>JARQOC010000006.1:19280791-19855791 GCA_033576535.1 Allobates femoralis
TGTGGCCATCAAACACTAGAACAGCAGCGGTGATGTGTTTGTTGGTCACGGCTGCGGCCGATGATGAGACGTCTCTGCTTCCTCCATTGTAGCACACAGCACCGGCGCTTGTGTCCTGGATGCAGAGTGTCTGATCGCAGGCTCCTCCATATTAATGACGGGAGCGGTGTGTGATCAGAGGATACGGCTGTCGTAAGAAGGAGCCAAAACAGCAGAACGTCTGATAAAACTTATTACTACAATTGTTACAATCATTGCATTTCTTAAGGAGTTTCCCAAAGTGGCCAAACACTAAATCACTTCTATATAAAGAATGGATTCATTTCCTTATGTGTTTCCTACAGTAAGAACCAGTAAGAGGACGACACCAGAGAGACATCCCGGACCTCAGGACTGCTCACCGGATCATCAGGTCGGTGGATTTATATGGAAGATGTGCAGCTATTTGCTGTAATGTGATTTTTGCTCGTCCTGCTGATTAAAGGGATATTCCCAAAACAACAAGATCTTCTGACCACTGTGATCTCCATCGATCCTAAGATTGGGGCTCTGTAACCCCGAGAATGTGGCTCTGCAGCCCAGTCTACAAAGAGCAAATGTGCACATGCTCAACCTCCGCTTTATTCATTGTCAATGTGACTGTGAAGTGCAGCGCTCGGCTATTTACACCAGTCCCATAGACAATGAATGGAGCAGAAGCCGAGCATGAGCACCTTCCCTTTCTCAGTATGGGGCTGCAGAGCTGCATTCTCAGGATCTCTGGATCAGCTGGGGGTCCCAGCAGTCGCCCCCGCCAATCTACAATGGATAGGGGATAACTTACTTTTGGGGGGAAATAACCCTTTAATGATCTTTTCTGCTCATCTCTTCATTCCATGTGACTTGTCCAAGTATCTGGTCACATTTCTCCTATTTGTTTCACAGCTTGTGAATGGGGATGAAGTTCTGAACCATTGTAACACTCCAGACATAATGGTAAAAGAAGAGAAATATGTGAGCGGTGATGAGCAGAGGAACGAGGAGATTCCTACAGATAACGGCTCGGGTGAGGAGGAAATGCTGATTATGGTTTTGACTTTTCCATTGGATGTAACAGTTTTATATTGAATTTGGTAAAGTGGATCTCTTACCAGATTTCACTTTCACCAGGTAAACAGCATAACTTATTAAATAGATCTCTTAGATCAGTAGAGGGGGGTGTACTTTATTTTTAAAAATCGATAATCAGAATGGCTGTATAATTCTGATATTACATTGATCATTTTGAGCTCCAGCTGGACTCATGATCTGCTCATGTGAAATCCATTGTGATCTGGAATTTCACAGTAAGTTCACCAGCCTCATCAGGTCTCAGGTGAGCTCTAGGCTGCCACAATAAAAGGCCGCTCTACAATGTGCAGTTTTATCACACAGCACAATACACAGATGTGGCAGGTATGAGGGAGCGTGCAGATGGCAGCTGACTGCAGGAATGTCACCTGTTACCGTGAAGTGAATGATCATTTCTCTACCGTAAGTCGTCTCCAAAGGTGTTTCAGAGAATTTGGTCGTACATCTATCTGGCCTTACAATCTCAGACCACATGTAACCACACCAGCCCAGGACCTCCACATCCAGCAGCTTCACCTCCAAGATCATCTGAGCCCGACCACCCGGACAGCGGCTGCAACGATTAGTGCATAACCAAAGAATGTCTGCACAAACTGTCAGAAACCGTAGGGAAGCTCATCTGCAGTGCATTGCAGTGAAACTCATCGGGGTCTCCACCTGACTGCAGCTCGTCGTCATCAGCATCTCTACCTGATTGCAGCTCGTCAGGTCATCATTGGGGTTTCTAGTTGACTACAGCTTGTTGTCCTCATCAGGGTCTCCATCAGATTGCAGCTCAACATGAATGCACAGAGACATTGTGATGAGATCCTGAGGCCATTGTAGATCCATTCATCCACGACCATCCCCTCATGTTGCAGCATGATAATGCACGGCCCCAGGTTACAAGGATCTGTACACAATTCCCGGAAGATGAAAACATCCCAGTTCTTGTATGGCCGCATACTCCCCGGACATGTCACCCATTGAGCATGTTTGGGATGCTCTGGATCGGCGTATACGACAGTGTGTTCCAGTTCCTGCCAATATCCAGTAACATCACACAGCCATTGAAGAGGAGCGGACCAACCTCCCACAGACCACAATCATCAACCTGATCCCCTCTATGTGAAGGAGATGTGCTGCACTGTGTGGGGTAAATGGGGGTCACTCCAGATAATGACTGGTTTTCTGACCCTCCCACCTGGACCCTCCAATACTGTAAAACTGCAGCTTTTATTGTGGCCAGTGTAAGGCGCACCTGTGCAATAATCATGTGTGTAATCAGCATCTTGATATGCCGCACCTGTGAGGAGGATGGATTATCTCCACAAAGCAGAAGAAGTGCTCACTAACACAGATATAGGCCTTTTCCTCACATCTGTGCCTTCGTCACATGTGCGGTCCGTGCCAACACATGCCAGAGGCACGGACATAGGGGGACACATGTTCCCCTATGGTCCTGTGCACACTTCCGTTTTTCGGCACGGACCGTGTTGCCGTGTGGAGCACATGTGTGTCTGTGTGCTCCACACAGAGAAATGTCCGTTTTTTTGCGGACACACGGACCGCTTTTGCCGTGAAACGTCCATGCACACCGATGTGTCATCCGTGTGACATCCGTGTGCATGGACCCCGGACAAAATATAGAAGGCTAAAAATGGAGAATTTTATACTCACCTCGCCCCAGCGCTACCAGCTCCTCTCTCTTCCGATGCCGCTCATGAATATTCACTTCACTGCGCCCAAGAGCAGCCCGGAAGTGAAGGCACAGCGGCGCTGGAGGTGAGTATGTAGTGATAGGCTGTCTACGGATAGCACACGGACAGCACCCATTGTGTCACACGTCCGTAACACATGGGTCTAAGCCCCACCCCCAAACGGCCTTGCTTCACACGTCCATGGTAACACGGATGTCACGGATGTCACGGATGTAACACGGAGGCCAGAGACAAATTTGTGAACAATTTATGAGAGAAAAAGGCCTTTTAAGTTCATAGAAAAAGTCTTATGGCCACTTTACACACACCAACTTATCTGTCCAACTTCTGACCAACTTACTGGTTGCAGTGAAATCATGGACACATTGTTACATTGTACACAGCCACAAAATGGAGCAATGTGTCCATGACTTCACTGCAACCAGTAAGTTGGTCAGAAGTTGGACAGATAAGTTGGTGTGTGTAAAGTGGCCATTAGATCTTTGACTTCAGCTCATGGAAAATGGGAACAAAAACACAAGTGTTGGGTTTATATTATTGTTCAATGTATATTTCATGCCGGCCCGAGTACAGACACAATAATTAATTTGTATATAATGCATATAATTTGTATATAATGGAGAGCGCACCTGTGTATTTCACAGGTGCGCTGTCTATTCTCTTTATATACACAATAATTAATTTGACATTTCGAATTATTTATGTCGTAATCGCGGTGCGGCTTATTAATACTAATCCTCCTAGTCACTCCTTATTATATACTAGAAATTTGCCCAATGCTATTGCATTTGGGAGGGCAGTGTCTGTGCCTTTTTTCCCTTGTGCGCTCTCTCCTGTCTATGCTGCCTCTTTCCCTGTGCGTCCTGTCTTACTTGTGCCTTTCTCTCCGCTCTGTGTGCTCTCAGCCCCTGTGTGTGCTGTCCCTTCCTGTGTGCGCTGTCCCTCCCTGTGTGCGCTGTCCCTCCCTGTGTGCGCTGTCCCTCCCTGTGTGCGCTGTCCCTCCCTGTGTGCGCTGTCCCTCCCTGTGTGCGCTGTCCCTCCCTGTGTGCGCTGTCCCTCCCTGTGTGCGCTGTCCCTCCCTGTGTGCGCTGTCCCTCCCTGTGTGCGCTGTCCCTCCCTGTGTGCGCTGTCTCTCCCTGTGTGCGCTGCCTCTCCCTGTGTGCGCTGCCTCTCCCTGTGTGCGCTGCCTCCCCTGTGCTTTCTACCTCCCCTGTGACTTTTGCGTCCCCTGTGCCTTCTGCCTCCCGTGTGCCTGCCTCCCATCACAGAGCGCCACCATACAATGCTCACCACTGAGCCACCATACAGTGCTAACCACTGAGCTACTGTACCGTGCTAACCATTAAGCCAGCATATACAGTGCTAACCACTGAGCCACCATATACAGTGCTAACCACTGAGCCACCATATACAGTGCTAACCACCGAGCCACCATACACTGCTAACAGGGGCTGACTGGCAGATCTTGCCCTGGGGGGCAGGCTACATTTACCAGCGAGCGGCCCTTTGAATAGCCAGGGTGGGGGGAGTGTGCTGGCGTGGCTTTACACTCGCCTCTGCCACCGCTCCGCTTGCTGGTCCATGTCAGCCTCCACACTGATGCCCGCCTGCTGCCTCCCGGGTCCCGTCGTCAATGCAGCTGCTCTCACTGGGGGGAGCAGCCCTAAAGGTGGGCTATACCACCGGCCTGGGGGGCAAATGACTCCCTGCCACCTGGGCCAGTCCGCCCCTGAGTGCTAATCACTGAGCCACCGTACAGTGCTAACGACTGAGCCACCCCACAGTTCAAACCACTACACCACCGCACAGTTCTAACCACTGAACCACCGTACAGTGCTAACCACTAAGCCACCATATACAGTGCTAACCACTGAGCCACCATATACAGTGCTAACCACTGAGCCACCATACAGTGCTAACCACTGAGCCACCATACAGTGCTAACCACTGAGCCGCAGTATACAGTGCTAACCACTGAGCCACCATATACAGTGCTAACCACTGAGCCACCATACAGTGCTAACCACTGAGCCATAGCACACAGTTTAAACCTCTCAACCACCGTACAGTGCTAAGCATGGAGCAACCGTACATTGCTAACCACTGAGACACCATATACAGTGCTAACCACTTAGTGCAGACCACTGAGCCACCATACAGTGCTGACTACTGAGCCACTGTACAGTTCTAACCACTGAACCACTGTACAGTGCTAACCACAGAGCCACCATATACAGTGCTAACCACTGAGCCACCATATACAGTGCCAACCACTGAGCCACCATATACAGTGCTAATCACTAAGCCACTATATACAGTGCTAACCACTGAGCCACCATACAGTGCTAACCACTGAGCCACCATACAGTGCTAACCACTGAGCCACCATATACAGTGCCAACCACTGAGCCACCATATACAGTGCCAACCACTGAGCCACCATATACAGTGCTAATCACTAAGCCACTATATACAGTGCTAACCACTGAGCCACCATACAGTGCTAACCACTGAGCCACCATACAGTGCTAACCACTGAGCCACCATATACAGTGCCAACCACTGAGCCACCATATACAGTGCTAATCACTAAGCCACTATATACAGTGCTAACCACTGAGCCACCATATACAGTGCTAACCACTGAGCCACCATATACAGTGCCAACCACTGAGCCACCATATACAGTGCTAATCACTAAGCCACTATATACAGTGCTAACCACTGAGCCACCATATACTGTGCTAACCACTGAGCCACCATACAGTGCTAACCACTGAGCCACCATATACAGTGCTAACCACTGAGCCACCATATACAGTGCTAACCACTGAGCCACCATATACAGTGCTAACCACTGAGCCACCATATACAGTGCCAACCACTGAGCCACCGTATACAGTGCTAACCACTGAGCCACCATACAGTGCTAACCACTGAGCCACCATATACAGTGCTAACCACTGAGCCACCATACTGTGCTAACCACTGAGCCTCCATATACAGTGCTAACTACTGAGCCACCATATACAGTGCTAACTACTGAGCCACCATATACAGTGCTAACCACTGAGCCAGTGTGTACAGTGCTAACCACTGAGCCACCATACAGTGCTAACCACTGAGCCACCATACAGTGCTAACCACTGAGCCACCATATACTGTGCTAACCACTGAGCCACCATATACTGTGCTAACCACTGAGCCACCATATACAGTGCTAACCACTGAGCCACCATATACAGTGCTAACCGCTGAGCCAACTTTAAATCTCCCGCAAATACCGCGCTGCTCAGCTGATTGGTCACGTGCCGGGCAGCGCTCGACCAATCAGCTGAGCAGGGCGGTATTGGTGGGAGATTTAAAGCTGGCTCAACTCAGTGGTTAGCACTGTAAGGTGGCTCAGTGGTTATTACTGTATACAGTGGCTCAGTGGTTAGCACTGTATATAGTGGCTCAATAGTTAGCACTCTGTATGGTGGGTCAGTGTTTAGCACAGTATATGGTGGCTCAGTGGTTAGCACTGTATACGGTGGCTCAGTGGTTAGCACTGTATACGGTGGCTCAGTGGTTAGCACTGTATACGGTGGCTCAGTCGTTGGCACTGTATACAGTGGCTCAGTGGTTAGCACTGTTGCGAAGAAGACCGCTCCCTCATTTGAGGATTCTTCACAGCTAAAGGACCCCATGGATCGTAAAATCGAGGGCCTACTTTGGAAATCCTGGGACACCTCCTCTAACCTCTTGCAGATGAATGTTGCTGCTATTTGTGCAACAAAGTCCCTGGCTCGCTGGCTTATCCAACTTAAGAGCATATTTCTCAGGTTACCCCCAGGGAGGAGATTCTCAATTCCCTCTCTCTTCTGCAAAAGGCGACGGGGTTCCTAGCGGCCCTCTCCAACTCTTCCAGAAGAGCCCTATGGCTTAAACTTTGGAAAGGTGACATCACGTTCAAGGTCAAACTTTGTTCCCTCCCATTTAAGAGGGAACATGTTTTCGGTCCTGCCCTGGATGATATCCTTGAAAAGGCAACGGACAATAAGATTTCGCTACCGGAACAAAGAACTGCTAGGAAGCAGTTTTTTCGTCCTTCCCATGACCAAGCCCCTTCATACCTAGGCAAAGGGAAATCAGGGCGTTGGTGTTACCCCAAAGGGGCAAAGGAAAAAATATCCTTGTTCCCCATTATCAGCAATAACCAGAAAAGCAGTCACTGCGACATGGTGGAGAGTCAGCTCTCAAACTTCTTCATCATGTGGCGCTCCATCACCTCAAACCAGTGGGTGCTTCGCACCATTCAAGCCGGTTTGCGGATAGTATTCGAGGCCTAACCCCCGCAGTGCATAAAGATCACTTCCCAACTTTCAAAACATCTACAAGATTCCTTGCATCAGGGTCTTCTGACTCTCCTGAAGTCAGGGGTGATCTCGCGAGTCCCACACCAGGAAGGCTGAGGTCATTATTCACGCCTCTTCCTCGTGAAGAAGCCATCTGGCTCCCATCAGATTATCATAAATCTGAAACGGTTAAACTGTACGGTGACCTACCATAGTTTCAAGATGGAGTCCATCAAGACCACCATTCCTTTAATCGGGTAGGATTAGGTAATGGCCAAAATCAATCTGAGGGATGCCTATATCATGTCCCAGTCCATCCAGACCATCGAAAATTCCTCAGATTTGCAATATCACGAAACTAGCGTGTGTGCCACTATCAATACCATGCCCTGCCCTTCAGAATCTCTGCTGCCCTCTGAGTATTTTCCAAAATCTTGGCAGAAGTGGTGACTTTCAGGGATTCAAGGGATTTACATCGACCTATATCTCGACGACTTTATGATTCTTGCCCCTTCGACTTCTCAGCTGAATCACTCTCAAAACTCTACAAGTTCCACGTTCCCTTGGATGGATTCCGAATCTACTAAAGTCCGACCTGACTCCGTCTACTCGGAAGAAATTCCTAGGGGTTCTCTTGGGCTCCTCATGACAGGCCTCCTTTCTACCCGCAGACCGTCGGTTGGCGCTTGTACATAAAATCTCCAAGTTCTGAGATCAGTGAAACCCTACCCTGAGGGACATAATGTCAACGCTAGGTTCATTGACTACCTGCATTCTTGCCGTTCCCTGGGCACAAGCCCACACAAGAGTCCTGCAGGGACATGTTCTCGCCTCCTGAGACAGATTTCTGAATTCCCTCTCAAGGAGAGTTGCTCTGCCAGGACATGTGATGTCCTCCCTGACCTGGTGGCTGAATCCGGAATGGGGTAGCCTGGAACCAGTCTCCCCTGATGACCAACAGATGCCAGCAAGAGAGGCTGGGTCGCCATGATAGCAAGTCACCACTTCAGGGCAGGTGACCCTCTTCGATCAACGCAAGATCATCAAATTTCTGGGAGCTGAAGGCAGTGGAAGAGGCGTTCAAGGCAGCGATCACCTTGATAGAGGTCCACCACATGAAGATCTTTTCGGACAATATCACCACAGTGGCCCATCTGTGTCATCAAGGGGGTACCAGATTCGTAAGTCTAAGGGCCACGTTACACCTGGCGACGTCGGCGGCGATATTTTTGGCGACGCTGGGGTGCGTGGCCTATCGACGTCGCCAATGCGTCGCCCTATGTAACTAGGCAAGGGCGACGCATTTGACTGGTCACCTGGTTTCACAGCGCTGTGAAACCAGGCGGCCGATCTGGGGTGATGCGTACACATCGCCCCATGTAAACGGCCGACGGCGACCTGACAGGCAATGGGAGCCCTAGGCTCCCATTATACTGCATCGCCACTGGGGTATTGAGACACCCCGGCGGCGATGCCACCTGTCAGATTGCCGGAGGTGTGGCCCCATTTAAATGGGGGACGGCGACGCTGGCGGGGCTCCCGCCCGTCGCCGCCGACATCTCTGGCGGCATCGCCAGGTGTGATGTGGCCCTAAGATCGCTTTCTGCAAAAAATTTTTCCTGGACAGAAAAACATCTCCTGTCCTTGACAGCTGTCTATCTGAAGGGCTCCGCCAACATCCAAGCAGACTTCCTCATCAGGAAAGACATTCATCCGGGAGAGTGGTGTCTAAACCAAGCCGTCTTTGGGTCTCTGGAGACCAGATGGGGTCTCCCACAAGTAGACCTCTGCCACTCGTCATAATGCGAAGGTGGAGGCCTTCTGTCTGAATCCAGAAGGCGGAGTGCTGGGAATAGATGCTTTTTCTCATCCTTGGGAGTTCAATCTAGCCTACGCCTTTTCCCCAATTCTGTAAAAATATAAAATAGGGAGGGGGACAAGAGGCGCAATAGTGCCCTATCACTAGTGACACTGATATAATATGGTGGTGCTGTGAAGCCGCTCACCTGATCCAGTTGTGATCCCCACAACTGGTTTGAAGGCGTTCAGGAAACAATGTTCCAAGCTGCTGCATGACCTCCACCTACCACTGGATAGTGGTATGAATCAAAGAAATGATGGGAGTGCTGGTGTATCACGGTCCGCGCTGCTCCAGGGTTAAATAAAACTCACCAAAGAGCCAGTCATATTTCCATCCTTTTTATTCCTCCTTCTACGCGTTTCAGCGCCACACCGGCGCCTTCCTCAGGGATATTACAATCATAGTCACAGAGGGGGTTTTTATAGCCCCTAGCTCTACAAAAAAGAGGTGTCATCTGTTTACTGATGATGTCATCCACATCATCAGAAATGGGTGGATCTGCCCATTTTGGCGCAATTTTTACACAAAACATAAAATACAACTCAAAAGTATTGCAAAAAGTGCTTAATGCTTTCATAAAATATCAATTACCGTATTTTCCGCACTATAAGGCGCACCTAAAAGACTAAGATTTTCCCAGAAATCATAGGTGCGCCTTATAGTGCAGTGCGCCTTATATACGGATTTTTTCGGGAAAATTTAGCACCCCCCAGAAAATAAGGCATACCTTTGTGCCGCAATATCCTCCGTCCCCGCCATCCCCCTCTGTCCGGTGCCCGCCTGGCATCGCTGTGCGGGGGCGCGATCACCAGCCGCCATTCCCGCCATCCATGCTGGTGCCGGGGCCTGCCTCACATCACTGTGCGGGGACGCGATCACCAGCCGCCGTCCCCGCCATCCATGCTGGTGCCGGTGCCTGCCTCACATCACTGAGCGGGGACGTGATCACCAGCCGCCGTCCCCGCTGTCGTGTCCGGTGCCGCCGCTGCATCGGGCGCGCTCACAGCCCAGGAGCCCATCAGCCAATCACAGCTCCGCCCAGGAGCCTGGAGCCAATCCGAGGCCAGCTGACGTCAGCCCATAGCCTCTGATTGGCTGAGGGCTCCAGCGCTGTCATTGGCTGTGGGCTCCAGTGCTGTCATTGGCTGTGGGCTCCAGCGCTGTCATTGGCTGTGGGCTCCAGCGCTGTCATTGGCTGAGGCCTCCAGCGCGGTGAGTGCCTTGCCACACAGTACAGTAAGTGTGTGTGTGTCCGAGTGTGTATGTGTGTGTGTGTCTGTGTGTGTGTGTCTGAGTGTGTCTGACTGTGTGGGATGCTGGAGGGTGATGGGAGGCTACACAGGGATGCTGGAGGGTGATGGGAGGCTACACAGGGATACTGCAGGGTGATGGGATGCTACACAGGGATGCTGGAGGGTTATGAGAGGCTACACAGCGATGCTGGAGGGTGATGGGAGGCTACACAGGGATGCTGGAGGGTGATGAGAGGCTACACAGGGATGCTGGAGGGTGATGGGAGGCTACACAGCGATGCTGGAGGGTGATGGGAGGCTACACAGGGATACTGGAGGGTGATGGGAGGCTACAGAAGGATGCTGGAGGGTGATGGGAGGCTACACAGCGATGCTCGAGGGTGATGGGAGGCTACAGAGGGATTTTTTTTATAGTAATATGGTGCGCCTTATAATCCGGTGCGCCTTATATATGGACCAAGACGGCTTAAAAGTCATTTTTTGAGGGTGCGCCTTATAATCCGGTGCGCCTTATAGTGCGAAAAATACGGTAATGCTCTCCAGATCAAATTTTTTTAAAATAAAGCAAATAAAAGCAAGAAAACACATAAAAGATCGGTTCATTCAGTGCTATTTATAAATAAAAAGCACCCATTTCTTACTCATATTGGACTAGAACCTGAGGTCTTTATACAGTGCCTACAAGTAGTATTCAACCCCCCGCAGATTTAGGTGGTTTGATAAGATGCAAATATGTTAGAGCCTTCAAACTGCAAACGAGAGTAGGATTTATTAACAGAAGCATAAATCTTACAAACCAAAAAGTTATGTTGCTCAGTTGAATTTTAATAAATTTTAAACATAAAAGTGTGGGTCAATTATTATTCAACCCCTAGGTTTAATATTTTGTGGAATAACCCTTGTTTGCAATTACAGCTAATAATCGTCTTTTATAAGACCTGATCAGGCCGGCACAGGTCTCTGGAGTTATCTTGGCCCACTCCTCCATGCAGATCTTCTCCAAGTTATCTAGGTTCTTTGGGTGTCTCATGTGGACTTTAATCTTGAGCTCCATCCACAAGTTTTCAATTGGGTTAAGGTCAGGAGACTGACTAGGCCACTCCATCACCTTGATTTTTTCCCTCTTGAACCAGGCCTTGGTTTTCTTGGCTGTGTGCTTTGGGTCGTTGTCTTGTTGTAAGATGAAATTACGACCCATCTTAAGATCCTAGATGGAGGAGCGGAGGTTCTTGGCCAAAATCTCCAGGTAGGCCGTGCTATCCATCTTCCCATGGATGCGGACTAGATGGCCAGGCCCCTTGGCTGAGAAACAGCCCCACAGCATGATGCTGCCACCACCATGCTTGACTGTAGGGATGGTATTCTTGGAGTCGTATGCAGTGCCATCCAGTCTCCAAACGTCACGTGTGTGGTTGGCACCAAAGATCTCGATCTTGGTCTCATCAGACCATAGAACCTTGAACCAGTCTGTCTCAGAGTCCTCCAAGTGATCATGAGCAAACTGTAGACGAGCCTTGACATGACGCTTTAAAAGTAAAGGTACCTTACGGGCTCGTCTGGAACGGAGACCATTGCGGAGGAGTACGTTACTTATGGTATTGACTGAAACCAATGTCCCCACTGCCATGAGATCTTCCCGGAGCTCCTTCCTTGTTGTCCTTGGGTTAGCCTTGACTCTTCGGACAAGCCTGGCCTCGGCACGGGAGGAAACTTTCAAAGGCTGTCCAGGCCGTGGAAGGCTAACAGTAGTTCCATAAGCCTTCCACTTCCGGATGATGCTCCCAACAGTGGAGACAGGTAGGCCCAACTCCTTGGAAAGGGTTTTGTACCCCTTGCCAGCCTTGTGACCCTCCATGATCTTGTCTCTGATGGCCTTGGAATGCTCCTTTGTCTTTCCTATGTTGACCATGTATGAGTGCTGTTCACAAGTTTGGGGAGGGTCTTAAATAGTCAGAAAAGGCTGGCAAAAGAGATAATTAATCCACACATGTGAAGCTCATTGTTATTTGTGCCTGAACTACTTCTTAATACTTTAGGGGGACCAAACAGAAATCTGGTGGTTTGAGGGGTTGAATAATAAATGACCCTCTGAATTAACTTTTAATGCTTTAAAAAAAAAAAAAAAAAATCTTTTTGGCTGCAGTGCATTTCCCACTTCCAGGCTGATCTACAGTCCAAATGTCACAATGCCAAGTTAATTCCGCATGTGTCAACCAGCTAAATCTGCAGGGGGTTGAAGACTACTTGTAGGCACTGTATATACAAGTAGGAATTTAGTTAATGTTAAGCGCCACCAGTAATTCTGATAATGAAGCTGTTTAAATAGTGGGATTTCATTGTTAAGAAATGACAATGATAAAGGAGATAAATAATCTAAAATATGGAGAAGAGAATCAATATAAAAATAGGATTGGAAACTATAAAAATATATATATACTAGAAAATTTATTAAGACATAAAAATTGTTATTATAAAAGAATAAAAATATTTAATATGATCATTTAATAATAGTTTGAATACTGATTGAAAAAAGAGAGATGAATTCAGTATTGGTTAAAAAAAAATATATGTATTCCTGAGTGGTGGCTCAACAGGAAAGAGCGATGAAACATTGCATATTAATACCCCAGGTTCTATTCCCCAACAAGGTATAAAACCAGAGGGAGAAAAAGGAGGGGAGAAGATTTTGACCCAAGCATTAGGCTTTATCTGCATGAGATCCGATATCCTTGAAAAATTAAAAGAATTTTAAAACTGCATACTATAATCCAGACACAAGATGGCGCTCATGTGTCTTTGCATTGTGTGGTCTCAGAGGCAGTTCCCAGATGAATAGATGTATTACAATATATATTTTTTAACCAATACTGAATTAATCTCTCTTTTTTCAATCAGTATTCAAACTATTATTAAATGATCATATTAAATATTTTTATTCTTTTATAATAACAATTTTTATGTCTTAATAAATTTTCTAGTATATATATATTTTCATAGTTTCCAATCCTATTTTTATATTGATTCTCTTCTCCATATTTTAGATTATTTATCTCCTTTATCATTGTCATTTCTTAACAATGAAATCCCACTATTTAAACAGCTTCATTATCAGAATTACTGGTGGCGCTTAACATTAACTAAATTCCTACTTGTATATATGAAGACCTCAGGTTCTAGTCCAATATGAGTAAGAAATGGGTGCTTTTTATTTATAAATAGCACTGAATGAACCGATCTTTTATGTGTTTTCTTGCTTTTATTTGCTTTATTTAAAAAAAATTTGATCTGGAGAGCATTAATTGATATTTTATGAAAGCATTAAGCACTTTTTGCAATACTTTTGAGTTGTATTTTATGTTTTGTGTAAAAATTGCGCCAAAATGGGCAGATCCACCCATTTCTGATGATGTGGATGACATCATCAGTAAACAGATGACACCTCTTTTTTGTGGAGCTAGGGGCTATAAAAACCCCCTCTGTGACTGATTGTAATATCCCTGAGGAAGGCGCCGGGTGTGGCGCTGAAACGCGTAGGAGAAGGAGGAATAAAAAGGATGGAAATCTGACTGGCTCTTTGGTGAGTTTCATTTAGCCCTGGAGCAGCGCGGACCGTGATACACCAGCACTCCCATCATTTCTTTTTTTTCCCAATTCTGGACATTGCCAGAACGTTGCAGAAAATCAGGAACGACAAGGTGTCCACGATCCTGGTGGCACCTCTCTGGCCTGGATGGAGCTGGTACATCACCCTTATAGGCCTGGCTCAGGAAGTTCCGTTCCCTCTACCTCTTTAGGCCGACCTGCTTCACCAAGGGCCCATTGTTCATCCGAACCCTCGGAAGTTGAGCCTAGCGACCTGGTTATTGAACCCAGGATCCTGAAAGCCAAAGGACTCTCTGACAATGTTTTTTCCACTTTACAAAAGAGTAGGAAACCTGTAACTAATGCCATATATGGAAAGTTCTGGTAGAAATTCATCTCATGGTGTGCCTCAGATCCTCCAGACCCATTCCATCCGAATGTTGCACGAATTCTGGACTTCCTACAGAGCGGCCTAAAATTAGGCCTTACACCTAGTTTTTTAAAGGTGCAAGTGTCAGCGCTTACGGTAGTTTCTTTTTCGACCAGAGTGTTGTCTCTCATCCCTGGATTAAGTGATTCATGACCTCTACCAGCAGGCTCAGACAAAGACTCCAGACCCGAGTTCCTCCGTGGGAGCTTAATTTAGTATTCAATGGACTGACCCAATCACCCTTTGAGCCTTTATGTTCGTCAAGTCTTCAGATGCTCTCCCAGAAAACTGCCTTCCTGGTCGCTATCACCTTGGCCAGGAAGTAGGAGAGGTCCAGGCCCTCTTAATCAGGGAGCCTTATCTGAGAATCCTAGAGCATAGTATTGTGCTCCGTCTCAACCCCTCCTTTTTACCCAAGGTGGTCTCTGACTTCCATAGAAACCAGGACGTCATCCTGCCTTCATTTTGTTCTACTCCTTCCAATCCTAAGAAGAGAACTTCCATACCCTTGACGTTCGAAGAACGGTCCTTCATTACCTACAGCAGACTGCCACATTTAGAGTCGACCAGAATCTATTCATTCAGCCCATGGGCCGCAATAAAGGGTAGAAGGCCTCCAAAGGTACGATTGCCAACTGGATTAAGAAGGCTATCTGTACTGCATACATCCAACAAGGGTTCTCACCACCTGAGAAACTGAAAGCTCATTCCAACAGATCCGTATCAACTTCATGGACGGAGAGAGAGGTGATGCATCTACCAAGCAGATATGCAGAGCCGCTCCATGGTCCTCTGTCTATACATTCACCAGACATTACATACTAGACTTTAATTGGGATCTCACGTTTGGCAGGAGAGTCCTGCAGGCTGCTGTCCCTCCCTAGAAATTATTCATTGGTATTCCTCCAGTCTGCTGTCGTGGAAGGTGACTAGAGAAAATAGTATTAGACTTACCGGTAATACGGTTTCTAGGAACCCTTCATGACAGCACTAATTTCCCTCCCTATCTGATGATTCTTATTGGATACTTCCTACACTTTGGTGGTAACTATTCATGCTAGTGTGTCCTAGAAAAAACACTGGTATGTGCAGGAAGGGGAGTGGTATGTAACCGCTCTCCTGTCCCCTATTTAGGGCGGGGAGACATCCTCCCGGTCTGCTGTCGCACAAGGTTCCTAGAAAGTGTATTAACGGTAAGTCTAATACTATTTTTCTTCCTTTTTTTACTGTATCATGGTTGAAAACGGCTAAGACAAGTGTATAGGTCTGGAAAAAACATACATATACAGCACATGGATGGCATCCATGTGTATCATCCATATAATGTCTGTATTTGACATTTCAAAGTATAGGAGAATCTGAAAAGCGCACGGTGCGCACGCTATCTGGATTAACAATTCAGCAGTCACAGGCTATTAAATAACTGCCGATCGGCTTCATTCATCCGGTACGCAGCAGTTGTCCACAATTAGATCCAGGTACCTTATTGGGTGACATCTTTTCTAATAAGAATCCTCTTTATTTTCATCTCTCTCTTGACCAGACACCATGAGGACTTTGGGCATCGACAGCTCATCTCCGCAGACTTCCATCTTCTGTAGCACATACCCACACTATTCCCTTAAAAATAACACTGTTATTACTATTATGCCTAAATAAAAAATATTCAAACATGATGTGCACCTGAATAAATACTTGCCCCTCTGTGTTCTCTCCCCAAAAAGTGACCTCTACACTGTAACTTCGTATAAAATATTGTTTTCATAGTTTCCGCCTTAAATACTATAACACCATCCATTCCCCATAAAATATGGCCGCCACACTGTCTTTCTTTAGGAACAATATTTGTCAAATTATCCCCCCTTAAGGTTCATGGCCTATACGCTGTCCAAACTACACAATGCACCTGCGATATAAACTATGACCTCCACACTGTCCACATCCTCAGTGCCCCTCTCCATCCCTCATATGCTGCTACTCGCATACTGTGTCCTCACACTGTCCTTCGTATGCTGCTTCTCCCATACTGTGACCTCACTGTATACTAAATGAATACCCCTATTCCCCTCCACTCTCTAGAGGTAAAAGATACTCACATCTTCAGCTCCACTGTGGAGCACTTAATTTCTCTCTCATCTTCACCTACTTATGGTGCTCTATCTCCAACACCCTGCACCCCCATGCCCCTGCACAATGCCCCTGCACAGCCTACACTCTCCATCCCCCCCTATGCCATGCATCCTCCATACCCCCTGCCTAGCCTGCACCCCCATGTCCTCTGCACAGCCTGCACCCCTCCATTCCCCCTGCACAGCCTACACCCCCCCTCCATTCCCCCTGCACAGCCTACACCCCCCTCCATTTCCCCTGCACAGTCTGCACTCCCTCCATTCCCCCTGCAGACCTTGTACCCCCCCCCCCTCCATTCCCCATGCACAGCCTGCACTCCCTCCATTCCCCTTGCACAGCCTGCATTCCCCCTGCACAGCTAGCATCCCCATGTACCTTGTGTATTTGGTCCCAACTCCACATTTGTTGACATTCTGATCCTTCCTGCCAAAAATTCGGCTCAGCCCACCCAACTCACATGAACATGACGTTGCCACAGGTCCTGCTCTGCTCCAGCATCAAGTATATTCTCAGTCTACACAGGATTTTACAGTGCTCATCCTCTGCCCCTGCAGCGCGCTGACACCTCACACTCTCCATCACCCCATTAAAAGTACGCTGGTTTTGTTATACTTGGCCCAGCGAAGGTTGTGAAAAAATTATTTATTTTTTTAAATCGTAGCCTCCCTGGCGGTCTGTTTAGGTCTTGAATTCTTTGCTAAAAGCGGGCTTACCCGCGTTCGCGGCAGATGCGGTAAAAAAACCGCATCTGCCGCACTTGCCGCACTTGCCGCATAGCTGCCGCACTTGTGCCGCACTTGCGGCGCGGTTGCGGCGCGGTTGCGGTAATCTGCATAGTAAAGGGAACCAACCACCTCGGCTGACCCTCATACACTGGTAGTATGTGCCCCTGCAGCCTAGTAACCCATTAGCAGCACTGTTTTTGTAAGAAAAGTGGCTGCAGTAGAAGTGAGATAATGATTTGAGAAACTTACATGCCTGCGTACATGAGGGCGTCTCCCTGTGTGTGCTGGCACTTGTGGGCTGTGCTCGTCATGCCTGCTCTCCCCTCCCTTATGCACGCCCCTCTCAGCCTGCTATAGTGATGTGAGGCTGATTGCGTCATAAAGGGGCGGGGCTAAACCGCGCATCCCGGTAGCCCCGCCCCTTTATGACGCAATCAGCCTCACATCACTATAGCAGGCTGAGAGGGGGCGTGCATAAGGGAGGGGAGAGCAGGCATGACGAGCACAGCCCACAAGTGCCAGCACACACAGGGAGACGCCCTCATGTACGCAGGCATGTAAGTTTCTCAAATCATTATCTCACTTCTACTGCAGCCACTTTTCTTACAAAAACAGTGCTGCTAATGGGTTACTAGGCTGCAGGGGCACATACTACCAGTGTATGAGGGTCAGCCGAGGTGGTTGGTTCCCTTTACTATGCAGATTACCGCAACCGCGCCGCAACCGCGCCGCAAGTGCGGCAGCTATGCGGCAAGTGCGGCAAGTGCGGCAGATGCGGTTTTTTTACCGCATCTGCCGCGAACGCGGGTAAGCCCGAGCCTGTCTCGGGGTTAACGCTTCTGGTAGTGAATGTTAACCCCGAGTCAGGCTCGGGAATAACGCTAGGAAGGTTAATGATGGTGCTGCCCCCCTCAACCTGGTGCCCCAGGCAGGTGCCTTTCAGTGTCTAATGGATAATATGGCCCTAATGAGGGTTTTTTTGTGGGACAAGTTGTAGTTTTGAATGAAAAGTTACTATTCATTGTACTGGAAGGGGAGGTGGTGAATTGGCAAAAATTTCTTCATTCATGTTTATTTAATTTAATGGTAAATATGAGGTTGAAATATGACTCTTCAGGTCAGTACGATCACAGCGATATCAATCCTGTATAGTTTCAGACGTTTGTAAATGAAAAAAATTGTTCTCTTTAATTTTTCTGGGTGAGGCTTGTTTTTGTGTGACGGACTGATGTTAGTAAAATTGCAACATGTTTTAAAGTTTTATTCCTAAATAATCAAATTAGATTCAATTTTATGCAGATAACTGTAATAGGAGCGTGGAGGGACGTCTGACGTCAGATTTTAACGCAGAAAATCCTGATATCTCACAAGCTACACATGAAGAACATGCCATTGTCCCAGATATACCCTCATCTTCTGAATCATCACAGACTGAAAAGCAAAGTAAAAGTCACAGAAGGGGAATGAAATATCCAGCAGCTCTCAAAGGAAAGAAGACATTTTCATGTTCAGAATGTGAAAAATGTTTTACCAGTAAAGCATATCTTGTTATACATCAGAGAATACACACAGGGGAGAAGCCGTATTCATGTTCTGAATGTGGGAAATGTTTTACCAGGAAAGCATCTCTTGTTATACATCATAGAATACACACAGGGGAAAAGCCATATTCATGCTTAGAATGTGGAAAAAGTTTTAACAACAAATATAATTTTGATATGCATTGGAGATTTCACACAGGGGAGAAGCCATATTCATGTTCAGAATGTGGGAAATATTTCAATCGAAGAACACATCTTGTTAATCATCAGAGAAATCACACAGGGGATAAAACATATGCATGCCCAGAATGTGGGAAATGTTTTTCAAGTAAATATAACCTTATTATACATGAGAGAAGTCACACAGGTGACAGGCCTTATGGATGTACAGAATATGGGAAATGTTTTACAACTAAATCAAATCTTATTATACATGAGAAAAGTCACAGAGGTGAGAAGCCGTATGTATGTACAGAATGTGGGAAATGTTTTCACCATAAATCAGATCTTGTTAACCATCAGAAAAGTCACACAGGTGAGAAGCCGTATGGGTGTTCAGAATGTGGAAAACGTTTTCCACGTGAATCAAATCTTATTAGACATCAGAGAAATCACACAGGTGAGAAGCCATATGGATGTTCAGAATGTGGGAAATGTTTTAAAAGTAAATATAACCTTATTATACATGAGAGAAGTCACACAGGTGAGAAACCGTATGGATGTACAGAATGTGGGAAATGTTTTACAACTAAATCAAATCTTATTATACATGAGAAAAGTCACACAGGTGAACAGTCGTATGGATGTACAGAATGTGGAAAATGTTTTACACGTAAATTATATCTTATTATACATCAGAGAAGTCACACAGGTGAGAAGCCATATGGATGTACAGAATGTGGGAAATGTTTTCCACATAAATCACATCTTGTTAAACATCAGAGATGTCACACAAGTGAGAAGCCGTATGGATGTTCAGAATGTGGGAAATGTTTTACACGTAAATCAGATCTTGTTAGACATCAGAAAATTCACACAGGAGATCCAAGACGGGCATCGGCACATGTGGAGGCGCCTGTTAGAGCTCCTGACTATAGTCCCACAATCGAGGCCATCCAGCTTCAAAACGTTACCCAGACCACCCTAACTTCTCATCCAGACACCAGAGGACCTGTCAAGGCCGGACAGTGGGATCTTGACCCTTGTAGAGGACTGATGGAAGCTGAAAAGGTCACTCCAATATAGGCACCTGCACATACTCCATGTCGCCGACCTCAGTCCGGTCTGTGTGAACTCTCCCCCTGCTGGATTATTGCCTGAATGGCTCCAGAAGGTGACCCATCTTGTTGAGACCACATTACCCGGGCCTGCTATACTCCATCTATGGAAACCTGGTGAGTGCCGCGATCCTACGGGGCCCCTGGACTGGGAGGACTCTGCCATCCCCATTGGCTTACTTGAGCGGCTGATTCATTCCCCGGAGCTAGTGGGGGGCCAATCCGCCCCCGGCGAGACAGAGCAGGTAGGTGAGACCTGGGCGCCGACCCGTGGCCATCCTAACTGGGATCGTTGAGGTCGCTTCAGTGGAAGACTGATTCCTCCCAGAAAATCCTGTAGTAGCCCCCAGGTGAAGTTGAGGTCTGCACTTCCTTGCGAGATCGCAGGCTGGAGTTGGGAGCCGTGCGGCCGGAGTAATTGAGGGAAGGCTCTGACCCAGGACTTCCAGCAACAGAGCGAAGAACATTAACTATCTGATGTCAGAGGGGGAAAGAAGAGGAAGCACTTATAAAAGCCCTGTCTCCCAGGCACCGTATTGGTCGGGTGACTATCCTTGTGCTACATGCTTGCATTCTCCAGCTGACATTTTCCACTGCCTCTGTGATTGCCCGAAGATACTGGAGGTCTGGCATACACTCTTACAACATCTTACTACTAGTACCTTTGATTTATCTATCCCTCTTTATCCGGAGTGGGACATCTTCAATATTCTTCCACAAGATCAGCTAGCAAGGCTTCCAGTCCATCAGCCATCAGCGACGCACTTTATTCATCTGAGCAGCATCCACCTGCAAAAGTATCCTACACCCCTGGGTGCATGACGCAACCCCTACTCTAAGTATGATTACTACGAAGGTAGTCTACCTCTTTAAAATGGACTGGGTAGAGTCCTAACTCAATAAAGGAAAACTCACCAAAGTGAGCCTTACATTGTCTTCCTATATTAATACCCACTGACTATCCCTGCGCCAGGCGGTACATTGCTGTTTCCAATTTACAGACCGGTACATGAGGGAGCAGATTCCCGGCAGAGCTCCCGTTGGGCTCAAGTGATATTTTGATACAAAGTTTTTAGCTTGTGCCCTAGCGAATGGGAAGGAAGGGGGGTGGAGGGGTTATAGGTAAAATGTACCATCTAATATGCTGATGCACTGTATTTTTCTGTCTTTCTTAGGCTGCTTTCACATCAGTGGTTTTCGCCGATCGCGGCAAATGCGGTGAAAAAACGCATCTGCCGCAATTAACGCATAACCGCTGCACTTGCGGCACAGTTGCGGCAAGCCCCATACAATGTCTATGGGGGCTTGCGGTAAGTGCGGTATCGGCAGGTGCGGCTGCAAAAAAAACGCGGCTGACCGCAGTTTTTTTCGCGGCCGCACCTGCCGCAAGTGCCGAAACCGCACTTGCCGCACACTTACCGCAAGTCCCATAGACATTGCATGGGGCTTGCCGCAACTGTGCCACAAGTGCAGCGGTTATGCGTTAATCGCGGCAGATGTGAAAGTACCCTTAATGTACTTTGACAATGTATGTCGTCTTTGCTTTTCTTTCAATAAAGATGGTTTTAAAAATAAAAAGTAAAGAAAAGTCAGACAGGTGAGAAGCCATATTCCTGCTCATAGTGTGGTAAACGTTTTACAAATAAATCATATTATGTTGTACATGTGAGATATCACACCCAGAAGAAAGCTGTGTGTAATTTTAAACATCAGAGAAGTCACACAGGGGGGAAGCCATACTCATGCCCATTGTGATATGGCAGACAGCCATATTGTGAAAGGCTGGTATACATAGCAAAGGCAAAGGTCTCTGGCAATATAAATCTGAATTGTAGCATTTCACTAAGGCCAGCTTCACACCACGTTTTTGTCAGGTCCGGGGCTGTCCGGTGTGCACCGGACAGCCCCGATCCCGATTTTGGACTGATGCATGGCTATGGGGTCGGATGGCAGTGATTTGTCATCCGATTTTGTCCATGTCCGGCAGCATTAGGCTGCATTCGATTTGCGACTTGCAGCGTTTTTGTGTCCGGGGCAAAAATCTTGACAAAATCGGATCCGGTGCGATCCGACGCCCCCCAACATGGGAGTTTATGGGTGCCGGATCCGACAGAAAATCGGATTCGGACACCGGGTGCTGAAGTTCACTGGCGGCCGGTGCTGAACTTCAGCACCATGGAGAGCACCCGGCTGAAATTTAAGTACAGTTCAAATTAATAGTGTCAGAAAAATTAATGATATTAGTATCGCAAATTCTGATGACGACCCTAAGTCCCAAAAATTGCCAATACGTTTGAGAGAAGACGAAATATACCATTCATGATGATAATGTGAATGTATTATGGCAATTAGTTCCTTTTGAGTAGGTAGAATCTCGGGTCTCCAGCATTTAGTCAGACATTGCCACGCAGCAGTCAGTATGTGAGACAAGACCGGAGACAATCCTGGAGGAATAGAGTCAAACCCAATGCTCAATACTGCTAGAGGGCCATCTAAATGGAAGTGTACTCCCGATGTATTTAATTAGATCTTCAACCTGAGACCAAAAAGTTCTAACTATAGCACACCCCCACCACACATTCCCCATGTCTCCTAGTGCACCACAACCTTTCCAGCATAACGGTGTGGATGTTTTATCAAATTTAGAGAGATTATGTGCAGTTAAATACCACTGCATGTGGATCCATTTCAGCTGCTCTAAATGATTAACTGGTGCCCGCAGTGTTATCCTCCACTGGTCTCCACAAGGTCAGTGGGTGCTTTGTGATGTCTGTCTATCAAGCATTGCTCCCACCCAGCCAGAATCCTGCACCACACTGATGAGGGGCAACAACCCCGAAACAGCTGTCTGTGGTTGGATACCTAGTCCATGGTAAACCCCTGGCCATATCTTCAAGCTCGCAAGGGCTGGATAGTGACTTAAGGGCTACTAATACCCTGGGCTAGGTCCTTCCCTGGTGGGATAACTGGCTAGTGTCCATGTTGTAGACTCTTAACCGAGGCTCCATGGACTTCATCTGCATATTCAAATTCTAGGGAGCAATGCACCTTGGGTTTCACTGTGTTTGAGTGCTTTAACTGGTGCCTGCAGTGTTATCCTCCACTGGTCTCCACAAGGTCAGTGGGTGCTTTGTGATGTCTGTCTATCAAGCATTGCTCCCACCCAGCCAGAATCCTGCACCACACTGATGAGGGGCAACAACCCCGAAACAGCTGTCTGTGGTTGGATACCTAGTCCATGGTAAACCCCTGGCCATATCTTCAAGCTCGCAAGGGCTGGATAGTGACTTAAGGGCTACTAATACCCTGGGCTAGGTCCTTCCCTGGTGGGATAACTGGCTGGTGTCCATGTTGTAGACTCTTAACCGAGGCTCCATGGACTTCATCTGCATATCTAAATGATTAATACAGGAAGAACATTTTATGGTCACCCTAGCCGCCAGCCACCAATCCTCAGGAGTGGATGTAAATGTCAGAGCCCTCTCCCACTTTACCACATAAGATGTCTTAATAGACGGTACCGGCAAATTTAAAGTTCGATAAAATAGGGACAAACCGTGGTTATTAGGGTAGTCTAATTTAAAATATTTCTGTAATGGGTCATTCAGCTTCAACATCCACCAATCAGGAAGGGTGCAGGATTGAATAAAATGTCGAATTTGTAGGTATTGAAAATAGCTGGATCTATTCCTTTGAAATCTGTGGGACAAGTCTGCAAACGACAAAAGCACACTTCTCTCATAGAGGTTATCCAAGAATGTTATTCCCGCGGACACCTATCTTCCAAGGGACAACCCAGGGATATGCGCTTCAAAGGCTGTGATGGTAAAATATCTATATAAAGAACAAAGTAGGTCCCTGTCCAACTTATTCCAGTACCAGAGCAAAGACTACATATATTGTAAAGGAAACAATTGCTTTAAGGGTTTGAAAAGATTAATTTCCAGTTAACTTCTGGTAGACCTTTGAGGAGCAAAGTTTAATTCCATTTGAACCCACCTATGATTACTATTATTTGCTCACCAATCCTTAGTAGCTTCCAGTATCGCTGCTTTATGTTATAAGTATAAATTTGGGACTTCCATTTTCCCATTAGTATACTGGAAATCTAAAGTTTTCATAGCAACCCTTGTTTTTCCATATAAATTTTCCAAGACTAGGTTGTAGACGAGTTATCCACTTTAAAGGAATTTTTAGAGGTAGGCAGCGAAATAGGTATGTCATTTTAGGTAAGGCTGTCTTCACACTTGCGTTTGTGTCTGCATGCGGAGGGCATGCAGACGCAAACGCAGCCCATACTAATGTGAACGCAGCGGAGGATCTCCGCATGCGTTCACATTAGTATGGTGCCTGAGCAGCCAATCAGCTGTCTCTGGGGGCGGCTGGGAGGAGGAGATCAGCCGCAGGAGATTTAAACAGCTGTCAGATCAGCTGTTTCTCCCCGCTGACACCGGCAGGAGATCAGCTGTGGCTCTGCATGATCAACCGGTGGCCGCCACTGATCACCGGCGGCCACCGGGAGAGATTTCAATGGGATCCGCAGCGTTCTCCTGCGCCGTCATGCGGAGGACACTGCGGATCCATTGAGATCCATGCATCCAAGCAAAAAAATGCTGCATGCTGCATTCGGAGTGCGGTCGGAGGGCGCATAAATTATGCGCATCCGTACGCAAATGCGGCCAAACGCAGCCATACGCAGGCACATGCGTTCCCATGTTAAACATAGGAACGCATGTGTGCAAGCGTTTGGCTGCGTTTGGTGTGCTGCGCTCCAAACGCAAGTGTGAAGGCAGCCTAAAAGTAATTTTTACGACTTGAATC
Source organism: Allobates femoralis (assembly GCA_033576535.1). Classification (NCBI taxonomy): domain Eukaryota; kingdom Metazoa; phylum Chordata; class Amphibia; order Anura; family Aromobatidae; genus Allobates; species Allobates femoralis. Next base: position 19,305,559 of record JARQOC010000006.1, read on the forward strand.
CTAGCGATCCATGATTAAGGGAGGATAATTCGTCTATTTAAATCTTGACAGATTTCACATATGAGGGATTCACAATTTAACAAGGCGGACATCTTGGAGATCTTGATTGATACCCAAATTAAGTGAAATGAAATGTTTTCCAAATAAATGGGAATTTATTAATCAAGGCAGACCTGTCCTCAACCGAGACATTGACTGGGAAAGCTATGGATTTCTTTTTTTTTTTTTTTTCGGTGGTCAACTTGCAGTATGAGATCAGCGAGAATTCAGATAGCGTATTCAGGCTGCTGATAAGGAAGACTCAATATCAGTGCAAGAAATGATCGCATAAAGCCCTATTACATGACCCTGATGTCCAATTTTAATCCCTTTAATCCCCTGAGTGAGTTTAAGAGCTTCTTCTAAGGGCAAAAATAATGGGTGACAACGGGCAACCCTAATGGGTACCATTCGCAATTGGATAAGGGTCCAAGTACATGCCTGAGACATTCACCGTGGCATTAGGGTTGGAGTATAATGACAAAATTGCCCTCTTAATATCCCCTGCAAAGCCAAATTTCTCCAGTACCTGCCCCATATATCCTCATTCAGCATCAAGAGACAAGAGCACAACAGGGATCCCGCTATTTTCTATTAACTCCAATAGATTTATAGCTCTTCTCGTGCCGTCCTTTGCTTACCTTCCGGGAACAAACCCGACCTTATCCGGAGATATCAAGACCGTAAGAATTCTCTTTAGCCATGACGCGATCAATTTCGAAAAAAAATGTTAGGTCACAATTTATTTGAAAGATACCCCAAGTAATTTCCAGCCTATCTGGGATTTTTTCCGGTTTAAGGATAAAAGAGATAACAGCTTCTAGATTCTCCTTATGTATAGTCGCTGTTTTTTTCCAATAGTTAAAAATTCTAAGGAGATAAGGGGCTAAGGTTATAGAAAAGCAACAATAGTAACCATTAAAAAACCCGTCGGGCCCCGGGGCTGAGCCTGTTTTGGTCGCGCTAATAGTCTGTTCAATTTCCAGGGTCGTAACGGGAGAGTTAAGTTCAGATAGTTGTGACATCGTTAACTTGGGAAGTTTAAGTTTTGTAGGAAAATTTTGTATGGCATGTTCACTCGGCTGAACCGTGAGGGGATCTTTATTTAAATTATATAGGGAATAATCTTACAGTCTAAATTCCGCTGCAATTTCAATGGGATGATAAGTTTTAGAGCTGTCTGATTTACAAATACAAGTAAGTCTACTTTTAAGCTCTCTCTTTTTAACTCTTCTGATTAACATCCTCCCAGCCTTATCACCATAGAAAAGAACTTTGTTTTAGATTTCTTAAGTATGCAAATGCACTGTGTTGAACGCTTTAGCCGGCTGCCCGCAGTGTTTTCTTGGACTGGTCTCCCTGAGATCAGTGATAGCTTTGTCTTGTTAGATTTCCTTCTCATAGTGCATTAGGAATAAAGACCTAAAGTTATCTCTAAGTTTCGTAATTGAGGCAGATAGTTGGATTTGTGGGTGCTTTTTGTTGACCAGCTCCAAATTATTGAGTTTGGTTGTGAGGTCCAAGACCTCCCCTTTCCTCCTCTTTTTTTCAATAGATGCCATTTTAATTCGGTTTCCTCTCATGAAAGCCTTGTGGGCTATCCACAATACTTCATCAGAAGTGGTCTTATTGTCATTAACTTTGAAAAGTTCTCCCATATTGGAGAACACTCAGTGCAGCACATCCCTACTCCCTCATCTCTATCACCCCACCCGTTCTCTACGTTCTACAAATGACCTTTGACTAACATCTGCACTAATCCGATCCTCCCACTCCTGGCTCCAAGACTTCTCCCGAGCTGCGCCAATTCTCTGGAATGCTCTACCTCAAGAAATCAGGACTATCCACAACTTGCATAGCTTTAGACACTCTCTAAAAACATCTTTTTAAGGCAGCCTCTCATGCTCCCTAATAGAAGTCCTTAGTGAATGGGCTATATACAGTACCATCTCTCTGGACATAATCTCTTCTTCAAACTCCACCAAACCCAACAGTGCTACACAGATGTCTGGTGATCATATATGTAACTTTGTTTCTATCCCCCTCTTCCTCAAGATACCTGGACCATCACTGTACTAGGCCCCTGTACCATGTGTAACCCCAATCCCATTGCAGATTGTAAACTCTTTTCAGCAGGGTCACCTTTATTTTTGCCTTAATTACTGTATTGTACTTTTAATTTGATTTTCTGCTTAGAGTATTGGATTTTTTACATTGATTCTCTACTCTAATTACTTACTGTACATTCACACTGTGCGTTTTTGGTCTGTTTTTTTCTCATCAGTTTTTGTAGCCAAAACCAGGAGTTGGTGATAAATACAGAAGTGGTGACGTGTTTCTATTATACTATGCCTCTGATTCTTCCACTCCTGGTTTTGGCTACAAAAACTGATGAGCAAAAATGCACAGTGTGAATGGAGCCTTACTCTGATGCTGGTTATCATATTTAATCCCTTATCAGCTTTATTGGGACCAATAAACTGGGTACTATAAACCAGTGGTCCCCAACCTTTTTTGCATCGGGGACCGGCTTCATACATGACTTATTTTTCCAAGGCCTAGTGGGGGGGTGGGAAGGTGGCATAGGGGCGGGGCTTTGGTCACATGGGGCGAGCTATGGAGAAGGATTGGAGTTTAGTAACCTATTTCCCCGAAAGATGCGTTATGTTCTATTTTTAGGGAATATCTTATTTTTCCAACCCCTTGCAGCCCCCAATATGGTATCCCCATCACCCCCTTGCAATCCCCATCATCCCCTTGCAGAGCACAATATCCACATCATCCCCTCACAGCCCCCAATACCATATCCCCATCATAATCCCCTTGCAGCCCCCACCATCCTCCTCTTGCAGCCCCCATCGTCCTCCTCTTGCAGCCCCCATCGTCCTCCTTCTCTTGCAGCCTTCATTGTCCTCTTCCTCTTGCAGCCCCACCGTCCTCCTCCTCTTGCAGCGCCCACCGTCCTTGCAACCCCCACCGTCCTCCTCCTCTTGCAGCCTCTACCATCCTCCTCCTCTTGCAGCCTACACTGTCCTCCTCCTCTTGCAGCCTCCACCGTCCTCCTCCTCTTGCAGCCTCCACTGTCCTCCTCTTGCAGCCTCCACCATTCTCCTCCTCTTGCAGCCTCCACCATCCTCCTACTCTTGCAGCCTCCACCATCCTCCTCCTCTTGCAGCCCCCACCATCCTCCTCTTGCAGCCTCCACCATCCTCCTCCTCTTGCAGCCTCCACCATCCTCCTCCTCTTGCAGGCCTCCACCATCCTCCTCCTCTTGCAGCCTCCACCATCCTCCTCCTCTTGCAGCCTCCACCGTCCTCCTCCTCTTGCAGCCTCCACCATCCTCCTCTTGTAGCCTCCACCGTCCTCCACTTGCAGCCCCCACTATCTCCATGCAGCCCCCAATACTGTGCCCCCCATCATCATCTCCATGCAATACACACACACTTACACTCACACACTGCTCACCGGTCTGCCCCCCACATGCAACATTGCGTCGCCTCTGCTCTCTTCCTCATCTGTGGGCATAGATGTACGAGCGAAGCAGCCGGGCCAATCACAGCACAGCAACCACTAGCTAATCAGGGCCCGGGTGCTGCGCCGTGATTGGCCGACTGCTTCACTGGTACATCTACGCCCACAGCTGAGGAATAGAGCAGAGGCGCTGTAATGCTGCAGGTGGGCAGCAGCACCCACCGTTCCGAGCCGCCACAGAGCACACTGTGTAGTGCTCTGTGGTGCCGCAGCCCGGCACAGATACCCCCACGGCCAGATCCCAGTCCGCGGCCTGGTGGTTGGGGACCCTTGCTATAAACCACCATAGGCCAGTATTAGTTATGCACATATTGCAGCATAGCAGGTTTTGTGTCCACGGCTTATTAGCTTCCCGTGTATTAGGTGCATGATTGTTTTTCTTCACGGATCATTAGCTAGCTTATTCCCCGGGGCCATTACTGTGTGGCTTTTTTGAGGTATATAACCATTATCTATTCTGAGTCTATATATGGTGTAGTGAAGTCCTTATACCATCAGAAATTATTTTTACTTGACTGCATGGGGTTTAACCTTCCTAGCGTTATTCCCGAGCCTGACTCGGGGTTAACATTCACTACCAGAAGCGTTAACCCCGAGTCAGGCTCGGGCTTACCCGCGTTCGCGGCAGATGCGGTGAGAAAACCGCATCTGCCGCATCTGCCGCACTTGTGCCGCACTTGTGCCGCACTTGCGGCGCGGTTGCGGCGCGGTTGCGGTAATCTGCATAGGAACCAACCACCTCTGATGACCCTCATACATTGTTAATATGTGCCCCTGCAGCCTTGTAAACCATTAGCAGCACTGTTGTGTGCAAAGTGGCTGCAGTAGAAGTGCGATAATGATTTTAGACACTTACATGCCTGGTAATTGAGGCCGTCTCCCTGTGTGTGCTGGGACTTGTTGTGCTGTCCTCATCATGTCTGCTCTCCCCCTCCCTTATGCACGCCCCTCTCAGCCTGCTATAGTGCTGTGAGGCTGATTGCGTCATAAAGGGGCGGGGCTACCGTGATGCCGCGATTTAGCCCCGCCCCTTTATGACGCAATCAGCCTCACAGCACTATAGCAGGCTGAGAGGGGGCGTGCATAAGGGAGGGGGAGAGCAGACATGATGAGCACCGCCCACACGTCCCAGCACACACAGGGAGACGGCCTCAATTACCAGGCATGTAAGTGTCTAAAATCATTATCGCACTTCTACTGCAGCCACTTTGCACACAACAACAGTGCTGCTAATGGTTTACTAGGCTGCAGGGGCACATATTAACAATGTATGAGGGTCATCAGAGGTGGTTGGTTCCTATGCAGATTACCGCAACCGCGCCGCAAGTGCGGCACAAGTGCGGCAAGTGCGGCAGATGCGGTTTTTTAACCGCATCTACCGCGAACGCGGGTAGCCCGCTTTTAGCAACAAATTCCAGAACTAAACAGACCGCCAGGAAGGCTACGGGGGGGCTCTCCCTTCTCCTTTGGGTTGGAGGGCGCCTGCTTTTCTGGATTTGTCTTTGTTTGTGCCATCTATTATTTATTCTAATATAGAATTTGTATTTTATATGGTCATGTGATGCCGGGATTACGTCACTTCCGGTCACAGGTCTCTCACAGGCAGACTTCGTGCATGCGCAGATTGCATGCTGAAGTCTGCCTGTGTGCAGCCGGAAGTGACGCAGCGATCCCAGCATCACATGACTGCGTCGCAGCGGTGACGTTGTGGCGCAATATTGAAATCGTGCCCGAGCTCTGCATTGTATAATGATGCCCATTAGGGCGTATTAGAGCGGCAAAGCAGGGGTAGCATAGCACAGGGGACCCGCCTACCAGTCAAAATCGCTTGGAGGAACTCCCCTGTGACAGGAATTTTGTAAGTTTGTTAACTACATTATTTTACTCGTAGATTAGTAAAAAAGGTGAGACAGGGATGTGTTAGAATGTATTGTAAAGCTGCAGGGACAGGTATTAATAGGTTAGAAAGGTGATTTGGGGTGACAAGTTCCCTTTAATTGGTTAAGTTGGGCATTGGAACTAACGTGACACACCAGAAATGTCATATGTTGCCGAGGGATATCTAGTACCTGACACCAGAAATGGTGGGCGCCGTCTGGAAGTGGCCAATCCCCATAACTCTGAGAGAGCCTAGGACCTTCCTGGGGCTATCCGGTTACTACCAAAGGTACATCAAGGACTTCGTGAAGATTGAGGCACCCCTGAATGAACTGCTGAGAAGTATGGTGTGTGTGTGGGGAGGGAGGCTAAACATTGCCCCCTGCAGTGGGTTCTCTGTCAAAAGGAAGCAGTCCGTTCCCTGAGACTGGCACTGACTTGCGTCTCTATATTGGCCTATGCGAACTTCATGCAGCCTTTCATTTTGTACTCAGACAGGAGCCTCTATGAGCTGAGAGCTGTGCTGGCTCAGGTTCAGGAAGGATGTGAATGGCTGATCGTATATGCCAGTCGGTCCCTGCAGGATTTGGAGAAATGTGCCTCAACTACTATAGCTCGTTCAAGTTAGAGCTGTTAGCTCTGGTATGGACCATGACTGAAAGGTTTGCTGAATATCTGTTGGGGTTGAATGTCCAAGTGTGGACTGAAAATAACCCCCTTGCCCACCTGGAAAACACAAAGCTGGGGTTGCTAGAGCAGTGGTAGTTTGCTTGAATGTCCAAGTCCCAGTACATCACAAGGTTTTCGGACGAAGTACCTTTATGTCCGCGCTGCTGCAAGGAAGATATAGATACACCAACGACACTGAACATCTGGGTGCTGGTGATATAGATTTATTTTCCGAAGCGGTTTGGAGCCACGTACCGAGCTCCTTCCTCAGGGAAGACCCTATTTGCGCCTTCTCAACCCTTCAGATAAGTCCTAGTACATGATATCTTACTGGTCCAAGGCCGAAAACACACACGCTGCTGCACTCTCCAGAGAGACCTTGGGGCTACCGACCCAAGATGTGGACGAAAAGTTATAAAAAGACCCCAGATTTTTAGCACTTCGCCTCTGTCAGGGAAATGATCTGACATAATGAACTGGACAATTGTTGATTATTTCAATGTACTGATGCTCCATGTTAAAGTCTCACAAGAACTATAAGATGATGTCGGTCAAGGCTTATAGGAGTTGTTCCTCTCTAAAAACATGTAAACATGTTTTGATCATGACCCTCAATAACTCAATCTGGCCAAGATAACATACATCTGGAGTTTTTCGGAACTTTCCATATCCAGGGCCGTATTTGCCCTTAGGCACTTGAGGACATGTGCCTAGGGCGCCGGCATGGGGGGGGGGAAGCGCCTGAGCGTGCTTCTTTTGTGTTTTATTGTGTGGTGTCGGGTCGGGTTGGTTCGCCCCGCCCCCCAACTGAGACATTGGCCTGCCTAACCTCCCGCCCACCCACCTAAGCCTCCTGCTGCATCTCGGATCCGGCGGGCGCCCACTTCACAGGCCGCTGAAGGGACGAGGAGGCGTGAGGACTGGAAGAGGAGGAGGCCCGGGCAGCACATCGCCGGCGGCAGTCAGCGGGTATGTCTGTATGTGATGGAGGACTCATGATGGTGGTGGACTAGTGCAGGGATCAGGGATGTGATCTGTGTAGCTGTCTGCACTCAGGTGAGAGGGGGCGGGAGCTCATTCATATCACTCACTGCCATCGTGTAACTGTACTATATATGCAGGCTCAAGTCTGCAGGGGGCTGTCTGCTGAGGACACGGCTGACACATAGTGGGTTACATAGTGTGGGGATAAGAGGCAGAAGTAGGGTTAAAAGTGTTTGGCACGAGATGGGTTAATGGACAGAGCCAGAGCCGCACACTGCTCTGTGCTTACAGGACCTGTGATGATGTCTATGGAGGGGAAGGAGTCAGGGATCACATGATCAGCTCCTCAGTGTGCTGGTTTTCATAGTCCTGGATGAGGTAAAGTTTATGTCTGGGGTCAGGAGGGATTTACAGTGTGGATGTAGCAGAGGCGAGAGTGTACAAGGTGTATGGAGCTGAGCCGTGTGTGTATGAGGTGTACGGAGCAGAGCCGAGTGTGTACGAGGTGTACGGAGCTTAGCCGTGTATGTACGAGGTGTACGGAGCAGAGTCGAGTGTGTACGAGGTGTACGGAGCAGAGTCGAGTGTGTACGAGGTGTACGGAGCAGAGCCGAGTGTGTACGAGGTGTACGGAGCAGAGCCGAGTGTGTACGAGGTGTACGGAGCGGAGCCGAGTGTGTACGAGGTGTACGGAGCGGAGCCGCGTGTGTACGAGGTGTACGGAGCGGAGCCGAGTGTGTACGAGGTGTACGGAGCGGAGCCGAGTGTGTACGAGGTGTACGGAGCGGAGCCGAGTGTGTACGAGGTGTACGGAGCGGAGCCGAGTGTGTACGAGGTGTACAGAGCGGAGCCCAGTGTGTACGAGGTGTACGGAGCGGAGCCGCGTGTGTACGAGGTGTACGGAGCGGAGCCGAGTGTGTACGAGGTGTACGGAGCGGAGTCGAGTGTGTACGAGGTGTACGGAGCGGAGTCGAGTGTGTACGAGGTGTACGGAGCGGAGTCGAGTGTGTACGAGGTGTACGGAGCGGAGCTGAGTGTGTACGAGGTGTACGGAGCAGAGCCGAGTGTGTACGAGGTGTACGGAGCAGAGCCGAGTGTGTACGAGGTGTACGGAGCAGAGCCGAGTGTGTACGAGGTGTACGGAGCAGAGCCGCGTGTGTACGAGGTGTACGGAGCGGAGCCGAGTGTGTACGAGGTGTACGGAGCTTAGCTGCGTGTGTATAGAGCAGAGCTGCGTGTGTACGAGGTGTACGGAGCAGAGTCGAGTGTCTACGAGGTGTACGGAGCAGAGCCGCATGTGTACGAGGTGTACGGAGCGGAGCCGAGTGTGTACGAGGTGTACGGAGCGGAGCCGAGTGTGTGCGAGGTGTACGGAGCGGAGCCGAGTGTGTGCGAGGTGTACAGAGCGGAGCCCAGTGTGTACGAGGTGTACAGAGCAGAGCCGAGTGTGTACTAGGCGTACAGAGCTTAGCTGCGTGTGTATAGAGCAGAGCTGCGTGTGTACGAGGTGTACGGAGCGGAGTCGCGTGTGTACGAGGTGTCCAGGGCGGAGCCGCGTGTGTACGAGGTTTCCGGAGCGGAGCCGCGTGTGTACGAGGTTTCCGGAGCGGAGCCGCGTGTGTACGAGGTGTACGGAGTGAAGCCATGTGTGTACGAGGTGTACAGAGCTTAGCTGCGTGTGTATAGAGCAGAGCTGCATGTGTACGAGGTGTACGGAGCGGAGCCGCGTATGTACAGAACTGTGGTTTTGTCATCCTGAGAATGGGACCGTGGAGCCTGGGGTTGAGCTTTACAAACCCTCATGAATGGTGAGGAGGTGCACATGTTCCACCTTGCTCCATTTGTGGTCTGTGGGACAGATCTAGTCCTGTGCACGTCTGCTCTATTCAAGATAGGACACTGCGGTGCAAAGTTTCTGACTTCCAGGGCGATATACTCTTCTGGAGGTCACCACCATCAGGTATCCCCTATATTATGGGTAGAGGACAGGGCCGTATTTGCCCTTAGGCACTGGAAACATTGCATATGGGGGTGGGGATGAGAGCGGCCCACACAGACCTGTTGTAGCTTGCACTATGGGGGAGGGGCAGCCCATAGAGCTGCAGCATGCCAAATGGGAGGTGGGCGGCCCACAGACCTGCAGCATGGGCTGTGGAGTCTGAGCCCATTTTGGTGGAGTCGGAGTTAGAGTTGGTAGAAAATGGACTGACTCATAAAATATATAACAAATTGGGTGCAGTCATCCATTTTTTGCTCTGTTTGGCATGCACGTGCTGTGCGAGTGTCCGACATTTTTCTCAGATCACATCTGTGTGTTGTCCGTGTGACACCCGTTTATTTTCTCAGCAGATATTTGCTGTAGAATCCTTTACAGGAACATTTTACAGTGTTTTCAGCTACAGAATGAGAATGTATCAGTGAAAAAAACTGATGCCTCTCGGATGGTCCGTGTGCGGTCAGTGTGCGGTCCGTGATTTTGTCGGACCCATAGACTTGCATTGGCGAGTCTTCCACGTGAATCGCAGACTGTCGCAGCATGTTGTGACTTTTTTCTCATTCAGAATCTGGATGAGAACAAAGCGTCCGACACTCGCCAATCTGCTCTCAGACAATCTGCTCTCATATATTGAATAGCATTGATCCGAGTGCAATGCGATGAAATCACACATTGCACTCATCCGAGTTTCACACCAGTGTGTCTGGACCCTAATAATAAAATCCATATAGTAATCCTACAATGTCTGCGGGACATGGTATGGAGAGGGTTTATGGCTCAGTACACACTCCATACTTCTTGTTATTAACCAGTTAATGCTCTCTTATCCACCGCACTGCAGTGTCAAAAGAGGAAGACAGCGAGACAAGCAGCAACATGGCATCAGAGAGTCCCTGACCTCGAAATAGAAGATCCTCAGATCCTGGTATTGTGACATAATATAAGAATAATACTTTTTGCATTTATATTACACTATGAACTCCACAGCACTCTACATACATCATCAACACTGTCCCCATTGGGGCTCACAATGTAAACAGTATGTCTTCCTAGTGTGGCTGGACAAATCTACAAACATTTTATATGTGCTGCAAGGAATGTGGGGGGAGAAGCTACATGAAAGTTGGGGGGATGGCCGCAACAGGTGGGGGATTGTCCGCAACGAGGGAGGGGGCCCGACATGGGGAGGGGGCAGCGACTGGGGGGCACGGCGGGGAGGGAGGGGGGCGACTGCTGACAGTGCCTAGGGCAGCAGGAACTCCAACTACTGCCCTGTTGTACGTTCCTCATCTCACTGCCTGCAAGACTTTGCCCGAGCATCCCCCATCCTCTGGAATTCTGCACCTCAGAACGTCTGACTGTCCCTCACACTTGGAACCGTCAAGCGGAACCTGAAAACCCATCTCTTCAGAACAGCCAACAGCCTGCAATGACCACAGTGCCACCTTACCACCACTGGACCCGGCGCACCACCACCACCAGAGCGGACACGTCCTACTGTTTCCCTCCCCACTGCCCTGTAGAATGTAAGCCCGCAAGGGCAGGGTCCTCTCTCCCCTCTGTACAAGTCTGTTAGTTTGTTCATTGTATTTTTAACTTGTTTGCATGTATCCTCTTCTCATGTACAGCAGCATGGAATCAATGGTGCTCTATAAATAAATAATAATAATAATAATACCCTGGTGGAGTGATACTGCATATAAAGCATGAGGGGGCAGGCATATATCGGTCCACTGGGGGAGATATATATGTCTACTATATAATCTCCTAATCGTGTCTGTCTAACGCCGAAATCGCGTGGCAGCGCCAGGGGCGGCGAGGAGTATGCAAAACAGCCGCGCGCATTCAAAATTTGCGCCGAGCTGAAACCCGGTGACAGCGGCGCATTGGCACCACTGTCGCCGGAATACACGTGTCCGGCCGCAGCCATCGTCAGGAGATCAGCGGGATCTCCCGATGATGGCCGCAGCGCGCATGCCAGCCGGGAGATGACCGACGTCAGCCAGTCATCTCGCGGCTGGCGATCTGCTGACCTCTGTGCAGCAGGAGCTCAGCCGTGGCCACCTGCCACACAGAGGACCACGGCGAGCCAGCCGGGAGTTGACTGGCGTCAGCAGCGATGGTTTTCCGCGCGGCATTCAAACCGCGTGCCAAGCTGCGGTACTTGTCTGATTGGTCGCCGCGGCTGCAGCGACCAATCAGAGAACTAGCGGGGCTTGGCGCGCGGTTTGAATGCCACATCTCTCATTGGTCGCCGCGGCCAACCAATCAGAGGAGTGACGCGTGCCAAGGCACCATATTGAAAATTCACTGAGTTGCTGCTGAAGGCGGCAGCCAATCAGAGGAGTGGCGCTCGGTTTGATGAGGACGTAGGCTAGGTCCACTGGGGATTATATATGTAAAGGATGAGGGGGCAGGCTTGGCCCACTGAGGGGTGATAAATGTGAAGGATAGGGGGGGGGTAGGCTGAACTCTGGTGGAGTAATATATATTGAATGAATATTGTATAGCAATTTTTTTCATACAGTTGTGCTCGAAAGTTTCCATACCCCGGCAGATTATTTGCTTTTTCGACCTTTTTTCAGAGAATATGAATGATAACACAAAAACTCTTTTTCCACTCATGGTTAGTGGTTGGGTGAAGCCATTTATTATCAAACTACTGTTTTCTCTTTTTAAATCATAATGACATCCAAAAGCATCCAAATGACCCTGATCAAAAGTTCACATCCCCTGGTGATTTTGGCCTGATAACTTGCACAGACGTTGACACAAATGGGTTTGAATGGCCAATAAAGGTAACATCCTCACATGTGACCTGTTTTCTTGTAATCAGTGTGTGCGCATAAAAGCTGAGTGAGTTTCTGGGATCCAGACAGACTCTTGCATGTTTCATCCAGCCATTGATGTTTCTGGATTGTGAGTCATGGGGAAAGAAAAAGAATTGTCAACGGATCTACAGGATAAGAAAGTTGAACTGTATCAAACAGGAAAGGGATGCAAAAAGATATCAAAGGAATTGATAATGCCAGTCAGCAGTGTTCAAACTGTGATTAACAAATGGAAAATGAAGGGCTCTATAAAAACCAAACCGTGATCAGGTAGACCAACAAAAATGTCACCACAGCTGCCAGGAAAATTGTTCGGGAGGCAAAGAAAAACCCACGATTAATATCACCTGAAATACAGGACTCACTGAAAACTAGCGGTGTGGCTGTTTCAAGATGCACAATAAGGAGGCACTTGAAGAAAAATGGGCTGCATGGTCAAGTCAATAGAAGAAAGCCATTACTGCGCGAATGCCACAAAGTATCTCGCCTACAATACGCCAAACAGCACAGAGACAAGCCTCCAAACTTCTGGAACAAGGTCATTTGGAGTGAGAAGAATATGAGAAGAGGGTATAATAAGTTTGACATTCTGTTACAATTCACATAATGACTAAGACCACAGTTATGGTCGAAACGCGTATAAGTACGTGATTTTAACCTCTTGAAAATAAAATTGAATCTTTTAAGAAGACGTGGAGCCGGACGAATCACTTTGGATTAATGTTCTCCATCCTGGTATACATGGCCCCCATTCTGGTATATATGGGGGCATCCTGGTATATACAGTACTCATCCTGGTATACATGGCCCCCATCCTAGTATATATATCCCCTTCCTGGTATAAATGGTCGTCCTCCTGATATAAATGTTGCCCATCCTGATATATATGATCCCCTTCCTGATATATATGGTCCTCCTCCTGGTATGTATGTCCCCTTCCTGGTATATATGGTCATCTCCAGGTATATATGATCCCCTTCCTGGTGTATATGGTCCTCTCCAGGTATATATGATCCCCTTCCTGGTATATATGGTCCTCCTTTTGGTTTAAATGTCCCCTTTTTGGTATACATGAGGCCGCCGACAGGGTAGGGGAGGTACTCGGATACCAGTACTGATGACTGCTTGGATGGGGAATCACAGCTGGTCGGTTACCACTTCCGTGCCCTAGACCCTTAGTGGCGGGTATGGTGGGGGAATGATGATGATGATGGTGGTGGGAGAAGGGAATGTTGTCGTGACACCACCTGTGGTACCTGGTAAGTTAGATACCAGCGCTGCAGGCCGGCCGCTGAGGTGATGTGATGCAGCTTGGGTGTTACAGCTCCCCACAGGAGCAGCTTTACCTCAGGGCAGCGGGGGTGGATGAGAGGAGTCGTAGTAGCGTCTCTGCGGTCAACGCATTGGGCAGCGGCGGTGACACAGGCACACACACAGTAGTCTTTGTTTCGGTACCTTTTACTGATGTCCGGTAACAGGTACAGTCCAGGAAGGTAACCAGGTCCTCGTTGCAATTCGGGACTTTCACCTTGGAGAGTTGTGAGGCCTCCTCTTTCACTGTGTACGATGGTTTGGTGTAAGCTCTGCCTATAACTGAACTCCCGCTCCTTCTCTCGCTCAGGGTGTTACTCTGTAACCGACTATGAGGACCTCCTGTGGGAAGCCCTATTCTACTTTCGGGCCCCTGGTCCTGTGATTGGTCAGGTTTGAGTGTCTCTTAATCTGTCCCCTCAGGGGAATTAGATCCTCCTGGTCCTTCCGGGCTTTTCCTGCTACAATGAATGATTAGCCGTGTCGGACTCCGGTGTCCTGGTGAGCTAAAGGGAAACCTGGTATGTTCCCTTCTTCCTTTCTCCTACTTCCTCCACTGGCCTCCAACCCTCTCCCTAGGGTGCATCACAGCTGGGTCAGTGTTCTCTGGTCCTGGGCCTGGCTTGATCCCAGCGTCCAGCTCCTTCACTGCTGCTCTCTCCTCTGCTCACTGCAGACTAACTGGACTGACTGGAACTGACTCGTCCTCTCAGGCCTGGATCTTTTATAGGGGATCTGGCTTAAAGCAGCCAGTGGGGCTCCCCCTCCAGGTCTGGGGTGGAAGGTGTTGTGTGCTGTGTGTACCAAAGTGTAAATCCCTCCTTGCACCGGTGGGTCCTGTGGCAATCCCCAGCAGGGGTGCCACATATATGGTCCTCCTCTTGGTATATGCAGGGGTTGGACAAAATAATGGAAACACCTGGAAAAATCAACAAAAGTTAGTTTAATATGGTGTAGGTCCACCTTTCGTGGCGATTACAGCTTCAATTCTCTGAGGTATGGATTCATACAAGGTGATATCATTGGCCCGGCGGATCTCCACGAAATAGCACCCCAGATGATCACAGAACCTCCGCCATGTGTTACGGTTGGGAGAAGGCAGTCTGGATGGAACGCTTCTTTCGGGTGTCTCCAAACGTACACTCGACCGGAGGACAGAAAATGGGGTATACGATGATTGGTCTGAGAATATCACATGTTTCCACTGCTCCAGGGACCAATTCTGGAGGTTTCTACACCGCTCTAAACGCTTGGAAACATTTGTCATTGAGAGCAGCGGTTTCCTAATTGCAGCTCCTCCGTGATATCCAGAATTGTGCAGCTCCCGACCAACAGTTTTCGTGGACACTGGGTTGTGTAGGTGTTCATTGAGCTCAGCAGTGATTTTCGGAGCCGTGGTCTTGTGATCCTCTCTCACAATTCGCTTTAGAGTCCGACGCTCTCTCTGTCATAGTGGAGACCCGGCTCTTTTCCTTCATGAATGATGCGTCACTACACTGGGCCCCTTTAGGTCAGACAGGGATAGTTAGGGATCAGCTAACAAGGTGCAGGGACAGGTAGTGGTAGCATAGCTGTAGATTGAGGGATTTTCTCTCTTTTCTGCAATACTCTGCACTATTCACACACACCATAGAGCGACACCTGGTCATGTGACCCTGACTCCTCCCACACATGATCACATGACTGTGACATCAGCACAGGTCCTGTAAGCACAGTGTTGTGTGTAGTTTGCAGTGTAATCCCGGGTGACAGCGGAGGGTGAGACTCTGCTCCTGTTACATTGTGGCCCTTGTTGTTCTGTGTTATTTCCTGGGACTGTTGGATCCAGTAAAGTCTTCCCATTGTGCGGTTCCTCCCTGTGTTGTCTGAGTCGTGTTCTGCCCACGGTTTAGGAGTTCGGCCGTTCAGTGGGATGAGCCCTGGTCCATGCGCTCTGTCTAAAGGCTTCCGGGCCAGCGGACGAGACCCCCCTGCCCCCCGTGTCTCCACACACCCTTCAGGCCAGTGCTCCTCCTGAGGACAAAGCTTAGGGTCTCTGGTAGGATAAAGGCGCTGTGCTATGGCCGCTCTTATGAGACTCGGCTTTATTGGCTTCAATTTAGTTCCTCTGACGAATCCCAAACATTGAGGAACATTGAATACAGGATCCTGAGCCCTCCCCTCCCCCACCCTATCCCACCCCCTCCCCCGTCATGTCTTCTATACTCTTTCTTGACGAAGCCTCCGGGCGATACGTGTTGGGCTGTCCCCCCATCACTCTCTGCAGTGGAGCATCCTCTCCCTACCGCCAGGGTTACTGATTCCTCACATGGTGACTAGACCTCTGACAATCTGGGGTTACTTTGCCCCCTTTTGGTACCCCCATGTAACATGACAGCATACTGTGATGTTACATGGGGGTGATTTAACTGTCTATTCTCAGAACCAATTGAATTGTAAAACAGTGTTTCATTATTGCATGTATTGTATTGTCATACTATAAGGAGCTTTATTGTTAAACCACTTTATATGATTATTGTGCCGTCCCTTACCTCTATTGGTATCCTGTGCTCTGATCCGTCACTGTTCACATTATAGCGCTGGGCATAATTGTCATCACTAGTGAGCCACTCACACTCATCTAGTTACCGGCTGCTTCTACACCCCACCCAGTCTATAACATGACCCTGTGACGCCCCTTCTCCCGTATACATAGTCACCTACTCCTGAGGTTCCCCCCTCTAATTGTGGTTTTATGGGTATATAATTTGAGTTCCGCTGTGATCCCCCTTGATTACGATCCACAATTGATTTTGGTACCGTTTCTCCCCTGGTGTAATACTAATTGTGTATTTTGTTGCATTGACAATATATATACATCACTCTGTGATGGTCCGGACCAAATTGGTTTTAATTGTTTTTAACCTGGGTCTCTGCGTAGCCCTCACCATGTTTGATCACAAATGAAAATCACCAGCATATACTCCTGTCTGGTTGTTCGCTTCATATACAGAGGTCTTTTTTTTCTCCTTTTATACTGTCTTTCTGTCTCTTTTCCTTCTTCTCTCTGGTGGTTGGAACCGCTGTGCAGGGAAGCAGTGAAGGGGACACAGCTGTGATCAGAGCCGTGACTCTCAGGATTAGTGGAGGATCCAGAGCTCAGATCCCCGCTGATCACTAATGGCCCCTTTACACGCAGCTACAGGTAACAGGTTTTCCACAGGTAACTTACTGGCTGCAGTGAAATCATGGAGACATCGTTCTATCTTGTTGCTGTGTACAAATGGAACTATGTCTCCATGATTTCACTGCAACCAGTAAGTTACCTGTGGAAAACCTGTTACCTGTAGCTGCGTGTAAAGGGGCCATAAGGGTACCTTTACACACCGCCACTATCCCTGGCAACCGGTATCAACCGTACGTGCATGCGCACATTTTTAACAGTTGCTAATCGCCGATAACGCATGTACACGCCGCCATTGCGTTGTCAACTCAAGGTATCGTGGTTCCCCGGAAGTTCCCACAGATCCTGCGGATAACTTGCTGTTAAATACCGTCGCTGCTTCACACGCCGCTATCCACAAAGGAATATGGGCGTACATCTTTTGCGCCGCAAGAACATAGGCGTGACAGAGTTGTGTATTCCGTGACGCTAACACGCTGATTGGACAACGCAATAGCGTCATGATTGGCCAGCCTGCGCAGGAAGGCTGGCTAATACATGACGCCATTGCCATTGTGTTGTGTGAATGCACAGCTGTTCAAATATGTTGCCCAGTGAAGGGACAGCCAATGGTAACACAGTAGCCCCCACCAATCATCGCTGATGGGGCGTGGTATCACTAGGTTTCACTAGGCGAAGCTGATTCCATCCCTGTCCCCCGTTTACACGCCAATACCATGGCAATTGTGCCTTTGTGTTGCCTTGGATTTTAGAACACGGCTCGGAAACAGCTACCCGAAGCAACTGCGAGAAACCCAATCACTTTCCCAAATTACACGCCGCCACTTCGTAGCAATTTCAATGCAACAGTCACAAAAATCCCGATTGCCAGGCAGTTGCTACCCCGCAGTGGCGGCGTGTAAAGGTACCTTAAGAGAAAGCATGTCCTAGCGATATCCCATCCCCTTATTATCCCCAGTAATTGTATTATTATATAGTGATATCCCATCCCCTTATTATCCCCAGTAATTGTATTATTATATAGTGATATCCCATCCCCTTATTATCCCCAGTAATTGTATTATTATATAGTGATATCCCATCCCCTTATTATCCCAGTAATTGTATTATTATATAGTGATATCCCATCCCCTTATTATCCCCAGTAATTGTATTATTATATAGTGATATCCCATCCCCTTATTATCCCCAGTAATTGTATTATTATATAGTGATATCCCATCCCCTTATTATCCCAGTAATTGTATTATTATATAGTGATATACCATCCCCTTATTATCCCCAGTAATTGTATTATTATATAGTGATATCCCATCCCCTTATTATCCCCAGTAATTGTATTATTATATAGTGATATCCCATCCCCTTATTATCCCAGTAATTGTATTATTATATAGTGATATCCCATCCCCTTATTATCCCCAGTAATTGTATTATTATATAGTGATATCTCATCCCCTTATTATCCCCAGTAATTGTATTATTATATAGTGATATCCCATCCCCTTATTATCCCCAGTAATTGTATTATTATATAGTGATATCCCATCCCCTTATTATCCCCAGTAATTGTATTATTATATAGTGATATCCCATCCCCTTATTATCCCAGTAATTGTATTATTATATAGTGATATCCCATCCCCTTATTATCCCAGTAATTGTATTATTATATAGTGATATCCCATCCCCTTATTATCCCCAGTAATTGTATTATTATATAGCGATATCCCATCCCCTTATTATCCCAGTAATTGTATTATTATATAGTGATATCCCATCCCCTTATTATCCCAGTAATTGTATTATTATATAGTGATATCCCATCCCCTTATTATCCCAGTAATTGTATTATTATATAGTGATATCCCATCCCTTATTATCCCCAGTAATTGTATTATTATATAGTGATATCCCATCCCCTTATTATCCCCAGTAATTGTATTATTATATAGTGATATCCCATCCCTTATTATCCCAGTAATTGTATTATTATATAGTGATATCCCATCCCCTTATTATCTCCAGTAATTGTATTATTATATAGTGATATCCCATCCCCTTATTATCTCCAGTAATTGTATTATTATATAGGATTCTTTAGGATCTTACATGGGATCACCTTCTTGTGATTCAGGTCTCTACAATATCGGATCCTCTCGGCTGATATCTTCTATATAAGAGAATTCTCCTGATTCACCTGTGAAGGATGGATAGATCCAGAGATGGAGAGATGGTGGAGAGTATACTGAATATCACCCTAGAGATCCTCTTCCGGATTACTGGAGAGGTGATGTGACCTCATCACAATCTCTGACATCATTCTCCTCTATTGTAATAACATGTCTGTAGTGATATCTATTACTGTGTCTCCATACTCAGGATTACACAGTGGTGAAGAAGACCCCTACTGATCGCTGTCAGGACCCAGTATCTGATGGATGGGGAGGACCCCTGAGCCCAATCCCGGGGTCTCCACCGCACCCGCGGATACATGAGGACATCAATGAGCAGAAGATCCTAGAACTCACCTACAAGATGATTGAGCTGCTGACTGGAGAGGTGACAGTGCTGGGAATGCTGGGACATTATACAGTAACGCTATGAAGGGATCGGGGGATGACAATGGTATCATTGTATGTGTCAGGTTCCTATAAGGTGTCAGGATGTCGCCGTCTATTTCTCCATGGAGGAGTGGGAGTATCTAGAAGGACACAAGGACCGGTACAAGGACGTCATGATGGAGGATCACCAGCCCCGCACATCACCAGGTAATAGACACCACTAAATACACACATCTGTTATAGGGGGGGGGGGGGGGGGGCTGCTATAGGAAAATCTTGTAAAGTTGACAAGACACTGAAAATTTGAAAAGTAAACTTCCAAAAGGAAATAAAATGAGTGAGATTCCCCTTCCTGAGCCCCCACTGCTCGCTCCATGGTCATTTGATTCTGGCCATCAAACACTAGAACAGCAGCGGTGATGTGTTTGTTGGTCACGGCTGCGGCGGATGATGAGACGTCTCTGCTTCCTCCATTGTAGCACACAGCACCGGCGCTTGTGTCCTGGATGCAGAGTGTCTGATCACAGGCTCCTCCATATTAATGACGGGAGCGGTGTGTGATCAGAGGATACGGCTGTCGTAAGAAGGAGCCAAAACAGCAGAACGTCTGATAAATCTTATTACTACAATTGTTACAATCATTGCATTTCTTAAGGAGTTTCCCAAAGTGGCCAAACACTAAATCACTTCTATATAAAGAATGGATTAATTTCCTTATGTGTTTCCTGCAGTAAGAACCAGTAAGAGGACGACACCAGAGAGACATCCCGGACCTCAGGACTGCTCACCGGATCATCAGGTCGGTGGATTTATATGGAAGATGTGCAGCTATTTGCTGTAATGTGATTTTTGGTCGTTCTGCTGATTAAAGGGATATTCCCAAAACAACAAGATATTCTGACCACTGGGATCTCCATCGATCCTAAGATTGGGGCTCTGTAACCCCGAGAATGTGGCTCTGTAGCCCAGTCTACAAAGAGCAAATGTGCACATGCTCAACCTCCGCTTTATTCATTGTCAATGTGACTGTGAAGTGCAGCGCTCGGCTATTTACATCAGTCCCATAGACAATGAATGGAGCAGAAGCCGAGCATGAGCACCTTCCCTTTCTCAGTATGGAGCTGCAGAGCTGCATTCTCAGATCTCTGGATCAGCTGGGGGTCCCAGCAGTCGCCCCCGCCAATCTACAATGGATAGGGGATAACTTGCTTTTGGGGGGAAATAACCCTTTAATGATCTTTTCTGCTCATCTCTTCATTCCATGTGACTTGTCCAAGTATCTGGTGACATTTATCCTATTTGTTTCACAGCTTGTGAATGGGGATGAAGTTCTGAACCATTGTAACACTCCAGACATAATGGTAAAAGAAGAGAAATATGTGAGCGGTGATGAGCAGAGGAACGAGGAGATTCCTACAGATAACGGCTCGGGTGAGGAGGAAATGCTGATTATGGTTTTGACTTCTCCATTGGATGTAACAGTTTTATGTGTAATCTATTTTTATTGAATCCATATATATGGTAAAGAACAAGTTATGACAAACCAAATGAAACACAATCTTAGATAAACAAGAATATTTGATCAAATACATAAGGATTCGCTAGTAGAACATTAAATGAATTAACATGTCATTCAAATCATCTAGAGTATAAAGAAAAGTATGTCATTACTAGATGGGGGCCCGATTCTAACACATCGGGTATTCTAGAATATAGAAATAGAGATTGCATGGGGAAGGCGGTGAGGGCTGAATAGGGAGGGACTTTGAGGACGGAGCGGCGGGGGTAGGACGGCATGGCAGAGGGGAGGAGGATGGAGGGGCACAGGTAGGGGAGGACGGAGTGGAGGGGGAGGAGGGAGGACGGAGCGACAGGGGGGAGGAGGACGGAGGACGTTGCGGCAGGGTGGGGGAGGATGGAGCGGCACAGGCAGGGGGAGGATGGAGTGGCGGAGGTAAGGAGGACAAAGGAAGGAGAAGGAAGCGATGGGGTGGGGTAGGATGGAGCATCACAGGCAGGGGGAGGACAGAGCGGCAGGGGAGAGGAGGATGGAGGACGAAGCGGGAGGGTGGGAGAGGCTGAAGCAGCACAGGCAAGGGGAGGACGGAGGATGGAGTGGCAGAGGGGGAGAAGGACAAAGGAAGGAGGAGGAAGTGGTAGGGTGGGGGAGGACGGAGCGGCACAGGCAGGGGGAGGACAGAGGATGAAGCGGCGTGGGTGGGGGAGGATGGAGCAGCACAGGCAGGGGGAGGACGGAGGATGAAGCGGCGGGGTGGGGGAGGACGGAGCAGCACAGGCAGATGGAGGATGGAGTGGCAGAGGGGAGGAGGACAAAGGAAGGAGGAGGACGCGGTGAGGTGGGGGAGGACGGAGCGGCACAGGCAGGGGGAGGACAGAGGATGAAGCGGCGGGGTGGGGGAGGATGGAGCAGCACAGGCAGGGGGAGGACGGAGGACGAAGCGGCGGGGTTGGGGAGGACGGAGCAGCACAGGCAGGGGGAGGATGGAGGATGGAGTGGCAGAGGGGAGGAGGACAAAGGAAGGAGGAGGACGCGGTGAGGTGGGGGGAGGACGGAGCGGCACAGGCAGGGGGAGGACAGTGGATGAAGCGGCGGGGTGGGGGAGGATGGAGCAGCACAGGCAGGGGGAGGACAGAGGACGAAGCGGCGGGGTGGGGGAGGACGAAGTTGCACAGGCAGGGAGAGGACGGAGGATGGAGTGGCGGGGTGGGGGAGGATGGAGCAGCACAGGCAGGGGGAGGACAGAGGATGAAGCGGCGGGGTGGGGGAGGATGGAGCAGCACAGGCAGGGGGAGGATGGAGGATGGAGTGGCAGAGGGGAGGAGGACAAAGGAAGGAGGAGGACGTGGTGAGGTGGGGGAGGATGGAGCGGCACAGGCAGGGGGAGGACAGAGGATGAAGCGGCGGGGTGGGGGAGGATGGAGCAGCACAGGCAGGGGGAGGACAGAGGACAAAGCGGCGGGGTGGGGGAGGACGAAGCAGCACAGGCAGGGAGAGGACGGAGGATGGAGTGGCGGAGGACAAAGGAAGGAGGAGGAAGAGGTGGGGTGGGGGAGGGCAGAACGGCACAGGCACGGGGAGGACGGAGGGCAAAACGGTGGGATGGGGGAGGATGGAGCAGCACAGTCAGGGGGAGGATGGAGGATGGAGTGGAGAAGGGGAGGAGGAGGAAGCGGTGGGGTGGGGGAAGGATGGAGCAGCACAGGCAGGAGGAGGACGGAGCACAGAGCGGCGGGGGGAAGGAGGACGGAGGACGAAGGGGTGGGGGTGGACGGAGCAGCACAGGCAGGGGGAGGACGGAGGACGAAGCGGCAGGGTGGGGGAGGACGGTGCAGCACACAGGCAGGGGGAGGACGGAGGATGGAGTGGCGGAGGACAAAGGAAGGAGGAGGAATTGGTGGGGTGGGGGAGGACAGAACGGCACAGGCAGGGGGAGGACGGAGGACAAAGCGGTGGGGTGGGGGAGGATGGAGCAGCACAGTCAGGGGGAGGATGGAGTGGTGGAGGGGAGGAGGAGGAAGCAGTGGGGTGGGGGAAGGATGGAGCAGCACAAGCAGGGGGAGGATGGAGTGGCGGAGGGGAGGAGGAGGAAGCGGTGGGGTGGGGGAAGGATGGAGCAGCACAGGCAGGGGGAGGATGGAGCACAGAGCGGCGGGGGGGAGGAGGACGGAGGACGAAGTGGTGGGGGAGGATGGAGCAGCACAGGCAGGGGAAGGAGGGAGGATGAAGTGGCACAGGCAGGAGGAGGATGGAGTGGCACAGGCAGGGGGAGGACAGAGCACAGAGCGGCGGGGGGGAGGAGGACGAAGCGGCGCTGGGGGGCAGGAAGGAGGACGAAGTGTCTCCCCTCTCCAGCACTTGAAAGATTCGGGTATAATCGTATCTCTTCCAACCCAAATCTCGAAGCTCCTTTAGTGAGGGGGAAGTCAGGATTATAAAAGTGCAGTAATAGTGGATTCCACCCCGAGGACAAGCGTCCCAGCCTTTTCTCCGTGTCCCACATCTTCAATGCTATCCCACCCAATTTCAGGTCGCGCCTCAACTTTCAGCTAGATTCTGCCTTTAGTCAAGGAAGGAGCCTCAATGAACAGTTGGACTCGAAGACCCAGTCTCCACCCACTGTTTATCATGAAGATGAAAATGCCAGTGCAGTAATCTGGTTAATATAGTTGCTCTTTAGTATCCCCGAAAATCAGGAAGTCCTACTCCACCCTCACATTTAATGTATGTCTACAGAGAGTCTGGAAGCTAATCCTGGGTTTTGTGGTTTCCCCAAACAAATCTCAAAATGGCCGACCTCAGGCTAAAGATAGATGAACGGGGAACATGTATCGGGATCGCCTGAAAAAGGAAGAGGAAACGAGGCAACACATCCATCTTGAGAGCACTTATTTGCCCAAACCATGACAGGCTTCTCTTGTCGTAGTACTTTAGGTCCTTGATTGTTTTTTTTCGAGGAGGGGTATATTAATTCAGAACATACAGCTTACTCAGGTCCGACAGGACCAGAACCACCAGATATTTCAACCAGTCTTGTTTCCACTTAAAGGGACAATGTTCTCTCAGATGGTGTACCTCCGGTTCAAGCAGGGATACGTTTAGAGCTTCTGAGTTGGTGAAGTTAACTTTAAAGTTACTCAATTTACTAAATTGATCGAATTCTTTAATAATTGATGGGAAAGTTATTCTGGGTTGAGTGACCATCAAGAGTAGATCGTCAGCAAATAATGCTGCCTTGCACTGACTCTGGTTTATCTCAACGCCATGTATACTTGAGTGATTGCGAATGGCAACAGCCAGGTGCTTCATGATAATTACATATAGTAGGGGAGACAAGGGGCACCCTTGTCTTGTTCCATTATGAATGGTAAAAGGCGAGGACAATATCCCATTCGTTCGCACCCTTGCTGAGGGATTACCATATAGAGCAAGAACCCAAGCAATAAAACGGGGTCCCAACCCAATCTGTCTAAGAGTAGCCTTCAATCATAATAAAAAATCATAAATGAAGCTCAGGCAGCCATTGTATAGGTAGATACTGGTGCACCACAACTCCTAGCATGCCCTTGACAGGCTAAGGATGAAGCTCAGGCAGCCATTGTATCGGTAGATGTGGGTGCACCACAACTCCCAGCATGCCCTGACAGGCTAAGGATGAAGCTCAGGCAGCCATTGTATCGGTAGATGTGGGTGCACTACAACTCCCAGCATGCCCTAACAAGCTGAGGATGAAGGAGGAAGCTCAGGCAGCCATTGTATAGGTAGATGTGGGTGCACTACAACTCCCAGCATGCCCTGACAGGATAAGAATGAAGGATGAAGCTCAGGCAGCCATTGAATAGGTAGATTCTGGTGCACTACAACTCACAGCATGCCCTGACAGGCTGAGGATGAGGGATCAAGCTCATTGTATAGGCAGATACTGGTGCTCTACAACTCCCAGCATGCCCTTGACAGGCTAAGGATGAAGCTCAGGCAGCCATTGTATAGGTAGATACTGGTGCACTACAACTCCCAGCATGCCCTGACAGGCTGAGGACGAGGGATCAAGCTCAGGCAGCCATTGTATAGGTAGGTACTGGTGCACTACAACTCCCAGCATGCCCTGACAGGATAAGGATGAAGGAGGAAGCTCAGGCAGCCATTGTATAGGCAGATACTGGTGCACTACAACTCCCAGCATGCTCTGAAAGGCTGAGGATGAAGGATGAAGCTCAGGCAGCCATTGTATAGGTAGATAATGGTGCACTACAACACCCAGCATGCTCTAAAAAGGCTGAGGATGAGGGATCTAGCTCAGGCAGCCATTGTATAGGTAGATACTGGTGCACCACAACTCCCAGCATGCCCTGACAGGATAAGGATGAAGGATGAAGCTCAGGCAGCCATTGTATAGGTAGATACTGGTGCACTACAACTCCCAGCATGCCCTGACAGGATAAAGATAAAGCTCAGGCAGCCATTGTATAGGCTCATGTGGGTGCACTACAACTCCCAGCATGCCCTGACAGGCTGAGGACGAATAATCAAGCTCAGGCAGCCATTGTATAGGCAGATACTGGTGCACTACAACCCTCAGCCTGCCCTGACAGGCTGAGGATGAAGGATGAATTTCAGGCAGTCATTGTATAGGTAGATGTGGGTGCACTACAACTCCCAGTATGCCCTGACAGGCTGAGGATGAAGGATGAAGCTCAGGCAGCCATTGTATAGGTAGATACTGATGCACTACAACTCCCAGCATGCCCTGACAAGCTAAGGAGGAAGCTCAGGCAGCCATTTTATAGGTAGATGTTGGTGAACTACAACTCCCAGCATGCCCTGACAGGCTGAGGATGAAGGATGAAGCGCAGGCAGCCATTGTATAGTTAGATGTGGGTGCACCACAACTCCCAGCATGCCCTGACAGAATAAGGATGAAGGATTAAGCTCAGGCAGCCATTGTATAGGTAGATACTGGTGCACCACAACTCCCAGCATGCCCTGACAGGATAAGGATGAAGCTCAGGCAGCCATTGTATAGGTAGATACTGGTGCACTACAACTTCCAGCATGCCCTGACAAGCTGAGGATGAAGGAGGAAGCTCAAGCAGCCATTGTATAGGCAGATGTGGGTGCACCACAACTCCCAGCACACAGAGAATTCTGCACCAGTTCTGATAGGCGTCACTGTGACCTCGCCTGTATCAGTCGGTGTTATAGCTGGAGAGACAACTGAAATATAAAGTAAAAATGTTCTATATAATCAATTACCTTTTCAATCTGTCAAAATCTAGACCCATTATATGCAAAACAAAATAGTCATTGTAATTCCGCACCGGCCGTCTTTCAGGTCCCGCACCTCTCCTCAACCATGCTGTAAAAGAAATCAAAATGTATCTGCAATAAAATAGTATTAATAATCCCTCACACGGCTGCGTCCACACACAAATACAAGAAAGCTACAGGGCTCAGGAAATGGGAATGAAAAGGAAATATATTATTTACTAGATGGAGACACAGACACACAGACTCACAGAGACACACACACTCACAGACTCACACAGACACATGCAGACTCACAGACACACACACACAGACTCACAGACACAGACTCACACAGACTCACAGACACACACAGACTCACACACACAGAGACTCTCACAGACACACACAGACTCACACACACGCAAACACACACACAGACTCACACAGACTCGCACAGACTCACACAGACTCACACAGACACACACACAGACTCACACACCCACAGACTCACACACACAGATAGACTCACAGACACGCACACACACACACAGACTCACAGACACAGACTCACAGACTCACACAGACACAGACACACACAGACTCACAGACACACACAGACACACACACAGACTATATAATCGTCTAATTCTGTCTGTCTGTAATGGAAATCCCGCGTCGCTGATTGGTTGCACCAGCCGCCCGCGACCAATCAGTGACAAGCGCAGTCCGGACTCGAATTGGCACGGGATTTCAACCCAGCTTCGCATTGCATTATTCTTAAATCTTCATAAATAAACTACATACATATTCTAGAATACCCAATGCGTTAGAATCGGGCCACCATCTAGTATATAATAAATTGGGTACAGTAGTTCAATGCAGAATGTGCTGAATGTTATTATTATGAATTATGTTCTATCTAGATATCTTGACTATTGTATCATAATAATGATTAAAAGCCTGATGTTCACATTGTCCTACAATAAATTTATCACTTAAGCATGAGCCATATCTGAAGGAGTCGGAGTCGTGGAGTCAGAGATGGAGTCGGTGTTTTTTTTTACCAACTCAACAGAAAGGTTTTACCCCCTCCTATTGTGTCGGCATCTGTAATTGGTTGCCATTGGCAATGAACCTGCTGACAAAGGAGTGTAAAAATAAAAAAGTAAAAAAAAAATTGTGCAGCGGTCCCCTGTATTTTTGATTTTCAGGAGCAGATAAAACAGCCAGCTATGGGTTGCCACCCAGAAATACCTGGCATTACCTTGGCTGGCAATCAGAAATGCAGGGACTCCATTATCTTTATGGGCTTCATCCTATTTTTGATTGCCAACCAAGGTAAAAGCTAACTCTTCCCGAACCCCTGGTGTGGTGGCATCAGAGTGATAGTGGGGTTTAATGACAGCTGAGTATTGACAGCTGTCATTTAACCCTAGATTAATAATGTTCAGGCTTGTATGAGACCTGGCCATTATCAATCCTGTGAGTAAATAGTTATAAAAACACAGAAAAAAATGGGATAATCAGGGTTCTCTGTGTGTTTTTTTTTTAAATTAAGGATTTTTTTCTGTCTGTTTCTTTAACTGTTTACTTACAGGATTGATAATGGACAGGTCTCATAGAAGCCTGAACATTATCAATCAAGGGTTATTGACAGCTGTCAATACTCAGCTGTCATTAACCCTTTCTATCCCTCTGATGCCACTGTACCAGGGCATCGGGAAGAGTCGGGTAAAGCGCCAGGAATTGTTGCTTCTATTGAATGCCCCAATTTCTGGGGCGGCTGCAGGCTGCTAATGTTTCCCTGGGGTGAGGGGGATCAATAAATATGTGCCTCCCTGGGGTGAGAATACCTTTGCTGACTACATTAAATAGGGCGAAGCCCACACATTTTTTTTTTTATTATTTACTTAAATAATAATAATAAAAAATAATGGGTTCCACTGTTTTTTGATTGCCAGCCAAGATAAATCCAGGCTGCTGGGGAAGACACCTCATTGCTGGCTGCTTTATCTGCGGCTAAGAGAACAAAAAAACAGCGAGCCCTACACAAGTTTTTTAAAATATTTATTTATTTTACACTCCTATGGCAGAAGGGCCATTGCCAATGGCAACCAATCAAAGTAGCTGGCATAATGGGTGTGTGGCGCCACAGCCAATTACAGATAGTCACAGAGAGTAGGCATCTGTGATTGGCTGTTATAGGCAGAGTGCAATAAATAACCAGGAACTTAATGAGCAGAAGTACAAGCAGACGGTCCTCGGTGAATATAGAGATACTGTTTTAATCACCATTTTGCTTATTTTACAGCCCCCCTTGCCACCATTTTATAACTTTTAAAGTCTGGGTTTGGGGTTTATATAATTATGACATGGCTCCACTTCGTCTGGATGTCCGCCTATGTCACTTCCGCCCGCCATATTAGCACACCCAAGTGGTGGATATGGTAATATGGTGATGGCTGCTATGCAAGAGAAACTCACCGTGCATGCCGCCCTGTCCACACTCCTGCCCACCCATCTTCCACC
This sequence comes from Allobates femoralis, assembly GCA_033576535.1. NCBI lineage: Eukaryota > Metazoa > Chordata > Amphibia > Anura > Aromobatidae > Allobates > Allobates femoralis. The sequence continues at coordinate 19,333,820 of JARQOC010000006.1, forward strand.
CGCTGTTCACCCACTCCATGCTGCGCCCACTTGCTCCATGCTCCACCCACCTGCTGCTCACCCCGACAATTGAAGTTCAGAACACAATGGCCCGATGGAGGGTGGAGTTAACAGAGAGAGTGTCACAATGGGTGTGGCTGAATGCAGTGTCCCAATGTGGTTGGTGTGTCCTTACTTTTCTTTACTTAATGAAAAGCGAGGACATGCCCACCACATTGGGGCAGTGCGCTAGGTCACGCCCACTGTGATGCCTCCCTCTGTTAACTCCGCTGCCATTACGCCCATTGACTCATCACTCCAGGATTCATCCTGCCCGCACTGCCTACTGCTCACTCCCTGCACACCTTCTGTTCACCTCACTCTGCCTCTGGTCACACACTCTGCCCCCACTCATTCCGACTCAGCACACACTCAAACCCGCTCAGCACACACTCACCCTGCTCAGCACCCACTCATCCCAGCTCAGCCCACACACAATCCCACTCAGCACCCAATCACCCCCCTCAGGTTACAATTACCCCCTTCAAGTCACACTCACCCCCACTCAGGTCACACTCACTCTCGCTCTGCAACCACTCACACTTTTAAGCCTGCACTCGCCCTCTCAGCACCCATTTACCCCTCTTAGCACCCACTCACCCCTGATCAGCACACACTCACCCCTTCAGGCCATATTCACCATTGCTCAGCTCACACTCCCCCTCACTCAGCACCCACTCACCCCCGCTCAGCACCCACTCGCACTCACCCCCGCTCAGCACCCATTCACCCTTGCTTTCAAGCCCCGTTCACCTCAGCCCACATAAACCCCCGCTCACCATTCGGCCCGCTCGCCTATCAGCTCGCTCTGCTTGCAGGCCACTCCCCGTTTCAGCCCAACGACTGAGGATCTGTGTCAGTTCTTCATACTGCCGTCATCTTCCTCATGCCACCTCTACATGAGAGCCAGCACAGGAAGGACAGAGAGGGACTACAGGGAGGAGGATGGCGGAGAGTTAGGGGGGAAAAAACCGCGGACAGGAGATAGAGCCCCGGGGGTGAGATGGCTAACGCCCTCATCACCACAGAGGCCGCTCCCATCGTGATGTTACCACCCACCCAATGCGAAAGCATCAGGCTTCCATCTAGTTTCTAGATAGTATAGTGTACTCCAGTTCTTGCCAATATCCAGTAACATCACACAGCCATTGAAGAGGAGCGGACCAACATCCCACAGACCACAATCCACAACCTGATCACCTCTATGTGAAGGAGATGTGCTGCACTGTGTGGGGTAAATGGGGGTCACTCCAGATACTGACTGGTTTTCTGACCCTCCCACCTGGACCCTCCAATACTGTAAAACTGCAGCTTTTATTGTGGCCAGTGTAAGGCGCACCTGTGCAATAATCCTGTGTGTAATCAGCATCTTGATATGCCGCACCTGTGAGGAGGATGGATTATCTCCGCAGAAGAAGAGCTCACTAACACAGATATAGACACATTTGTGGACAATTTATGAGAATAAAAGGCCTTTTGTGTTCATAGAAAAAGTCTTCGATCTTTGACTTCAGCTCATGAAAAATGGGAACAAAAAGAAAAGTGTTGGGTTTATATTATTGTTCAATGTATATTTCATGCCGGCCCGAGTACAGACACAATAATTAACAACCCAAGAAAAATATTAATGAGTTTTTACTATGGTTCACGGACAAAGGCGATGTCAAAATCCAACTAGTAACTCAATCACACAGAGAGCTCAGTATATCTAGTGCAAAACAGTGCAAATTTTATTGTCACAAAAATCAGAGTGTGATTAAAAAGCGTTGATAAGACAAAACCACTTATATAAAAAAGAGGGATCGGTTTCAGGAGAAAAAAGAGGTAGAGAAAATGACCTACAGTACAGAGGAAAGAGGGTGAAAGACAGTGTATTCTGGCTCATAACAGGTTAACAGATAGAAAGAAACAAGGTTATAGTTCGTACAAAGAAAATCTGCAGGGCCAAAATCCCTTTGCAGAAAATCTGCAGTAACAGGTTATCTCTACAGCACAATCCAGCCAAAAACCCTGCTCAGCATCTAGAACCTATGATTAATTACACTGAGCACTCACGTATGATTTAAGCCGCATACAAGGTTATCCTTGAAAAACACTTGTTCCTTCTGCTCAGGCAATATTCTCCAACCTGAGGACTGTTTTTTCCAGTAGGACAATGCCCCATGCCACACAGCTAGGTCAATCAATGTGTGGATGAAGGACCACCAAATCAAGACCCTGTCATAGCCAGTTCAATCTCCAGACCTGAACCCCATTGAAAACCTCTGGAATGTCCTTGCTGGGAATTGAACCCAGGACTTCAGGACTTCAGCGCAAGGCTGCAGTGCTAACCACTGAGCCACTGTGCCGCCCAAACTACTGCTCTTTCTGGCACTTTAGGTCCAGGGGGCGGTCCTATCAATAACCGACAGTTGTGTTTACATAAGTGTGCATACAAATATAACTGTCAATCACTGACATTGGGGCGGGGCTATCAGTGATTGACAGTTATATTTGTATTCACACTTATAATTATGTAAACACAACTGTCGGTTACTGATAGGTTCGCCCCGTGGACATAAAGCCCCAGAAAGTGCTGAAGTTTATATTTCCTGGTGACAGGTTCCCTTTAATTTTTCTGTGTGATGGACTGATGTTAGTACAATTGCAACATGCTTTTAATGTTTTATCTACTATATAATTGCCGTAGGCATTTTCGTGTCGGACACCGGCACGCCGTGGCTATGTCACTATGTGACGTCACCACGTGCGAGGCATTGCCCACGTAGCGGGCATTGCGACCCCTCGCCGCTGTCATCCCGCTCCGGAGCAGCTGCTGTCAGCACATGCTGACACAGTGCTCCGGAGCCTGTGCCCCTGTGCCCAGTGCCCCTGTGCCCCAGTGCCCCTGTGCCCCTGTGATCCCGCTCCGGAGCAGCTGCTGTCAGCACATGCTGACACAGTGCTCCGGAGCCTGTGCCCCTGTGCCCCAGTGCCCGTGTCATGCCCGCGCCCCCCTGGGTCCTCCCGTCTCCTGCCCGCGCTCCCCCCGGTCCTCCTGCCCTCTCTGCTTCTCGCGGGGCCCCCCTTGCTCCCGCTGCCCAGGGGCGCACCATCCATCCGTCCATGCCAGGGGGAGCGGCTGTGCAGAAGGAGCCGCCGCTTCCTGCCTGCCGCCCTGCGCCGGGAGCGGCAAGTTTAAGAGCTGTGTGCATGATGTATGTGTGTCCTGTGTGCATGATGTATGTGTGTCCTGTGTGCATGATGTATGTGTGTCCTGTGTGCATGATGTATGTGTGTCCTGTATGCATGATGTATGTGTGTCCTGTGTGCATGGTGTATGTGTCTGCTGTGTGCATGATGCATGTGTGTGCTGTGTGCATGATGCATGTGTGTGATGTGTCCATGATACATGTGTGTGCTGTGTCCATGATGCATGTGTGTGATGTGTCCATGATGCATGTGTGTGCTGTGTGCATGATGCATGTGTGTGCTGTGTGCATGATGCATGTGTGTCCTGTGTGCATGATGCATGTGTGTCCTGTGTGCATGATGTATGTGTGTCCTGTGTGCATGATGTATGTGTGTCCTGTGTGCATGATGTATGTGTGTCCTGTGTGCATGATGTATGTGTGTCCTGTGTGCATGATGCATGTGTGTGCATAATGCATGTGTGTGATGTGTGCATGATGCATGTGTGTGATGTGTCCATGATACATGTGTGTGCTGTGTCCATGATGCATGTGTGTGCTGTGTGCATGATGCATGTGTGTGCTGTGTGCATGATGCATGTGTGTGCTGTGTCCATGATGCATGTGTGTGCTGTGTGCATGATGCATGTGTGTGCTGTGTGCATGATGCATGTGTGTGCTGTGTGCATGATGCATGTGTGTGCTGTGTGCATGATGCATGTGTGTGATGTGTCCATGATACATGTGTGTGCTGTGTCCATGATGCATGTGTGTGATGTGTCCATGATGCATGTGTGTGCTGTGTCCATGATGCATGTGTGTGCTGTGTGCATGATGCATGTGTGTGCTGTGTGCATGATGCATGTGTGTCCTGTGTGCATGATGTATGTGTGTCCTGTGTGCATGATGTATGTGTGTCCTGTGTGCATGATGTATGTGTGTCCTGTGTGCATGATGTATGTGTGTCCTGTGTGTATGGTGTATGTGTCTGCTGTGTGCATGATGCATGTGTGTGCTGTGTGCATGATGCATGTATGTGCTGTGTGCATGATGCATGTGTGTGATGTGTCCATGATACATGTGTGTGCTGTGTCCATGATGCATGTGTGTGATGTGTCCATGATACATGTGTGTGCTGTATGCATGATGCATGTGTGTGCTGTGTGCATGATGTATGTGTGTGCTGTGTGCATGATGTATGTGTGTCCTGTGTGCATGATGTATGTGTGTCCTGTGTGCATGATGTATGTGTGTCCTGTGTGCATGATGTATGTGTGTCCTGTGTGCATGATGTATGTGTGTCCTGTGTGCATGATGTATGTGTGTCCTGTGTGCATGATGTATGTGTGTCCTGTGTGCATGATGTATGTGTGTGCTGTGTGCATGATGTATGTGTGTCCTGTGTGCATGATGTATGTGTGTCCTGTGTGCATGATGTATGTGTGTCCTGTGTGCATGATGTACGTGTGTGCTGTGTGCATGATGTATGTGTGTCCTGTGTGCATGATGTATGTGTGTCCTGTGTGCATGATGTATGTGTGTCCTGTGTGCATGATGTATGTGTGTGCTGTGTGCATGATGTATGTGTGTGCTGTGTGCATGATGTATGTGTGTGCTGTGTGCATGATGTATGTGTGTGCTGTGTGCATGATGTATGTGTGTGCTGTGTGCATGATGTATGTGTGTCCTGTGTGCATGATGTATGTGTGTCCTGTGTGCATGATGTATGTGTGTCCTGTGTGCATGATGTATGTGTGTCCTGTGTGCATGATGTATGTGTGTCCTGTGTGCATGATGTATGTGTGTCCTGTGTGCATGATGTATGTGTGTCCTGTGTGCATGATGTATGTGTGTCCTGTGTGCATGATGTATGTGTGTGCTGTGTGCATGATGTATGTGTGTGCTGTGTGCATGATGTATGTGTGTGCTGTTTGCATGATGTATGTGTGTGCTGTGTGCATGATGTATGTGTGTCCTGTGTGCATGATGTATGTGTGTCTTGTGTGCATGATGTATGTGTGTCCTGTGTGCATGATGTATGTGTGTCCTGTGTGCATGATGTATGTGTGTCCTGTGTGCATGATGTATGTGTGTCCTGTGTGCATGATGTACGTGTGTCCTGTGTGCATGATGTACGTGTGTCCTGTGTGCATGATGTACGTGTGTCCTGTGTGCATGATGTATGTGTGTCCTGTGTGCATGATGTATGTGTGTCCTGTGTGCATGATGTATGTGTGTGCTGTGTGCATGATGTATGTGTGTGCTGTGTGCATGATGTATGTGTGTCCTGTGTGCATGATGTATGTGTGTCTTGTGTGCATGATGTATGTGTGTCCTGTGTGCATGATGTATGTGTGTCCTGTGTGCATGATGTATGTGTGTCCTGTGTGCATGATGTACGTGTGTCCTGTGTGCATGATGTATGTGTGTCCTGTGTGCATGATACATGTGCTTGAAGGTATGCTGTGTGCATGATGCATGTGCGTCCAGGTGTGCTATGTACATGATGCATGTGTGTGCAAGTGTGCTCGCTCCATCCTGCCCCCCCCATCCTGCTCCTCCGGCTCCATCCTTCCTCGCTCGCTCCATCCTGCCCTGCTCACTCCATCCTGCCCCCCCGCCACCATCCTGCTCCTCCGGCTCTATCCTGCCCCGCTCACTCCATCCTGCCCTGCTCCCCACTATCCAACCCTACCCCCCCTGCCACCATCCTCCGCCTCCATCCTGCCCGCTCCCTCCATCCTGCCCCCCCTCCGCCTCCATCCTGCCCCGCCCCCCGGCTCCATCCTGCACACCTGCCATCCTGTCCCCCGACACAATCCCGCCACTCCCCCCCCCGGCACCATCGTCACATAGTGACAAAGCCACGGCGATTTCGGGGTCCGACACGATTTTGCCTACGGCAATTATAGAGTAGATATATATTTATATATATATACAGGACAGGGATTATGGCACTCTGCAGTATATCTACTCTATAATTGCTGTAGGCATTTTCGTGTCGGACCCCGAAAACGCCGTGGCTTTGTCACTAAGTGACGTCACCACACGCGAGCAATGGCCGCGAAGCGGCCATTGCAAGTCGCTGGCCGAAAATAGGACCAGAGGCTCGGCCACAAACTTAGCGATTTACCACTGAGGTAGCGCGAGCAATGGCCGCGAGGCCATTGCGAGTCGCTACCTCAGCCGCCGCACCTGCTGCAAGTCCCCCTATACTTTCTATATGCTCTTAATACTGTTATTAATGCTCATAATACTGCTAATAATGCTATTAATACTGCTATTACTGCTAATAATAATGCTATTGCTAATATTATTGCTATTGATGATGCGATTATTTATTTAAAAAATCTTTAAAAAAACAATAAACATATTCTAGACACCCGATGCATTTGCATCGGGCTCACAGCTAGTTCCTAAATAATCAAATTAGATTACATTTTTGTCAGATGTCTGTAATAGGAGCGTGGAGGGACATGTGACGTCCAATTTTATGGCAGATAATCCTGATACCTCACAAGCTACACATGAAGAACATGCCATTGTCCCAGTTATACCCTCATCTTCTGAATCATCACAGACTGAAAAGCAAAGTAAAAGTCACAGAAGGGGAATGAAATATCCAGCAGCTCTCAAAGGAAAGAAGCCATTTTCATGTTCAGAATGTAAAAAATGTTTTAACAGGAAATCATGTCTTGTTATACATCAGAGAACTCACACAGGGGAGAAGCCGTATTCATGTTCAGAATGTGGTAAATATTTCAATCAGAGAACACATCTTGTTAATCATCAGAGAATTCACACTGGGATAAAAGCATATTCATGCCCAAAATGTGGGAAATGTTTTAGATGTAAATCAATTCTTATTATACATGAGAGAAGTCACACAGGTGAGAAGCTGTATGGATGTTCAGAATGTGGGAAATATTTTGCAACTAAAACACATCTTATTACACATGAGAGACGTCACACAGGTGAGAAGCCATATGCATGTTCAGAATGTGGGAAATGTTTTACAAGTAAATCACATCTTGTTAGACATCACAAAAGTCACACAGGTGAGAAGCCGTATGGATGTTCAGAATGTGGAAAATGTTTTACAAGTAGATCAGACCTTCTTAGACATCAGAAAACTCACACAGGTGAGAAGCCATATTCATGTACAGAATGTGGGAAATGTTTTACAAATAAATCACATCTTGTTATCCATCAGAAAAGTCACACAGGTGAGAAACCGTATGGATGTTCAGAATGTGGGAAATGTTTTATACGTAAATCAGTTCTTGTCATCCATCAGAAAAGTCACACAGATGAGAAGCCGTATGCATGTACAGAATGTGGGAAAGATTTTACAATTAAAGCACATCTTATTACACATGAGAGAAGTCACACAGGTGAGAAGCCGTATGGATGTTCAGAATGTGGGAAATGTTTTACAAGTAAAGCACATCTTGTTAGACATCAGAAAAGTCACACAGGTGAGAAACCGTATGGATGTTCAGAATGTGGGAAATGTTTTAGGTGTAAATCACATCTTGTTAGACATCAGAAAAGTCACACAGGTGAGAAGCCGTATGGATGTTCAGAATGTGGGAAATGTTTTACACGTAAATCGTATCTGGTTAGGCATCAGAAAAGTCACACAGAAGAAAAATTGTATTCCTGCTCATAGTGTGGTAATCATTTTATAAATAAATCATATTATGTTGTACATGTGAGATATCACACCCAGAAGAAAATATGTTCATGTTCAAAGTGTGGGAAATATTTTAACCAGAAATCCAATTTTCTTAGACATCAGAGAAATCACACAGGGGAGAAGCCATATTCATGCTCAGAATGTGGGAAATGTTTTACACGTCCATCAGGCCTTTATCATCGTATGAGGAGTCACAAAGGGGAAAAAAATATATTCAAGTTCATAATCTGGGAAGACTATCAGATCTTGGTAATAATCAGTCAATTCATACAGAGGAGGATCCATATGTGTTATGAATTGGGGAATTGTATCAGATCTTTTTGAAAATCAAAAATTTGTATGTAATTTATGTAAATACTTAAGTCCCAAAAAAAAGTTGAGTAAAGTATTCTAGGAGTGAAATTTATAGTTGTAAGCTTTCAGAGCTCAAATGACCTCTTCATTAGACAATATTACAAATGAATTACTGAGACAACTTTAAATAGGTATTACAGCAGGACATGAGGTGGTGCTAAGGTATTACAGCAGGACATGAGGTGGTGCTAAGGTATTACAGCAGGACATGAGGTGGTGCTAAGGTATTACAGCAGGACATGAGGTGATGCTAAGGTATTACAGCAGGACATGAGGTGATGCTAAGTAGTATGGGCTACGGAAATTAAATTAAGGTCTTTGTTACTAATGCAGATGAGATGGAAGTGGTGTTTTAGAGACTGAAACCTTCTTGTGAAGGTGTTAACTGTGTCCATGTAATGACTCACGAATCCAGGTGTCAAATTGAAAATTGAGTCCCATTGTTAGACATTGAAACATTCTTCTGAGAATACCTCTGACTGGGTGGAGAACAGTCTAAAACCCTTGGTGAGACAAACACCCAGCTACATCCACGGACATTCTCTGCAAATTGTCAGCCCTCGGTCCACTTCCAGAGGATACAATTTTAGCCACCATGGATGTAGAGTCCCTTTACTCCACCATTCCTCACAAAGATGGGATTGCTGCATGCAAATATTTCCTCCAAAAAACAATCTTGCCACGGAACCAGCCTTGCAGTTCATCAAGTTTGGGCTCCAACACAACTATTTTTCCTTTGGGGACAATATATACCAACGGTGTATGGGCAGTGCCATGAGAAGCAAAATGTAACCACAGTGTGCTAATCTGTGTATGGCTAAACTAGAGCAAGATGTTTTGGCATCTTGCACTATTAAATCTCTAGCGTACTTCTGCTATATTGATGACCTACTAATAATGTGGTCAGGCTCAAAGGATGATCTCCTTACCTGCCACAACAACTTCAACAAGTTCCACTCATAATCAAGATCACCCTCAACTTTTTCAAAGTCCCAAAAAGAACGTCTTCACATCTGCAAAACACCACTTCCACCTCATCTGCATTAGTAACAAAGACCTTAATTTAATTTCCTTAGCCCATACTACTTAGCATCACCTCATGTCCTGCTGTAATATCTATTTAAAGTTGTCTCAGTAATTCATTTGTAATATTGTCTGATGAAGGGGCCATTTGAGCTCTGAAAATGTACAAATTTACATTTTCTGCTTAGCCAATAAAGGTATCACTCCTATACAGGGTGCATCAAGCACCCCTGCCGCCTGAGCCATAATTGAGGGGGGGTGCTATCAGGTCCCCACCGCAGGTGAAGAGCGGGGGTATAGGGGGCCGCAGGGCTCTGTGCAGCGTGCTGTGCGCCTTTATCTTACCGCACCCAGCAGCGCCCAACAAGCAGGAAGCGGCTGTGTGGGGATAGCGCCGCCCCCTGCCTGCTTGCCGACCTACTGAGTTATGAGGGCTCTCACCACTGTCCAATGAGTCCGAGTGACGGCCCTGCTCCTAGAATAACTTTACTCAGTTTTTTTGAGTTAACTTAAGTATTTTAAAATAGATTTTTCCTTGACTGCACAGTACCACAATATTATTTTGCATTGTACTTCATATGTAATTTATAAAATGTTTACAATTACCAATAAACATCTTTTAAGCCAAAAGAATCCTGATGATATATATTACCTTTAATAGTATGGATAGAATCCTGATAATACACGATATATAGGATAACTTTATGTCATTTTCTAGGGCATTTTCTGGTTTTGAAAACTATCTTTTCATAAGAAATAATTTTTTAAATCCTGTTTTTGTGGACCTCTGCACATGGACCATGGTAAGAACCATGAATCGCTCTTCTACCAGGCTCATAATGGGGAAAAATCATTCTAGAAGAGAAGACAATCTCCAATAAACTAAGCAATTGATGTACGGAATTGTTTCTTGTCTGGGAATATTCTCACCGCTTTCCCTCTGATCCTGATCTAAAAATTATATTGGTCTTTCAAGATTACCTTTTAATTCCTTCAGTTTGGATGAGTGACCTTTCCAATGATCAGCCCTCTTGACCTCTCAAATATCCATTATATAATCTACATGATTATGGAGGAATTTGTGATTTTTCTGAAAGGACCTGTTATTTCTCTCCTGAAATATGTGTTCAAAATTGTTGGTACCCCTTGTTTAAAGACTCTGATGTGCGGGTGTGTGATGCTAAGCAGTGTGGAGGAGGATGGACCAGCAACCTCTGTAGTACCAAAGGTTATGGAGGAACCCAAGGAAAAAGTGTGCGCTAAAGTGAATTGTACTTTAAAAAATGTGTTCAAGTGTTGTACCCACAGTATCGATGTGTTGAAAATGCTGCATGTAACGTTTAGTAAAAGACTGTTGAAAAAGAACTCGGAGTCTGTCGTGACTTCCCTGTGCTCAGATCTTGGTCTGTTACATGCCTGAAACAAGGTATGACTTGAACTCCTGAAGACCACACACCCAGCCAGGACCACCATAATCACAACCCCCCCTTGTTCTGTAGGGATGACCGAGGCACAGGCAACTAGGGGGTAACCCCTCACTCCCGAATATCGCCATGTGTCACCTTCACAAGCTGGCACTTGTAAGCGCTGCTGCAGCATTGCCAGACCAGGGAGAGCTGTAGCTGAGCAGTGGAAATGGTCGCACATGCGGCTTACCTTCACATGTAACTCAAGACAAATCTGGGTAGGTTTTCAGAAGCCACTCAACCACTAAATTGAGCACGTGGGCCAGGCATGATATGTGTGATAGCTTGCCAAGTTTCAGAACCACCACCAGGGCAGGCTGGTAGTGGTCAGGCCCATGGTGATGTTTTTACTGCACAAGGTTGTGACGCGCCCCAGGGCAGTGGGGGTTACTCGGTCAACCGGGCCCGTGGCTTCTGCTGTTATCGTAGGGGGATCATGGGGTCAAGGCCTGATCTCGTGGGTAGTTTATGGATGGTTGTTCATGACGTCACCTGTGGTAAGCGGCTTTTAGTAGCCAGGGTTGCAGTGCAGGACCTCTGGGGACGATGGGCTGGCAGCGGTGATGGTCTCGCTCCCCATGGGTGGAGCGAGTTCCCAGGGCAACCGGTATAGTCTATGGCGGTGGTAGGCCATTGGGGGTGCAGGACTGAAGGCGCAGAATGACCGACAGACACAAGGGTTGAAGTCTCCGTTACCTTTACTGGTAGAAGTAGCAGGTTCATCCAGTGTACCATCCACAAGAGATGTTAGGAGTCCAGGTTGCCTGGAAGCAAGTTGGGGTTCTCCTCACCTGGTGAGTTCTGAGGCCTCCCTGTTGCGCTACTCTTGGCGGGTCCTGCCTGCCTGTAGCTATAGTGCGACCCTCTCCCTTCCTGCGTACAGTCTCTTGATCGTATGACGGCTAGCTTGAGCCTCCTCTGGGTTGCTCTCCTCTGGCCACTCCCCCTGAGCTGTCTGGTGGTGCTGTGCCTCCTGGGCTTCGTGATGGACGAGCGACTTCGAATCTCACGTCTCTGGTGTTGGCTGCTGGGCCTAGAGTCCCTCACAACCTCAGACTCTGGTGTCTGCTCCTGGCTTTCTGCACTGGGGTGAGCCCGGCAAGCGGCTCCACTCTCCACACCTGCTTCTCAACTTGCACAGACCCTCTCTTACGGGTCCCTCATGCTGGTTAGTCTTGAGATGAGCCTTACACTGCCCTAGTCCACAGGACCTCTTCACAGTCCTCCTAGGAACTGAACTGCTTAACCCCGCACCAGACCAAATTTTATAGGAGGAGACCTCCGCTTGGGATTGGGTGTCAGAGCTCCCCCTTCTGGTCTGGAGTTGGGAAGGTGTTGTGTGTGGTGGCTTACCTGGTGTGGGTACCTTCCCTTGCTTCCAAGCACGGCATGGTACCCCAGGAAGGGAGGGGGTAATGCCATTTTGACAGCCGGACTCTGGGGTGCCACGGTTGCAAATTACTGTTCTTTTATTATTTGCAGTTTCTTGAAAAAGGCTCCAGACTAGGGAACACCTTGTGTGGTGTGCCAGACATTGTTGGTCTGTGCCCACTGTCATGGTAGCCGGACTCCCCCTTCATCCAACATGACAACTCTATGGTGTGATGTCTTCTCCTGTGTGGATTGGATGGGCTGTCACCAACATCTGGAGAGAAATTCCTGTGAATAGCAGCTTTATAAATGTCTTTCCTTGGAGCCTTGTTGTGTAGCAGAGTATATGTGTATCCTGTATTGTAGAGGGGAGGAGAGTTCAGGTGTTTGTGTCTCTTTCTATAGCTGTAGGCAGACTGTCATGCATCAAACATGAAGCATTTTTTTTGTGTTGTGCGAGGGTGGTGCGTGTGGTGAGTGTGCATGGCTCTATGCATGTGAGTGTGCTGCGAGTGTGGTGCGTGAGTGCGTCTGTGGTGCGTGTCAGTGTGATGCTGTCCACGTTCCTGAAGCAAACTTCAGGACCGCTGACAGAGTTTGCCGGTAAATTTAAACTCTGCGGCTGTCAAAGCTGCGGGGTTTGATTTTGCCGGGTTGCCGGTACAGTTGAAAATCATCTTGCCCCGCTGTGACAGGAGCGGTGCAAGATGATTAGTAAAAACAGAATTGAACTGTAATTTTTACAAATCCCAGGGTTGTGCTGGCTATTAACCCCATCTCTCCATCTGCAGCCTCTGTGCGGTATTTCAGGACACATGGTGTCATCACACCCTGGCTCTGCACAAGTTAATTAACTGTTAACACCAGCAATTGTTGGCTTTATAAAATCGCTTAAAATGATTGCGGGGGTAAAGTACGCAATTCACGTACAGTACCAGCAGGACAGGCTCCTATAATGAGGAGCTGTCCTTGGTACTGTATGTAAAATGCGTACCAGCCTCTGTTTATGATATATGAGGAGCTGTCCCTGCTGCCGTGGTCATGAAGTCACAGCACAGGGAACAGCGGCGTCCGGTTCCTCCCGGATCCGGCGCAATCCGGTGACTCCTAACGTGGGGGTCTATTGCGCTGGATTGCGCTGGATCCGGTAACCGGCTACTGGAGTTTAACCCTGCTAAACTTCAGCACCAGGGTGCTGTCCCCTGTGCTGTGATTTCAGGACCACGGCAGCAGGAATAGCTCCTCATTTAACATTAAACAGCGGCTGGTACATAATTTACGTACAGTACCAAGGACAGCTCCTCATTATAGGAGCCTGCCCTGTTGGTATTGTACGTGTCGAGCCCCAGGCCCTGGGGTACTCGGGTATCAGGCTCGGAGGGTGTTTTCACGGGGGATGTCACGGGTGGCAGCGCCTGAGCCCGTGGCCTGGGTAACACTTCAATAAAGGGTGTATGTATAGGGGATTAGAGTTTGTCATGTGACGCCACCTGTAGTACCTGGTGATGGCTCACCAGCGCCGCCACAGTCCTTCGGAGGACGAAGGTAATGCAGCTGAGATGGCAAAGCTTCCTACAGGTGGAGCTGGTCCTCCGGGGCAGCATAGGGTAAAGGGGCAGCTTGGAATGTAACTTTAAGTCGGGATAGGGAGTGATGGAGCAGTCTATAAGGGGCACGGGGAGCGGAGAGGAATGATGCACACACACTGTAGAAAGTCTCTTTTACCTTTTTAATGGTGGTATTAGCAGATAAAGACGTCCAGGGCACTGTCGGGTGACCAGGTGCGCAGTGAGCTTCCACAGCAAGTGGGTTTAAGGCCTCCTCAGCTTCTCTGCAGTTACTGAAGCCCTGTCTGCTTGCAGCCTGACTAGCCTCCTCCCCTCTTGGGTCCTCTCTCTCTCCTCCTGCGCGGTCCACGGGTTACCCTCTCTGATCACTGCTGTGCTGATCTACACTGCGGTGTCTGGCTTCCTTTCCTTGGGTACGCATGGGGACCGGGTGACTAAAGTCTCCACGGTGTGTCGGGTTTTCTGCAGTCTTGAAGTAATCCTGCAGGTGCGGACCCCCGAAGTCCGGTACGTCTTGGGTGAACTTCCACTAATTTTTCTTTCCCTTGGCTCTGCTCCTTGCCTTCTGTCCCACTCCTAGGCTTGCTAGACGGCAGAAGGGCCACTCCGGGTCACTGGTTCGGGCCTAACCGCGGCACCGATCACCATGACGTCTTCGCAGCTCTCCTAGCGTCTGCACACTCTAACTAACTCCTCCCCCAGCAGCAGTATTTATAGGGGATCTTGCCTAAGGTCAGCAAGTGGGGCTCCCCCTACTGTGCCGGGGTGGAAGGTGTTGCATTTAGTAGATACCTGTTGTGAAACCCAGCTGTGCATTAGGGAAGTCTGCGGCTACCTGTGTGAGCAGGGCACACATACCCCCCTAGGTAATATCAGTACTCCTGGACTGAGCATTTTTGTTCTTGAACAAAAAGGGATAACAATAATAATAATAACCGGTAACATATTCACAAAGTCTCAAAATATAAAAATTTACAAAAACCACTGAAAAATATAGCAAAAATGAAAATAGGTAAGTCCATACGGTGCCAGTCCATTCACCGCAGGCTTTGAAAAAGAAAAAGAAGTTTGTTGTTACACCAGTCCTGTAGCCATGGTCCTTTAAATTGTAATCCGTGGAAAAGTTAAAAGGGGGAACGTTTTTCAAAAGTTCAGCAAGTCCTTACAGGTAAAGTCTCTGTAGGCTCAACAGTTCAAAATACACAACAACATTTACTACGGGTGTTTCGGCGTAGGAGTCCTAGGTACTATAGGGGCCCCTACCGGTCATAAGTGCTGTAGGCCTCCTAGCCCTGGGGTCACCTCTTGGCCATGTTTTTACTCTCCCTAGACAGCTCCTTACGCCAACTCCACTCACCCCTCTTTTGGTGTTGTGTACCTGGTTTTTGGCCTACTCTTTACCGTTTTATACACTACTGTTTACATTCTTATTTACATATTACTGCTATTTACACGTTACTTTTCAGTTTTACTCTACCTTACATTTACTGTGCCCACTCTCCATACCTAGACGGGGGTTGACCTGGTGTGCTTCACTAGAAACCAGGTGAGGTTTCTAGTGAAGGGCATGGTTCAGGTATGTCAGGTAGGCGTCTGCGAGGTCTTAGTCTCACTACAGGGCTAGCAGGTGTACCGATTGCAGCATTCTCAGATTCTCTAGCAAAGGGTATTTCTTCCTGATTCCTTTGTACCTTCTCTTCGGGCTGGTAGAAATTCAGTACAGGCACTATGATGGCCCATTTTGCTGAGGCCAATCTTCCGGGAAATCTCCTAGAATTGTTGAGATTACCTTCTCCTTTGGTTCTTCACTTGGATTTAGTTCTTGTACTGGTTCTGTTTCTTGTATTGGTTGAGTTGGGGAATGCTGGTTTTTCCATTCAGTTGGACACTTTATGATGTGGTTTCTGGACACAGTGTGAGTGGTTTTTTCCACCGTTCTTGCTGATGAGGCACACTTTGTCATTGTCGTATCCAGAATCTAACAGGACAAGGGGTTCTTGTTCCCACTGATTATCCCATTTGTGTTGGGTTCTCTTCCTCTTTAAAACAATACTTCCAGGTGCAATAGGTTATGCTGGAGCATGTTTGTTATAGTCCCTTTCTTGCTTTTCACAGGCTTTCTCCAGATTGTCTTCAACACAGGCTTGAACCATTTTGTATTTTCGAGGTGATTTTCATTCCAGTTGGGTATTAAGTCATCTGCTTTGGGATCGATTACTCCGAGTTCCAATTCTACGGGTAACTTTCCTGTCTGAGCTCTCATCAGGTAAGCTGGTGTACAGTTGGTAGAACTAACTGGAATGTGGTTGTACATGTCAACCAAATCTGGTAGTTTCTCCGGCCCTTGGTTTCTTTCCTCCAAGGGTAAGATCATCAACATGTCAATGATGATACAGTTCATTTTCTCACATAATCCGTTGTTTTGGGGATGATATGGGGTCGTCCTTATCTTCTTGCACCCATACATGTGGCAGAACTCTTGGAAGATCTCCGCTTCGAAAGCTAATCCTTGATCTGTGAGGACCTGTTCTGAATAACCTAATGGTCTGCAGAATACGTTCTTGAACGTCCTGCCAGCGTCGTCAGCTGTCAAGTCTTTCATGGGAGCAACGATTAAGAACCTTGAGTAATGGTCTACCATGGTCAACGCGTAGGTGTAGCCAGATCTACTTGGAGTCAGTTTTACGTGGTCCAAGGCTACAATTTCCAGGGCCTGTTTCATCACGATGGGCTGGATCGGTGCTTTCTGGCTCTGTAAGTCCTTTCTTCTAAGGCTGCAGGGTCCACAATTCTTACACCACCTCTCAATGGATCCACGCATGCCGACCCAAAAGAACCTATCGTTCAGTAGCATCTCTAGCTTCTTCCACCCAAAGTGGCCAGTGTGGTTGTGGTAGGCATTTAAGACCATCTGGACTTCTGACTTTGGCACGATGATTTGCCAGACCATCTCGTGGGTCCTTGGGTTGATGTGCTTCCTGCAGAGCTTCTCCTGGTAAATGAACAGCTTGCTCTGCTCCCTCCACAGATGTTTGACTTCTGGTTGGGGGTTTTCTGGCAGCTCTGAGTTATCAGCTGCTTTACCAAACTGACAGCCGTGTCATTGTCTTGCACTTCCTTCCAACCGAAGTGGGGCAATGGGTTCACCATTCTGGCAGGAGGGTCTTTACGGGTTTGCTGGCACTGAGTTACTCTTAATTGATGGAAGTCAGGTAACTCCACTTCATCTGGCACGTCTTCATCTACGCCCTCATCTGACAGGTGAGGCATTTTGGATAAGGCATCCGCGTTTCCATTCTGGTGCCCAGCCCGGTACTTGATGGTGAACTGGTGGTTGGACAATCGGGCCATTCACCTCTGCTCCATGGCTCCCAACTTTGCAGTCTCCAGGTGGGTGAGCAGATTGTTATCCGTGTAGGCTGCAAACTTGCTAGAGGCCAGGTAGTGTTTAAACCTCTCGGTGACAGCCCAGACCAAGGCCAGGAATTCCAGCTTAAAGGAACTGTAGTTCTCTGGGTTCCTCTCTGTGGGGCACTACTAGCATAGGCGATCACCCTTTCTTTGCCTTCTTGCCTTTGAAAAAGAACGACTCCAAGTCCCACATTGCTTGCATCCGTGTACAGCAGGAATGGCAGGTTGTAGTCCGGTTAAGCAAGGATTTCTTTTCCTGTCAGGGCTTCCTTCATTATCTGGAACGATTTCTCTTGTTCCTTGCCCTACCTCCACAGAGTCTCCTTAGACTTACCCTTCGTGGGTTGGCCTACAAGGAGGTCTTGCAGGGGAGCAGCCTTCTTGGTGTACTCCTTTATGAACCTCCTATAGTAGCCCACCAATCCCAGGAATTAACGTATTTCCTTCAGGGTCTTGGGTTCTGGCCACTCCTTGATAGCTGTCACCTTGTCTGGCTCAGAGGCCACACCTTCGGCACTGACTGTGTCCCAGATACTGTACTCTTGGCTTTATCAGGTGGCATTTGGATGGTTTCAGTTTCATCCCGTATTTGGCCAGAGCTTCATCAAACACCTCTGCTAGATGAGCTACGTGTTCCTCATAGGTCTTAGAGTACACGATCACGTCATCCAGGTAGAACAGTACCGTCTCAAAGTTCTTATGTCCCAGGCAACTCTCCATCAACCTCTGGAAGGTTCGGGGTGCATTACATAGTCTGAATGGCATGCTGTTAAATTCACATAGGCCCATAGGTGTTGTGAATGCCGTCTTCTCACGGTCTTCCTCGGCTACGGACACCTGCCAATACCCATTAGTGAGATCTAAGGTGGAAAAGTAATTGGCAGACTTCAACGCAGCTAAGGATTCCTCTATACGAGGTAACGGGTATGCGTCCTTGTGTGTTATGCGGTTTATTTGCCTATAGTCTACACACATTCTCATAATGCCATCCTTCTTCCTGACTAGGACTAATGGGGCTGCTCAGGGACTACAGCTATCTCGTATAACCCCTGCGTCCTTCATGTCCTGTAACATTTCCTTGGCTTTCTGATAATGTGCAGGTGGAATAGGCCAGTACCGCTCTTTGATTGGTGGATATGTACCTGTGGGGATGTGGTGTTGTACCCCTTTTATCCTACCAAAGTCAAGTGAATGCTTACTAAAGACTTGTTCCAATTCTTTGACTACCCAGTACACACCTTGCTTCTCGTACGCAGGAGTGGTGTCAGTTCCGACATGGAGTTGCTGGCACCAGTCCTCCAGTGGCCCTGTTGCTTGATCATGTTTTTCCCCTTTGGAATGGGGTATGGGTCCCACTGCTTGGATCTCATTATTGGTTACTGTGTACAATTTAGCAACGGTTGCATACCTGGGTAACTTAACCTCTTCACTGCCACAGTTTAAGATGCAAACTGGTACTCTCCAATTGTGTACATCAACCACCCCCCTGGCTGTCAAGAGTGTAGGTCTTTGCTCTATTCTGATGGGCTCCACTAGTGCCTGATAGTCCTGCCCTCTCAGACCTATAGCTGCTTGACACCAAATCATCATTTCACTCATTGGGGGATTCACAATAGGAAACGGGTCTGTCACCCGTTCAGTACCAATTTTGCCACCTGTAATTGTTACCTGTTGATGGTGCAGGATGGCTCTGATCTCACGCTGAAGGACCTTCCTCTGACCAGGTTTGGCAGTATCTGCGATCTGTTGAAGCAAAGACAAAACTTCTCTCATGCAATTGCTAACAACATTTGTACCAAGTATTATATACGGGTCATTTGCATTACTGGCTTCTGCTATGACTATGACCCCTTGGTTCTGCAATTCTACCCTCCCCACCTTTATTAGTACTTCCCTAACCCCCATTACAGTAATCGATTCACCGTTAGACGCATTGAGATTAATGTCTAGGGCAAACTGTTTCAGTTATGCATCAGCCCAGTACTTATAAAGGATATAGGGGATTGTGGTCACCTGTGACCCGGTGTCCAGCAGAGCAGGTGTCGGGATGCCATCTAGTACAACTGACAAGAACGGCCTCTGTCCGATGAAGGTCTTGTACCAGGTGGCTGCGCCCTGTTGAGTTACTCCTGCGGTTTGGCCCCGCCCCCCAGGGTCGGCCCATTTAAAGGACAGCTCCTAGCTATGTGGCTGGTGCGGTTACAGCGGCGGCAGATGGGCTCCCCAGTGGAGCTGTAGTGGTCGGTGGTTCTTCCCTGGTACGCTGTGGCTTGCTTCCCTCTCATCCGGACTGTCATCAAGTTGAATCAGCGGTTGAGGTCGGGGCTGGTGTCTTGGCGCTGGCTGTTGATTCTGCTGCATCTGTAGAGCTTCCATCACTTTAGTTATGCTTTTGCTCATTTGGCGCATCTCAGCACGCATCTCAGCACGCAGAGAGTCATACTTGTCAGGCTGAGCAGATTGTACACTGTGCCTGGCTGCAGACACGGGTACTGGTTTCGGGGTAGCCTGCGCCTCTCTACTGCACCACCATTTGATGGCAGCTTCATGGGTCTCTACTGGCCGCAACCCTTTAATGGCCATTTCCTTCAGGATGTTAAAGTCAGCTTCTGGGTTGCTCAGTGACCACCAACGTACAGTCTTATTGTCCTCAGGGGATAGCAGTCCCCGAGTGAATTGTTCAATCAAGAGCTTGTTTTCATCGGGTACACTGGCAGGGCTGACATGCTTAGGGCTCGCAACGCTTCCTCTAGGCGCCAGGCGTAAGCTCTGATATCATCTCCCGGCCTCTGGTAGCAGTGATGAAAGCGCATGCGTATATCAGCCTCATTGCACTCTTCAAAAGTAGCTCTCAATTTGTCAAATATAGTGGCCGCTGATCTCCGTTCAGCAGCAGACCAGGACTCACTCTATTTCTCTGCTGCACCATTTAACTGTCCGAGTACCACAGCAGCGCGCTGCTGACCGGTCATCGCATACATGTCCAGGACACTAGTGATTTTTCTCCTAAAAGCATTCAACGTATCAGGGCAACCATTATACTGGGGCAACCACTTAGCCCCCGGAATGTATGGGTGTGAGATCAGCATGATCGGGGCGATTGCGCCAGGAGCGCCGGTGGCTCTGGCAGTGCTACTGGAGGCAGCCATGGGCGCTTCGGGGTAATTCCTAGGGCCAGCGAACGTACTGTCGTCATCGCTGGAGGAGGCTGACATGCTGGAGGCCCCCCTACTGAATTACAGCCAGCTTTCAAACAGTTAAACAGTTCGGGAATTTCCGAACTAGGCCGCGGTGCTCGGGTATGCTCGGCTTCAGTTTCGCGCTCTACAGGCCAACACGCACCCTTTCTTCCTGCTCTTCGGTGCAGTAATGGCGGCGTAGTTTTAACAGTCACTCAATACAGTTGAAATCACAGCACACAGTACCCGGTAATACCGGGCACGAGATCCTGTTTGTGACGCCAGAAAGATATGTTGAGCCCCAGGCCCTGGCGTACTCGGGTATCAGGCTCGGAGGGTGTTTTCATGGGGGATGTCACGGGTGGCAGCGCCTGAACCCATGGCCTGGGTGACACTTCAATAAAGGGTGTATGTACAGGGGATTAGATTTTGTCATGTAACACCACCTGTAGTACCTGGTGATGGGTCACCAGTGCCACCACAGTCCTCTGGAGGTCGATGGTAATGCGACTGAGATGGCAAAGCTCCCTACAGGTGGAGCTGGTCCTCCGGGGCAGCATAGGGTAAAGGGGCAGCTTGGAGTGTAACTTTAAGTCGGGATAGGGAGTGATGGAGCAGTCTATAAGGGGCACCGGGAGCAGAGAGGAATGAAGCACGCACACTGTAGAAAGTCTCTTTTACCTTTTTACTGGTGGTATTAGCAGGTAAAGATGTCCAGGGCACTGTCGGGTGACCAGGTGCACAGTGAGCTTCCACAGCATGTGGGTATAAGGCCTCCTCAGCTTCTCTGCAGTTACTAAAGTCCTGTCTGCTTGCAGCCAAACTGGCCTCCTCCCCTCTCGGGTTCTCTCTCTCCTCCTGCGCGGTCCACGGGTTACCCTCTCTGATCACTGCTGTGCTGATCTACACTGCGGTGTGTCACTTCCTTTCCTTGGGTACGCAGGGGGACCGGGTGACTAAAGTCTCCACGGTGTGTCGGGGTTTTCTGCAGTCTTGAAGTAATCCTGCGGGTGCAGACCCCTGAAGTCCAGTACGTCTTGGGTGAACTTCCACTAGTTCCTCACTCCCTTGGCTCTGCTCCTTGCCTTCTGTACCCACTCCTAGGCTTGCTGGACAGCAGAAGGGCCACTCTGGGTCACTTGCTCGGGCCTTACCGCGGCACTGATCACCAGGACGTCTTCGCAGCTCTCCTAGCGTCTGCACACTCTAACTAACTCCTCCCCCAGCAGGAGTATTTATAGGGGATCTTGCCTAAGGTCAGCAAGTGGAGCTCCCCCTACTGTGCCGGGGTGAAAGATGTTGTATGTAGTAGATACCTGCTGTGGAAACCCAGCTGTGCATTAGGGAAGTCTGTGGCTACCTGCGTGAGCAGGGCGCCACATACGTAAATTGCGTACTTTACCCTCGCAGTCATTTTAAGCGATTTTATAAAGCCGACAATTAGTGGTGTTAACAGTTAATTAACTCCTGCAGAGCCAGGGTGTGATGACACCATGTGTCCTGGGAGTGCGGACACTCCCTGGACACATGCTGTCACCACACCAATATCGTATTAACCCTTCAAAAACTGGGTTAGTAGCCGAATCTGCAGCCTCTGTGCTGAAATACTGCACACAGGCTGCAGATGGGGTTAATAGCCAGCGCAACCTCAGGATTTGTAAAAATTACAGTTCAATTTTGGTATTATCAATCATCTTGCTCCGCTCCTGTGTCACAGCAGTGCAAGGTGATTTCTAACTGTATCGGCAACCCGGCAAATTCAAACCCCGCGGCTTTGACAGCTGCCGAGTTTGAAGCGATTCTAACAACACACATGCGCGAGTATCGCACCGTGTGCTGTGTGGGTGCGAGGTTTTCTCACACTCATAGACTTGTATTGCCCTCTCACACGTGAAACTCGCGAGCAGTCGCAGCATGCTGTGACTGCACTTGCTTTCAACTCGCAATGCGAGCTTAGTGCGGGGGACTCGTACCAGTGTGCCCTGACTGATAGGGGAACACTGGTCCGAGTGCAATGCGAGTTTTTCTTGTATTGCACTCATGCGAGTCTCACGCCAGTGTGCCTTCAGCCTATGGGGAATAGTTGGGAGTTGGGCGAGTGCTGATAGTTTGTGCTCAGGATTCGCTGTGAAGCTGAAGTTTATCTGGAGATTGAGGGATTTTCTCTGTATACTCTGCACTATTCACACACACCATAGAGTGACACCTGGTCATGTGACCCTGACTCCTCCCACACATGATCACATGACTGTGACATCAGCACAGGTCCTGTAAGCACAGAGCAGTCATATATCCAGTGTGGTGGCGGGAAGTGGAGATTATTAACCCCTTCCCCCCCGGCCATTTCTTGGTATTTCTGGGGTTTCTCCTTGGTGTTGGAGGACTCGGCTCTTTCTTCTTGTCTCTGGTGTTCTCTGTATAAGGGCCGGTGTTGTTCTATCAGGAGGGGCTGCAGTGTTGGGTGACGACATATTTATCGCCTATTGTGAGGGGAATTGGTGAGAATCTTCAATCCTTGTATTGTTCTTATTTGTTATAAATTGAGGCCGGTTATAGGATAAAGCTGAATGTGTGTGTGTGTGTATATGTGTGTGTGTATGTGTGTGTGTGTGTGTATGTGTGTAGTGTCCTGTATATAGAGTAATTGTATACAGCAGAGTGTGTGTCCTGTATATAGAGGTATATTGTATATAGCAGAGTGGTGTGTGTCCTGTATATAGAGGTATATTGTATACAGCAGAGTGTGTGTGTGTCCTGTATATAGAGATATATTGTATACAGCAGAGTGTGTGTGTGTCCTGTATATAGAGGTATATTGTATACAGCAGAGTGTGTGTGTGTCCTGTATATAGAGGTATATTGTATACAGCAGAGTGTGTGTGTGTCCTGTATATAGAGGTATATTGTATACAGCAGAGTGTGTGTGTGTCCTGTATATAGAGGTATATTGTATACAGCAGAGTGTGTGTGTGTCCTGTATATAGAGATATATTGTATACAGCAGAGTGTGTGTGTCCTGTATATAGAGGTATATTGTATACAGCAGAGTGTGTGTGTCCTGTATATAGAGGTATATTGTATATAGCAGAGTGTGTGTGGTCCTGTATATAGAGGTATATTGTATACAGCAGAGTGTGTGTGTGTCCTGTATATAGAGGTAGTATTGTATACAGCAGAGTGTGTGTGTGTCCTGTATATAGAGGTTATTGTATATAGCAGAGTGTGTGTGTGTCCTGTATATAGAGGTATATTGTATATCAGCAGAGTGTGTGTGTGTCCTGTATATAGAGGTGTATTGTATACAGCAGAGTGTGGTGTGTGTCCTGTATATAGAGGTATATTGTATACAGCAGAGTGTGTGTGTGTGTCCTGTATATAGAGGTATGTTGTATACAGCAGAGTGTGTGTGTGTCCTGTATATAGAGGTATATTGTATACAGCAGAGTGTGTGTGCGTCCTGTATATAGAGGTATATTGTATACAGCAGAGTGTGTGTGTGTCCTGTATATAGAGATATATTGTATACAGCAGAGTGTGTGTGTGTCCTGTATATAGAGGTATATTGTATACAGCAGAGTGTGTGTGTGTCCTGTATATAGAGGTATATTGTATACAGCAGAGTGTGTGTGCGTCCTGTATATAGAGGTATATTGTATACAGCAGAGTGTGTGTGTGTGGTTCCTGTATATAGAGGTATGTTGTATACAGCAGAGTGTGTGTGTGCCTGTATATAGAGATATATTGTATACAGCAGAGTGTGTGTGTCCTGTATATAGAGATATATTGTATACAGCAGAGTGTGTGTGTCCTGTATATAGAGGATATATTGTATATAGCAGAGTGTGTGTGTGTCCTGTATATAGAGATATATTGTATATAGCAGAGTGTGTGTGTGTCCTGTATATAGAGTATATTGTATACAGCAGAGTGTGTGTGTGTCCTGTATATAGAGGTATATTGTATACAGCAGAGTGTGTGTCCTGTATATAGAGGTATATTGTATACAGCAGAGTGTGTGTCCTGTATATAGAGGTATATTGTATACAGCAGAGTGTGTGTGTCCTGTATATAGAGGTATATTGTATACAGCAGAGTGTGTGTGTGTCCTGTATATAGAGGTGTATTGTATACAGCAGAGTGTGTGTGTGTCCTGTATATAGAGGTGTATTGTATACAGCAGAGTGTGGTGTGTGTCCTGTATATAGAGGTATAGTTGTATACAGCAGAGTGTGTGTGTGTCCTGTATATAGAGGTATATTGTATACAGCAGAGTGTGTGTGCGTCCTGTATATAGAGGTATATTGTATACAGCAGAGTGTGTGTGGTCCTGTATATAGAGTATATTGTATACAGCAGAGTGTGTGTGTGTCCTGTATATAGAGGTATATTGTATACAGCAGAGTGTGTGTGTGTCCTGTATATAGAGGTATATTGTATACAGCAGAGTGTGTGTTGGGTGGCGTTGTGCGTCCTGTATATAGAGGTATATTGTATACAGCAGAGTGTGTGTGTGTCCTGTATATAGAGGTATGTTGTATACAGCAGAGTGTGTGTGTCCTGTATATAGAGATATATTGTATACAGCAGAGTGTGTGCGTGTCCTGTATATAGAGATATATTGTATACAGCAGAGTGTGTGTGTGTCCTGTATATAGATATATTGTATACAGCAGAGTGTGTGTGTGTCCTGTATATAGAGGTATATTGTATACAGCAGAGTGTGTGTGTGTCCTGTATATAGAGGTATATTGTATACAGCAGTGTGTGTGTGTGTCCTGTATATAGAGGGAGGGGAGTTCAGGGTTTGTGTCTCATCTATGGGGAATAGTTGGGAGTTGGGCGAGTGCTGATAGTTTGTGCTCAGGATTCGCTGTGAAGCTGAAGTTTATCTGGAGATTGAGGGATTTTCCCTCTGTTCTGCAATACTCTGCACTATTCACACACACCATAGAGTGACACCTGGTCATGTGACCCTGACTCCTCCCACACATGATCACATGACTGTGACATCAGCACAGGTCCTGTAAGCACAGTGTTGTGTGTAGTTTGCAGTGTAATCCCGGGTGACAGCGGAGGGTGAGACTCTGCTCCTGTTACATTGTGGCCCTTGTTGTTCTGTGTTATTTCCTGTGACTGTTGGATCCAGTAAAGTCTTCCCATTGTGCGGTTCCTCCCTGTGTTGTCTGAGTCGTGTTCTGCCCACGGTTTAGGAGTTCGGCCGTTCAGTGGGATGAGCCCTGGTCCATGCGCTCTGTCTAAAGGCTTCCGGGCCAGCGGACGAGACCCCCCTGCCCCCGTGTCTCCACACACCCTTCAGGCCAGTGCTCCTCCTGAGGACAAAGCTTAGGGCTCTGGTAGGATAAAGGCGCTGTGCTATGGCTGCTCTTATGAGACTCGGCTTTATTGGCTTCAATTTAGTTCCTCTGCCGAATCCCAAACATTGAGGAACATTGAATACAGGATCCAAAATCATGTCCCAAACACATCTGTTAACATAAAGATAAAATTCCTGAAATAATTGTTGGGTGGTGACCACCTACTGATCCTAAGACTAAGGGGGTTACACCCCTGGTGCAGCGCTGCGTCCAACTGAACAGTTTATTGGGTCTGGTGGTTGGAGCGCTGTGCAGGGAACCGTGAAAGGGACGCAGCGGTGATCAGAGCCGCGACTCTCAATCATGGAGGATCAGTGAATCCAGAAATCATGATCCACCATCTGTCACTATAAGTAAATATTCCATATGTGATATCCCATCCCCTTATTATCCCCAGTAATTGTATTTATTATATAGTGATTACTTCCCATCCCCAACTATGTATTATATTAGTGATACCCTCATATATCCCGTAATTGTATTATTATATAGTGATATCCATCCCTATTATCCCCAGTAATTTATTTATATGTACCCATCCTTATTATCCGTAATTGATTATATATAGTGATATCCCATCCCCTTATTATCCCCAGTAATTGTATTATTATATAGTGATATCCCATCCCCTTATTATCCCAGTAATTGTATTATTATATAGTGATATCCCATCCCCTTATTATCCCAGTAATTGTATTATTATATAGTGATATCCCATCCCCTTATTATCCCCAGTAATTGTATTATTATATAGTGATATCCCATCCCCTTATTATCCCCAGTAATTGTATTATTATATAGTGATATCCCATCCCCTTATTATCCCAGTAATTGTATTATTATATAGTGATATCCCATCCCCTTATTATCCCAGTAATTGTATTATTATATAGTGATATCCCATCCCATTATTATTCCCGTAATTGTATTATTATATAGTGATATCCCATCCCCTTATTATCCCAGTAATTGTATTATTATATAGCGATATCCCATCCCCTTATTATCCCAGTAATTGTATTATTATATAGTGATATCCCATCCCCTTATTATCCCAGTAATTGTATTATTATATAGTGATATCCATCCCCTTATTATCCCAGTAATTGTATTATTATATAGTGATTATCCCATCCCCTTATTATCCCAGTAATTGTATTATTATATAGTGATATCCCATCCCCTTATTATCCCAGTAATTGTATTATTATATAGTGATATCCCATCCCCTTATTATCCCCAGTAATTGTATTATTATATAGTGATATCCCATCCCCTTATTATCCCAGTAATTGTATTATTTATATATGATATCCCATCCCCTTATTATCCCAGTAATTGTATTATTATATATTGATATCCCATCCCCTTATTATCCCAGTAATTGTATTATTATATAGTGATATCCCATCCCCTTATTATCCCCAGTAATTGTATTATTATATAGTGATATCCCATCCCCTTATTATCCCAGTAATTGTATTATTATATAGTGATATCCCATCCCCTTATTATCCCCAGTAATTGTATTATTATATAGTGATATCCCATCCCCTTATTATCCCAGTAATTGTATTATTATATAGTGATATCCCATCCCCTTATTATCCCCAGTAATTGTATTATTATATAGTGATATCCCATCCCTTATTATCCCCAGTAATTGTATTATTATATAGTGATATCCCATCCCCTTATTATCGCCAGTAATTGTATTATTATATAGTGATATCCCATCCCCTTATTATCCCCAGTAATTGTATTATTATATAGTGATATCCCATCCCCTATTATCATCCCCAGTAATTGTATTATTATATAGTGATATCCCATCCCCTTATTATCCCCAGTAATTGTATTATTATATAGTGATATCCCATCCCCTTATTATCCCAGTATTTGTATTATTATATAGTGATATCCCATCCCCTTATTATCCCCAGTAATTGTATTATTATATAGTGATATCCCATCCCCTTATTATCCCAGTAATTGTATTATTATATAGTGATATCCCATCCCCTTATTATCCCAGTAATTGTATTATTATATAGTGATATCCCATCCCCTTATTATCCCAGTAATTGTATTATTTATATAGTGATATCCCATCCCCTTATTATCCCCAGTAATTGTATTATTATATAGTGATATCCCATCCCCTTATTATCCCCAGTAATTGTATTATTATATAGTGATATCCCATCCCCTTATTATCCCCAGTAATTGTATTATTATATAGTGATATCCCATCCCTTATTATCCCAGTAATTGTATTATTATATAGTGATATCCCATCCCCTTATTATCTCCAGTAATTGTATTATTATATAGTGATATCCCATCCCCTTATTATCCCAGTAATTGTATTATTATATAGTGATATCCCATCCCCTTATTATCCCCAGTAATTGTATTATTATATAGTGATATCCCATCCCCTTATTATCCCAGTAATTGTGTTATTATACAGTGATATCCCATCCCCTTATTATCCCCAGTAATTGTATTATTATATAGCGATATCCCATCCCCTTATTATCCCCAGTAATTGTATTATTATATAGTGATATCCCATCCCCTTATTATCCCCAGTAATTGTATTATTATATAGTGATATCCCATCCCCTTATTATCCCAGTAATTGTATTATTATATAGTGATATCCCATCCCCTTATTATCCCCAGTAATTGTATTATTATATAGTGATATCCCATCCCCTTATTATCCCAGTAATTGTATTATTATATAGTGATATCCCATCCCCTTATTATCCCCAGTAATTGTATTATTATATAGTGATATCCCATCCCCTTATTATCCCCAGTAATTGTATTATTATATAGTGATATCCCATCCCCTTATTATCTCCAGTAATTGTATTATTATATAGTGATATCCCATCCCCTTATTATCCCAGTAATTGTATTATTATATAGTGATATCCCATCCCCTTATTATCCCAGTAATTGTATTATTATATAGTGATATCCCATCCCCTTATTATCCCCAGTAATTGTATTATTATATAGTGATATCCCATCCCCTTATTATCCCAGTAATTGTATTATTATATAGGATCTTTAGGATCTTACATGGGATCACCTTCTTGTGATTCAGGTCTCTACAATATCGGATCCTCTCGGCTGATATCTTCTATATAAGAGAATTCTCCTGATTCACCTGTGAAGGATGGATAGATCCAGAGATGGAGAGATGGTGGAGAATATACTGAATATCACCCTAGAGATCCTCTTCTGGATTACTGGAGAGGTGATGTGACCTCATCACAATCTCTGACATCATTCTCCTCTATTGTAATAACATGTCTGTAGTGATATCTATTACTGTGTCTCCATACTCAGGATTACACAGTGGTGAAGAAGACCCCTACTGATCGCTGTCAGGACCCAGTATCTGATGGATGGGGAGGACCCCTGAGCCCAATCGCGGGGTCTCCACCGCACCCGCGGATACATGAGGACATCAATGACCAGAAGATCCTAGAACTCACCTACAAGATGATTGAGCTGCTGACTGGAGAGGTGACAGTGCTGGCAATGCTGGGACATTATACAGTAACGCTATGAAGGGATCGGGGGATGACAATGGGATCATTGTATGTGTCAGGTTCCTATAAGGTGTCAGGATGTCGCCGTCTATTTCTCCATGGAGGAGTGGGAGTATCTAGAAGGACACAAGGATCGGTACAAGGACGTCATGATGGAGGATCACCAGCCCCGCACATCACCAGGTAATAGACACCACTAAATACACACATCTGTTATAGGGGGAGGGATAAATAAAATGAGTGCGATTCCCCTTCCTGAGCCCCCACTGCTCGCTCCATGGTCATGTGATTCTGGCCATCAAACACTAGAACAGCAGCGGTGA
This sequence comes from Allobates femoralis, assembly GCA_033576535.1. Lineage (NCBI taxonomy): Eukaryota > Metazoa > Chordata > Amphibia > Anura > Aromobatidae > Allobates > Allobates femoralis. The sequence continues at coordinate 19,363,370 of JARQOC010000006.1, forward strand.
TGTGTTTGTTGGTCACGGCTGCGGCCGATGATGAGACGTCTCTGCTTCCTCCATTGTAGCACACCGCACCGGCGCTTGTGTCCTGGATGCAGAGTGTCTGATCACAGGCTCCTCCATATTAATGACGGGAGCGGTGTGTGATCAGAGGATACGGCTGTCGTAAGAAGGAGCCAAAACAGCAGAACGTCTGATAAATCTTATTACTACAATTGTTACAATCATTGCATTTCTTAAGGAGTTTCCCAAAGTGGCCAAACACTAAATCACTTCTATATAAAGAATGGATTAATTTCCTTATGTGTTTCCTGCAGTAAGAACCAGTAAGAGGACGACACCAGAGAGACATCCCGGACCTCAGGACTGCTCACCGGATCATCAGGTCGGTGGATTTATATGGAAGATGTGCAGCTATTTGCTGTAATGTGATTTTTGCTCGTTCTGCTGATTAAAGGGATATTCCCAAAACAACAAGATATTCTGACCACTGGGATCTCCATCGATCCCAAGATTGGGGCTCTGTAACCCCGAGAATGTGGCTCTGCAGCCCAGTCTACTAAGAGCAAATGTGCACATGCTCAACCTCCGCTTTATTCATTGTCAATGTGACTGTGAAGTGCAGCGCTCGGCTATTTACATCAGTCCCATAGACAATGAATGGAGCAGGAGCCGAGCATGAGCACCTTCCCTTTCTCAGTATGGGGCTGCAGAGCTGCATTCTCAGGATCTCTGGATCAGCTGGGGGTCCCAGCAGTCGCCCCCGCCAATCTACAATGGATAGGGGATAACTTGCTTTTGGGGGGAAATAACCCTTTAATGATCTTTTCTGCTCATCTCTTCATTCCATGTGACTTGTCCAAGTATCTGGTCACATTTCTCCTATTTGTTTCACAGCTTGTGAATGGGGATGAAGTTCTGAACCATTGTAACACTCCAGACATAATGGTAAAAGAAGAGAAATATGTGAGCGGTTATGAGCAGAGGAACGAGGAGATTCCTACAGATAACGGCTCGGGTGAGGAGGAAATGCTGATTATGGTCTTGACTTCTTTATTGGATGTAACAGTTTTATATTGAATTTGGTAAAGTGGATCTCTTAAGGTATCTTTACACGCCGCCACAACAGGATGGATACAACCCGCTACAGGCTACAAATGTAGCTTGTGGCGCCAATATCGCCCGTAGTAGCGGCGTCTGAAGACGGGACGACACAGCCGGCTACAGATACATCTGTATCCGTGCACTGCCCATAAACAGATGGCTACATCGCCGATTGTAGCGAGCTGTATCGGCGTGTAAAGAACCCACAGAAGGGAACTCTGGACACCCGGCGATGTAGCTGCAATGTAGCTGAGGCGTCACCCAGGCTCCGTGTTACCGCGCCCCATGTGCGATCATTGGTGGAAGCTGCTGCATGACGATTGGTAGTCGCTGCATAGGGAGGCATATTTAAGGAGCTGACGAGTCACACTACACAATTGCTCGAGCGTGCTGTATTAACCAGCCTCCTGCGATGCCTGCCCAATCATGATGTTCTGGCTTTGTCCTATCACCGTACGGACGTCTTGTAATCCACAATTGTGGCACGCCTATGTGCTGTCCCTGCTGCACCAGGTCCGCCCATATTAGCTTGTTGTAGCGTTGTGTAAATGAGGTACGCTGAGCTACAGATGGCTACTTGAGACACCCGGCGATGTAGCTAGCTGTAAATGTAGCGTAGCGTAGCGTACCTTGTGGCGGCGTGTAAAGATGGTGCGTTTCCCGTTGGTAACCGTTCGCCCGTGCTCGTGCACGTGAAGTAGCAGTTGGTATCCATCCTGTTGTGGCGGCGTGTAAAGGTACCTTAAGGGCCACGTCACACACACAGATATTTGTGCAGATATTGTTCACAGATCTCTGGTTGCAGTGAAATCATGGACACAATGTTCCATTTTGTGGCTGTGTACAAATGGTACAATGTGTCCATGATTTCACTGCAACCAGAGATCTACGAACAATATCTGCACAAATATCTGTGTGTGTGACGTGGCCCTTAGGGCCACTTTACACACACCAACTTATCTGTCCAACTTCTGAACAACTGACTGGTTGCAGTGAAATCATGGACACATTGTTCCATTTGTACACAGCCACAAAATGGAGCAACGTGTTCATGATTTCACTGCAACCAGTCAGTTGTTCAGAAGTTGGACAGATAAGTTGGTGTGTGTAAAGTGGCCATTACCAGATTTCACTTTCACCAGATAAACAGCATAACTTGTTAAATAGATTTCTGAGATCAGTAGAGGGGGGTGTACTTTATTTTTTAAACTGATGATCTGAATGACTGTAAAATTCTGATATTACATTGATCATTTTGAGCTCCAGCTGGACTCATGATCTGCTCATGTGAAATCCATTGTGATCTGGAATGTCACAGTAAGTTCACCAGCCTCATCAGGTCTCAGGTGAGCTCTAGGCTGCCACAATAAAAGGCCGCTCTACAATGTGCAGTTTTATCACACAGCACAATGCACAGATGTGGCAGGTATGAGGGAGCGTGCAGTTGGCAGCTGACTGCAGGAATGTCACCTGTTGCCATGAATTGAATGATCATTTCTCTACCATAAGTCGTCTCCAAAGGTGTTTCAGAGAATTTGGCAGCACATCCAACCGGCCTCACAACCGCAGACCACATGTAACCACACCAGCCCAGGACCTCCACATCCAGCAGCTTCACCCCCAAGATCGTACGAGACCGACCACCCGGACAGCGGCTGCAATTTTCGGTGCATAACCACAGAATTTCTACACAAACTGTCAGAAGCGTCAGGGAAGCTCATCTGCAGCTCGTCTCCCTCATCAGTGTCTCCACCTGACTGCAGTTTGTTTCGTAACCGACTTAACTGTGCAAATGCTCACATTCGATGGTGTCTGGTACGTTGGAGAGATGTTCTCTTCACAGTTTAATATTGGTTTTCACGGTACAGGGTGGATGGCAGACTGTGTGTAGGATGAGTATTTTGCTGATGTCAGCATTGTAAATTGGGTGGCCCATGATGGAGGAAGGATTATGGTCTGGGCAGGCGAACAAACGCAAGTGCATTTTATTGATAACATTGTGAATGCACAGAGACATTGTGATGAGATCCTGAGGCCATTGTAGATCCATTCATCCACGACCATCCCCTCATATTGCAGCATGATAATGCACGGCCCCAGGTTACAAGGATCTGTACACAATTCCCGGAAGCTGAAAACATCCCAGTTCTTGTATGGCTGCATACACAACATCCCACAAGCCACAATCAACAACCTGATCACCTCTATGTGAAGGAGATGTGCTGCACTGTGTGGGGTAAATGGTGGTCACTCCAGATACTGACTGGTTTTCTGACCCCCCCCCCACCTGGACCCTCCAACACTTTAAAACTGCAGCTTTTATTGTGGCCAGTGTAAGGCGCACCTGTGCAATAATCATGTGTGTAATCAGTGTCGAGTCCCAGGCCCTGGGATACTCCGGTATCAGGCTCGGTGGGTGTTCTCGCGGGGATGTCACGGATGGCAGCGCCAGAGCCTGTGGCCTGGGTGACACTTTAAAAGGGGGTGCATGTACAGGGGATTAGAGTTTGTCATGTAACGCCACCTGTAGTACCTGTGATGGGTCACCAGCGCCACCACAGTCCTCCGGAGGTCGATGGTAATGCGGCTGAGATGGCAAAGCTCCCTTCAGGTGGAGCTGGTCCTCCGGGGCAGCGATCCTGTAAGCAAACAGGTTGATGGAGATAACCACACACAAGCAAAGTCACTTTCTCCTGGGTACTTTACTGTAAACGTTCAGTAGCAGATACAGAGCTCACAGTTCAGCAACAGTTGTTAAAGTAACAGGTAGCTCTATGGGTGACTGCAAGTGGATCCCAGGTGGTATGGTGGGACCCGTGGTATGCCTTAGTTGACGAACCCGTGTCCTTTCTTGCCCACCTAGGATAAGTCTATACCCAATGGCTCCGTGTAGGTAGACTTGGGGGTCCCCTCCCTCTTGGTGAGGAAGCAGGCAGACCGCTCCGTCTGGCAGGGTGCTGTGGCGATAAACGGACCACAGCAGCCGGTTGCCGACTGCAAAGACAGACCTAGGCCGGATCCTCGGGCCCGGCGTTCCCGTGGAGGACTGGAGAATCCCCTGGAGTATGGTCGCTCCACGCAGGGGTTCCCCCTTTCTCTCTAGGGCCCAGATTCCTCGCGTCGGGTGCCCTCTTTCAGGATCCCCTCAGGACCCTGTAATATCCACACGATATGAGGCATTCACAAGGGTAAACTTTACCGGTACTTTATTCTTTTCTTCCATCTTTCTCCATCATATAACATAGCAGTCTTTCATCAGCATGCTTCAAAGTGAAACTAAAACATAACTTCCCACCTCCTTCTTCTCCTTACCCATGATACACCAGACCTAGTTTTCTTAAAGAGGCAGATCTAATTATTGTACATTACATCATTCCCCTTTTTTTTTTTTTTTTTTAACAACTTAGAAGAAATACACTGACAATGTAACAATGTGAAAATGTCCAATAAATATATATGTCGGTTCTGGCCTATTTAGTCTATTCAAATCAGGCACCGAAGGAAAAAAAACCCAAACAGACAAAAAAAAAGCAACAACCAAAAAGAACTCTGTATGTTTTTCGTTCTTTTCTCTTTTACACTTCTTCAATAAGCCGCGATGGAGCCCTCCTTTCTCGTGTTGGATAGCGTCTGGGCTCAGTGAGTGCGTCCATTATTGAAGAATTGTTCACTTCCGGGTGGTCCTCTCCACCATCGAGTACCAAGTCTTCCACCAATGGAAGATCATTGCCATCATTTTGCGGTATGATTTTAAAATGTGATGAATTTCAAGTCATAAAGTGTCCATTTCGCTCAGCCGTGACCATGCTGCCTTTCTTATCAGTAACATTGTATTGTGCAGGATTATATGTAGCTGAGGTCTTGTTGGTTGGTTTTTGGCGCATGACGACAACATCCCCTTTTTTGATGGCACTTGGCTGTGCCCTTCGCCTTCTGTCTGCATAACGTTTCATAGCTTGTTTGTTAGAAGAGTCTGCTGATCGCACAGAGGAGTCACTTGGTAAGGGATGACTGGTCACGTCAGTGATACATATGCGCGGAGTTCTGTTGAACATTAGATGAGCTGGAGCAGCATTAGTAGTAGAATGTGGCGTATTGCGATAATTGCGCATGAATTTGTATAATGACTGTTTCAGCGGGGTGTGCTACAGACTCGCTGCCTTGACTCTTTTCCCCATAGTGCGCATGAAACGTTCTACTATACCATTGGCTTGCGGCCGGATCAAAATAAGCCATGGTAGTGGTTGAGCAAAGTTCATTTTTAATTGCTTCAAAAGAGGTCTGACAGTCTTGGGACCATAAATGAATGATGTTATCAATCGTGGGTGAGATATGTCTTTCTCTCTGGATAGCGTTGTTGGGTAGGCGCATGTCAACACACAGTCTCACCTGCTCAGGAGTCTTTGGTTTTGGAACTACCACAAGTGGAGAGACCCACCGAGTGGGACCAGTAACAGTTTCAATGACGTCCTCATCCATGAGGAACTGAAGTTCTTTTTCTACCTTCTTTCTCAGGTGAAAGGAATGTGTCTATGTGGTTGGGCTACCGGACGAACACTGTCGTCCACATGAAGATGTACTTGAGAGTCCTTTAATTTCCCAAAACCACTAAATAAGGAGGGAAAACTGTTTATCATGGGCTGTACATCCATATCTGCCGGGTCAGTTATGGTATGAATAATCTGGATGAGACTCAGCTTCAATGCAGTGTGATAGCTGAGAAGACAGCCTCCCCATCCTTGTAATGTGTGAAAAGTGGTTTTATTGCCTGTTTTCTTTATAACTGATTTCCGTGTCAAATTGTCCTCTTGTGGCTAGAAGTGTTGTAGATCCATATGGGAAGATTTTTGTGTTCACTTGCTGTAAAACTGGCTTATTTTTCAATTGTTCATATGCAGTGCTGTCTATAATATCCACTGAAGCCCCCGTATCTATTGTAAAGGTGATATTGGTGTTGCAGATTGGGAGTGTGATGCAGGGAGACTGTACGGAGCCAGTGGCAGAAGTGGTGAACACATAGTTTTCCATCCCAGACATTTCTTCTGTGTCCTGATTTAACATTTTTATACTTGCGGGCTTTGTCAGAGGCAGAGAAGACTTGTATTGGGCTGACCTGCAGACAGCTGCAAAATGATTCCCTTTTCCACATTTACTGCATGTCTGTCCTATAGCTGGACATTTGTTCAGGTGGTGAGGGGAATCCTGTCTACATTTATAGCATTTCCTCTGTTTCGGGGTTTGCTTCTCTTGTGTACTTTTATGCTTGAGATTATGCACATGTAAATGATCCCCACTCTCCATTGCAGCAGCCTGATGATCTGCTGTTTCTATAGCACAAGCCATTTTGAGTAAATCATGTAGAGAGAGAGATCCTGCTGTAGAGCTTTGCGCCTTATGGTATTGGATGAGCAGGTGACAATTACTTGAGTTAGAATTTCATCTTCTACATCTGTGAATGCACATCCATGTGCCAGCTCTCTCAGCCGGGTGACATAGGTGTCTATGGATTATTCCGGAAGCTGCTTAGCAATTCTGAACTTGTATCTTTCATATCTAATATTTTGTTTGGGGTTGAAGTAGTCAATGAGAACTTTGGTGCAATTGCTGTATGTGTCTGTCTCAGCTGCAGGTAATATGCTGTATAGACTCCTGAACCTGCACAATGTAAGAGCACGGCTTTCTTTCTTTTCTCCTCTTTTATGTCCACGGCTTCTAGAAAGTTCTCAAATCTGTTTAGCCATTTTCTCCAGTTATGGCAGAGATTAATAGCATCAGTGATATCAAACTGTGGGAAGCTGTGTAAGTATTCAGCCATGATGGAGTCTGTCAGTGATGCTGGTGTGTGAAGCAGTAAACAGTGATCAGTACTCACAGCAGCCGGTGGTTATATCCCATCCTCGTCACCAGTTGTAATATCCACACGATATGAGGCATTCACAAGGGTAAACTTTAACTGCACTTTATTCTTGTATTCCATCTTTCTCCATCATATATCAGAACAGTCTTTTTCAGCAGCATGCTTCAAAGTGAAACTAAAACTTAACTTCCCACCTCCTTCTTCTCATTACCCATGATACACCAGACCTAGTTTTCTTAAAGAGGCAGATCTAATTATTGTACATTACAGACCCTCTTTCTTCTTTCCTCTACGCTGGTCCGGGTAACCCTTCCGCCTCGCTCCACACTCTTTTCCAACTGTCCCGACTCCTCTCCTGCTAAGACTAGCCCTTTTTGTTCCCCCTAGAGGTGAATATATCTCCCTCCGGGGAACCTCCCACCACTATCCTAATGTGGGATTGCAGGAATGGGTCCCACCCACCAACCTAGGGTCCACTTGCAGCTGGGGGAATTACACCTCTTTTACGGGTGCAATACCCCACTGTGACGCCTGACTACGTGGGGCGCCACATCAGCATCTTGATATGCCGCACCTGTGAGGAGATTGGATTATCTCAGCAAAGCAGAAGAAGTGCTCACTGACACAGAACTAGGCAAATTTGGGAACCATTTATGAGACAAAAAGGCCTTTTGTGTTTTTAGAGAAAGTCTTCGATCTTTGACTTCAGCTCATGAAAAATGGGAACAAAAACAAAAGTATTGGGTTTATATTATTGTTCAATGTATATTTCATGCCGGCCCGAGTACAGCCATAATAATTAATATGACGTATAGAATTATTTATCTGTCGTAATCATGGTGCTACTTATTAATACTAATACTGTTACTTCCTCTTACATAAGGGCAATATAATCCCAATATTAGACTGGGAGATAACACTGAGGACCCAGGCAGATCCTCTCCCATCCCACCAGTTGGGAATTCTTGGTCAAGGATAAGGACATTTTTATAATCATTTTTCTTTCAATAGTAATAATAAAAGTTAAATATTAATATCATTTATTGTTCTGTCCCCATCTGATGGCTGTAAATCTAAGCGCTCTAATTACCGGTCCCTTAGATAATTGTATGATCAGTACCTAACCCCATCAGGGGCAACAGACAGTTTCAACTCGATCGCCACTGCAGCTGTAGTAAGACAGGAGAACACTGTAGTTTTCTTCCGTATCTTGTATTAGTCACAATAAACAATAGGTAAAAAGGATTAATCTGTACAGGGGTGTACACATGTGTCTTGAGCAATGGCTTCTGCAGACTAACTGGGAAGAAGAGGGGACGTCCTGTACAGACACAACTAAGGGAGCAACTTAGGGACAAACTTAGTACAGTCTAATCTACCCGGTAACAACAAGGAATTACTGATTGGAGGAATATATACAATGCAGAGAAATATATACAACAGGTTGTTCCCATTCGTGGGACACAACACTCCCCGTCTGAAATCGTCCGATTTCACTAGTTCTGTGTGATGTAAGGAGTCGACTCTGTCCCTCGATATCATGAACCTGAAAAAGAGGAGAGAAAAACACCAAATGCAAACGCTAATGCAGTATTCAAGTCCATGCTTGCAGTGAAATGCAGTCCTTGAACAAAAAAAATAAAATAAAAAATGAGTCCAACAGGAAAAAAAACATCTTCAGATTGGGGAATGTGCCAACTCTTCCACCAACCCAACAGTAGAAGTCCTAGTCCGAAGTAAAAGTTCAACGTTCGATTGGACACTGACAGTTCTATGTCCTGGTGCATCAGGGGTGAGAGGAGGTGCACTCCCCGCAGTGACAAAGTCCAGCAACAAGTCCAGTTCATGTAACTGCTGATCGAAGGAGCCACCAGGCGATGTACTTGGACCGGACGTCTGCAGGCACAATGGCTGACCAGCTTAAAGAGTATCCAGGGTGATGGGACCTCAGCTTCCGTGCTGGCACCTTGAAGACATGGCTTGCACTGCAGGTTGGTCTGAGGGCAGGGGCGTAACTACAGTAGGTGCAGGGGTTGCGATCGCACCTGGGCCCAGCAGCCTAGGGGGGCCCCAAAAGTCCCTTTGGCCTATAGAAAAAGACTAATACTATTAAATATTTGCATTAATTGTGGGACCCATTAGAGCTTTTGCATCGGGGCCCCAGGCCTGAACTTATGCCACTGTCTGAGGGTCTTCTTCCAGTCTCCCACCTGTGTTGTTTCTGAAATGGTGACATAGTATCCCTGTCAATACCCTCAATGGCAAGCTGTCTCAGCAGTATCCTGTCATGAACTGCGATGGGTGTCTTGAACCCGAGAGGACCATGGATGCTGTTTTCAACAGGCAAGGTTCTTTGTTTAATAGGAAGTTTGTTACAGGGTGATGCTTGGGAAGTAAATGTGCGTTGTTTGACATTCGTCAGCGTATTGAGGCTGCGTTGCGTGGGGAGAACACTAACACCTTCAGAAAGGGGTAGGCAGTTGAGAGAAGGGCTCTCAGTGTGAGCACTGGACTCTAGCATGGCTTTGGCAGGCTTGTGATGGTTATAGGGGTCACAGATTGGAAAGTTAGCAGTTTCTTGCTGCGGATCACTAGGCAACTCAGTCTTTGCAGGAAGAGAGGGTGAGTCGTTGACCTGGTTTGCGGGTAGAGTGTTGTTGACTCATGGTTGTTGTCTTGGAGACAAAACAGGTTCGGGTTATCAGGTGGTTGTTCTTTCCACCTAGTGTCGTTTGGCTTCTCCCTTACCCAGGAGTGATATGGGTACGGCAGAAGAGACGCGTCGTGGTCATCTGATGTGATGACGGTTTTGTAAGAAGTGAGGTTGCTTGGCTTCTTTGTCTGGTCGCTACAGACGTCACCAATGATGACCCAGCCTAGCTCGAGGCGCTCCAGTTGACCAAAGATTTGTAGATGCGCCTTGTGCAGTCATATGATGTCTCTGCCAAGGAGAATTAAGATGTCTTCCTTGTTGTCAAGGGCCGGTATCTCGCTGGTTATGTCTTTGAGGTGAGGAAACTGAAGAGCCGCTTCTGGTGTTGTATAGAAAAATATAAAGGAGACAAGCGAGGCGCAATAGTACCCTATCAATATGACACTGATTCCACACTCAGATCAAAAAGAGGTGCACTCACCTGGTCTAGTTGTGTGCACCCACAACTAGTTTTTATTGCATGTAGTTTATAAGCTGCTGCAGGACCTCCACCGCCACGTAGCACGTGTAAAGATGATCAGATCTAGGGATGGTGTATAGACAGTCCGCGCTGCTTTACAGTCACAAGTCTTTAGGTAAAAGACCCCCTTCTTTATTTCCACCTACGCGTTTCAGTGCCACTCCGGGCACCGTCATCAGGGTATTGGGATTTCTGGTGTTGGGATTTCTTCCCTGTTGAAGGGTATTTGGTTGCACTCTGTGAGTGTTGGAAGCGGTATCTCCTTAGAGCTGGAGAGAGAAGTTATTATGAGGCCACTGGCCCTTCTTCCAGTGGCTTCTGTCACACCGCTGCAGGTGCCCAAGGTGTAGGAATAGGTGTTTCCCATTAAGTCAAGCAAATTCGAAGAGTTCTGACCTGGCCAGTAATTTGTTGCTCTGGTCGTCCAGTCTGACGTACACCTTGACTGCCTTCTCTGGATGACCTTTGGGATACCGCAAGATGGTTAGTTGCCTTGTCTGTGCTCTCCCCGCCATTGCCTGTGGTGGGAGAAGGCGTAGACGCTGAGTCAAGTTGTGACTGATGGAGCGCTTGTACGTGGTCTTCGCTGTTGCACTGTATACACTTGATGGTGATGACACAGTCCTTAGCAATGTGTTCGGTAGAAGCACAGAGCCTGAAGAATACTCCAAACTTCTTTAAGAGTTCCTTTCGTTCTTGAAGTGGTTTCTTTCTGAAGCCGATACATTTCTTCAGGGAATGCGGGACTTTGTGGATAGGACACTGGCGGTTTGGGTCTTCTACCTTCTCGCCTTCACTGCCTTTGGCACTGTTGTCGGTGAAGGCAGAACTTCAGACTTTTTTGCAGACACCAGACCGCTGCGGTTTTTGTCGTGAGAGTGTGAACTCTCATACTTGGGAGATGACGCAGGGCCGCTGGGTTCTTCATAACAGAAGCTGGGATCGTTTTTATACTCTGCAATCTCCTTGATGAAGTCGCAAAAGAAGGAGAACGGAGGGAAGGAGACTTGGTATTGTCTCTTGTAGCTTGACCCTCGTGTGATCCATTTTTCTTGGACGTTGTAAGGCAACTTGGCGACAATGGGTTTCACCCCATGAGCGGTGTCCAGGTAGCTGAGGCCAGGTAGATGTGTGTCTGTCTTGGCCAGCTGGAGCTCGGACAGCAGGTCGCTGAGTTCCTGGTACCTTTGAAGCATCCTTGCCAGATATTTTGGGAAAGTCATATAGTTGTTTGAGTAGAGCATCTTCGATAGCTTCAGGACTGCCAAACCCTTTCTCTAGTCTGTCCCATGCGGTTGCGAGACCGGTCATTGGGTCGCTGATGTAAACGGATTTGAGCTTTTTGATTCTGTCCGTAGACTGTGGGCCTAGACACCTGAGTAGCAGATCCAGCTCTTCAGCAGCGGTAATGCTGAGGTCACTGATTGCGGTTTTGAAGGTACACTTCCACCCTCTGTAGTTTTTGGGCTGGTCGTCGAACCTTGTGAGACTGGTGTTGGTGAGTTCTCAGCGAATCATGTACCTCGCAAAGTCGGACATGTCTGCTCTTTCTAACCTTGGGGGCACACTTTCTGGCTGAGCAATGCTGTTAGTGTGGGCCGTAGCTTCTTGACTCAGGAATGTGGGAAGGTACGGAGTGGCATAGGCGTTTAGGCTAGCGACCGGTTTGGTGTGTACAGTTGTATGCGGGTCCGGAACTACACAGTTGTCAGTAGTGTAGTGCCTTACCGACATGTTGAATTTGCATGTGGACATTGGCATACGGAGGTTGCTGAGGTGAAGGTGGTTCACATTTGAATGTCTGAGGCACATTGGACTGACCTGGGAAGTTGGAAGCTGCAGGTGGATCGGCGTCTTGATGCTCTGGAGAAGTGTTGTTGCTGACGGGAATGTTGGTGTCGATCGGTGGTTCGCTGACTTGGCTCAGCACGTAGTCTCTCAAGCGCTTTAGGGGGTCTTCCGTGTCGAGTTCATACAAGCTGACGCTACCTTCTTGGCTTCCACCTAGAGCTTGCTCAAAGACCTTTAGCCTGGCCATGGCCGCCGCATGTTCACATTCCTTCGGTAGGGCTTCTATCTCCGCCTTCTTTCTCGCAGACTCGGCTTCCGCCTCCGCCTTCTTTCGCGCAGACTCTGCTTCCATTACTGCTTTCTTCCGGGCGAAGGCAGCTAGTATTTTGTTGTTTCTGCTTCAGCACGCGCCTTTATAAGCTGCTCACTGAGGGTTGAGTACCTTGATGAGCCCGATTTGAGTGAGTGCCTTGAGTTCTTAACAGACCTGGATTTGTGAGATGCCACTTCTGACATTTGTGCCATTTTTGCTTCAATCTGGTTCACGATGTCGCACACAGTGCAGTGTCGTTCAGCATCGAGCTGTTGGAAGTTCTGGAGTTCCTTTAGAGACTCGGGCGTATTTACTTTCAGCCGGGTAAATATGTATTTTTTGCAAGTGTCCTTGTAGGACTGGTATGCGGAGTACAGTTGTTCTAGGGCTCCCTCTGGTGGTAGCTCATGGGCGCCTGGCACAGATAACACAGTGACTTGTTTTATCACTCTTTGCCAAAGTAGTGTTATGTGGATAAGCTGTTCCCTTCTCGCTGTTTCTAAGTTCTCTTTAACTCTCCATGTTGGTTTGGTTAACCGTTTAGGTCTTTCACTATGAGTAGACTGAGAGTCCATCATTTCTACTTGTTGATTCAGGATGGGCAGTGAATGAGAGATTTGCATCACAAGAATTGTGCACAGGATTGCAAGGGTGGGGGCTTTCTGCTCCTGGTTGTCAGGGAGACAGATTACAAAGTATCAGTTCTGTGCTTATAGAATCTATGCAGGCTGTATTGCAAGTCTATTCACTGCAGCTTGACGATAGTTTATAGATGATCACTTCTCAGGCAGGATTTATAACCTGTATACTGTTCTTGGTGACACGTTATTCTCTTCACTGAGCTTATTTCTGTTTGCAGGCTCATGTAGACTGCTGTACAGTTATGCTGTGGCTTGTTATCAGTCTTATTTAGGCAATCTTGTCTCTGGATTGCATGCAGTATACTGCTCCTGGTAACAGGTTCTTTTACTGATCGTGAGCTGTATACAATTCCCGATCACAGCTATTCCTTTTTACTGTTCTGTCCCCATCTAATGGCTGTAAATCTAAGCGCTCTAATTACCAGTCCCTTAGATAATTGTATGCTCGGTACTTACCCCATCAGGGGCAACAGACAGTTTTTGACTCAATCGCCAGTGCGGCTGTAGTAAGACAGGAGAACACTGCAGTTTTCTTCCAAATCTTGTATTAGTCACAATAAACGATAGGTAAAAAGGATTAATCTGTACAGGGGTGTACACATGTGTCTTGAGCAATGGCTTCTGCAGACTAACTGGGGAAGAAGGGGGGACGTCCTGTACAGACACAACTAAGGCAGCAACTTAGGGTCAAACTTAGTACACAGTCTAATCTACCTGGTAACAACAAGGAATTACTGATTGGAGGAATATATACAATGCAGAGAAATATATACAACAGGTTGTTCCCATTTGTGGGACGCAACATGTATTCACATTCTTTATCCGCTCCTTTCCTTCATTATCTTACCCAGTGGTGTACACTACAGGGTGGGCCATTTATATGGATACACCTAAATAAAGTTGGATCCAAAATGGCCAACTTAAAAATGGCCACCATAGTCACCACCCATCTGTAAAAGTTTTCCCCCTCCCATATACTAATGTGCCACAAACAGGAAGTTGATATCACCAACCGTTCCCATTTTATTTAGGTGCATCCATATAAATGGCCCACCCTGTATAATATGACCATATATACAGGAGGGGGTATTCACACTTCCATGTTTATAAAGAGCTGAATATCTTCCTCCCTCTCCGGCTATGTCAGCCCCGGCTCTGGGAATATCACATGTATATATGAGAGATGATTGCACCACAGACACTTATTTATTCCAAGTAGACAAAGAGCTGGAAAATCTGGATTCTCAACCCAAATTATTCCAATTACATTCCATATTACTCTCATTCTATATTCTGCATTATCCTCATTAACCCTCTTTTTTACTTCACAACCCATTTTAATTTTTTTTACTCTTTTGTTATTTTCTTCTCTTCTTTCAAGAGCCAGAACTTTTTCTGTATTTCTGGTGACATAACTATATGAGGGTTGTTTTTGTGGGACACGTTGTAGTTTTGAATGAAAAGTTCCCATACATTGTACTAGAAGGGGGGGGTGAATTAGCAAAAAATCCCTAATTTCTGTTTATTTTATTTAATGGTAGACATGAGGTTAAGCTATGACTCTTCAGGTCAGTACGATCAGGGTTGCCACTAGGTATTTTGGGGCCCCTTACTGCCAAAATTTTGGGTCCCCTTTGAGACTCCGCCCTCCACCCATGCTCCGCCCTCCACCCAAACATACCCAAATATCTTTATAGTGAAAAATTGGAACCGCACCAAAATTACCTCAATTTATGTGCAAAGCTTTCCCAACCAGCAATTTAGATGGTTCCTTATAATGGGGTAAAAAAAGGAAAAACAGCACAAAAAAATAGAAAAAGGTGGACCTTATTGCCCAATGTGTGGCCATGCCATTTGGGCAATAATGTCCACTTTTAGCTATATTTTTGTGCTGTTTTTCCTTTTTTTTCCTCTCTCTCTCTTATATATTACACACATACACAATTGAGACTCCTGTGGGCTGAATACACAATAACTTTATACACAATAGAGAATACACAATAGAGACGGCTGATAGCTATATACACAATAGAGATGACTGCGGGCCGTATAGACAATGTAGATGGCTTTTGGCCATATGGACAATGGAGATGGCTGCGGGCTATACACACAATAGAGAATACACAATAGAGACTGCTGCTGCCCGTATACACAATGGAGATGGCTGCGGGACAAATGCACAATGGAGACGGCTGCGGGACAAATGCACAATGGAGACAGGTGTAGGACAAATGAACATTGGAGACAGCTGGGAGATGTATGCACATTAAATGCTGTTGCGGGTTGTATACAGATTAGAGACTGCTGCGGGATGTATACACATTGGAGACTGTGCACAGCCTGTAGGCTGTCAGCAGACTCACTTTCTCTCACCGTCTGACTCTAAGTGTCTCCTGTTGCCACTCCTCCCTATTCCTCATTACAACTAAGCCCTCCCTCCAAGCAGTGTCTGTCACAACCCTAAAAAGGATATTTGTGCCCAGCCCACTG
This sequence comes from Allobates femoralis, assembly GCA_033576535.1. Taxonomy (NCBI): domain Eukaryota; kingdom Metazoa; phylum Chordata; class Amphibia; order Anura; family Aromobatidae; genus Allobates; species Allobates femoralis. Next base: position 19,378,733 of record JARQOC010000006.1, read on the forward strand.
ATCAGAGTTTGGGAAGTTTGCACACACATGCACACTCAGCCAGGTACACACACGCACACCCAGCCAGGCATGCACCCGCACAACCAGACAGGAACACACACACATGCACACTCAGCCAGGAACACACACACATGCACACTCAGCCAGGCACACACACACATGCACACCCAGCCAGGCACACGCACACATGCACACTCAGCCAGGCACACATATGCACACCCAGCCAGGTACACGCACATATGCACACCCAGCCAGGTACACGCCCACATTCACACCCAGCCAGATACACGCACACATGCACACCCAGCCAGGCACATGCACACCCAGCCAGGCACACACATATACACACTCAGCCAGGCACACACACACATGCACATCCAGCCAGGCACACACACACACATATGCACATCTAGCCAGGCACGCACACATATGCACACTCAGCCAGGCATGCAAACGCACACCCAGCCAGGCACACACACATATGCACACCCAGCCAGGCACACACACACATATGCACCCCCAGCCAGGCACACACACACATATGCACCCCAGCCAGGCACACGCACACATGCACACTCAGCCAGGCACACACACACATGCACACTCAGCCAGGCACACACACACATGCACACTCAGCCAAGCACACACACATGCACACTCAGCCAGGCACACACACATGCACACCCAGCCAGGCACGCACACACACACGCACACCCAGCCAAGCACACACACATGCACACCCATCCAGGCACGCACACACACACGCACACCCAGCCAAGCACACACTCACATGCACACTCAGCCAGGCACACACACATGCACACTCAGCCAGGCACACACACACACACATGCACACATATCCTTACTCAGTCAGGCACACACACACATGCACACCCATGCACACTTAGCCAGGGACATGCGGGCTAGATATGGATGGAAGACTTACAGGCAGGGACTCAGACTTGTGCCCCCCCATTTTCCCTGCTTCTCCCCTCTTGTGGCCCCCCATTCTCCCTGTTTCTCCTATCTTATGGCCCCCCATTCACCCTGCTTCTTCCCTCTTGTGGCCCCCCCATAATCCCTGCTTCTCCCCTCTTGTGGTCCCCATTCTCTTTGCTTCTCCCCTCTAATTGTGACCCCCCATTCACCCTGCTTCTCCCCTCTTGTGGCCCCCTCCATTCACTCTGCTTCTTCCTCTTGTGGCCCCTTTTATGTGGCCCCTGTTCCCCCACCCCGGCTCTCTTCAGCTCATTGGCGCTTACCTTGTCCTACTCCCAGACGGTCCTCACGCAGCCGGCATCTCTGCAGCATCAGCGCTTCCGGGTCAGGATGAGCTCAGCTGCTCTGATATCCAAACTGAGCTCACTCACTGATCCCGGAAGTGCCAGCACACAGGGGGGTAAATGCAGCGGCAGTGTCCCAGCAGTATTCAATAAATCCTGGGACACTGCTGCCGCTCCGACACCCCCCTGCTTTGGCCTGGCTCGGGTGCTGAGGAGAGAAGTCAGGAGGCAGGGCCAGGCGGCGGCAGCGGCGATTCCTCACAGGTGAGGGGGGACCCGCCGCCCGTGCAACAAAACAAGGGGGCGGGGCCCGCTCCACGCAGCCATTCCCCCCACCAGCACCCCCGGGCCCCTGTGGCCCCGGTTTAAATGGCCATGCCCCCTCTAAAACCCGGCGGGCCCCTTAATCATTAAGGCCAGTAAGACCGTAATGGCGGCCCTGAGTACGATCACAGCGATATCAATCCTAAGTAGTTTCAGACATTTGTAAAAGAAAAAAATACTTTTCCTTAATCTGTGTGTGAGGCTGTTTTTTGTGTGACAGACTGATGTTAGTAAAATTGTAACATGCTTTTAAAGTTTTATTCCTAAATAATCAAATTGGATTCAATTTTATGCAGATGACTGTAATAGGAGCGTGGAGGGACGTCTGACGTCAGATATTAAGGCAGAAAATCCTGATATCTCACAAGCTACACATGAAGAACATGCCATTGTCCCAGATATACCCTCATCTTCTGAATCATCACAGACTGAAAAGCAAAGTAAAATTCACAGAAGGGGGATGAAACATCCAGCAGCTCTCAAAGGAAAGAAGGGATTTTCATGTTCAGAATGTGAAAAATGTTTTAGCAAGAAATCTATTCTTGTTAAACATCAGAGAAGTTGCACACGGTACAAGCCATATTCTTGCCCAGAATGTGAGAAACGTTTTCCATATCAATCACGTCTTCTTAGACATCAGAGAAGTCACACAGGTGAGAAGCCATATTTATGTTCCGAATGTGGGAAATGTTTTAGTGATAAATCAGTTCTTCTGAGACATCTGAAAATTCACATAGGGGAGAAGCCGTATTCATGTTCAGAATGTGGGAAATGTTTTCCATATCAATCATATCTTCATTTACATCATAAAATTCACACAGGGGAGAAGCCGTATTCATGTTCCGAATGTGAAAAAAATTTTAAAACGAGAGGACAACTTGTAGTACATCTAAGAAAACACACAGGGGAAAAAGCATTTTCATGCCCAAAATGTGGGAAATGTTTTACAAGTAAATCAAATCTTATTATACATGAGAGACGTCACACAGGGGAGAAGCTGTATGAATGTACAGAATGTGGGAAATGTTTTACAACTAAATCATATCTTATTATACATGAGAGAAGTCACACAGGTGAGAACTGTTTTATAGGGGAAAAAACATTTTCATGCCCAAAATGTGGGGAATGTTTTACAAGTAAATATAATCTTATTATACATGAGAGAAGTCATACAGGTGAGAGACCGAATGCATGTACAGAATGTGAGAAATGTTTTACAAGTAAATCAGATCTTGTTAGACATCAGAGAATTCATACAGGTGAGAAGCCTTATGGATGTTCAGAATGTGGGAAATGTTTTACCACTCAATCACATCTTGTTAGACATCAGAAGAGTCACACAGGTGAGAAGCCGTATTCATGCCCAGAATGTGGGAAATGTTTTACACGTAAATCAGATCTTGTTAGACATCAGATAAGTCACACAGGTGAGAAGCCGTATGGATGTACAGAATGTGGGAAATGTTTTACACGTAAATCAGATCTTGTTATACATCAGAAAAGTCACACAGATGAGAAGCCGTATGGATGTTCAGAATGTGGGAAATGTTTTACACGTAAATCATATCTTATTACACATCAGAAAATTCACACCAGGAGATCCAAGATGGCCGCCGGCACATGTGGAGGTGCCTGTTAGAGCTCCTGACTATAGTCCCACAATCTAAGCCATCCAGCTTCAAAACGTCCCCCAGACCACCGTAACCTCTCATCCAGAGAACTTACCAGAGCCAGACAGTGGGATCTTGACCCTTGCAGAGGACTAACAGCAGCTGAAAAGATCACTCCAATACAGGGACCTGCACATACTCAACGTCGCTGACCTCAGTCCGGTCTGTGCCAATCTTCCCCCTGCTGTATTATTGCCCAAATGGCTCCAGGAGGTGACCCATCTTGTTAAGACCACGTTGCCTGGGCCTTCTATACCCCATCTACGGAAACCTGGTGAGTGCCGCAATCCTAGGGGGCCCCCGGACTGGTAAGACTCCGCCATCCCCCTCCTCCCTCTGGGTGAGTAAAAGCTGTCCGCTTACCTGAGTGACCGATTCGTTCCACGGAGCTAGTGGTGGGACGATCTGCCCATGGCGAGACTCCTGGATGACTGAGCAGATGGGTGAGACCTGGGCGCCGAGCTGTGGCCATCCTGACTGGGATCTGGGGGGTCACTTCGGTGGATGACTGATTCCACTTCCGAGCGAGACCATTGGCTAGAGTTGGAAGCGGTGCAGCCGGAATGATTGAGGGAACGTCTTGCCTCCTGTCTTCCAGTGACAGAGTGAAGAACATTAACTATCTGATGTCAGAGAGGAGATCAGGGGGACGGAGAGGAAGTACATTTAAAACCCCTGTGTCTCAGGCACTGTACACTGTGTTCCAAATTATTATGCAAATGTTCTTTTTTTTCTGATTTTCCTAAATGGTCGGTGCAAATGACAGTCAGTGTAATAGAAGTCATCCCCCGTTAGAGTATAGATCAAATTTTATTGAAGAATCCTCCCAATGATAACAGTACAATCAGTATACTCTTCAAAATTAAAAAAAAAAACTCTAAATGCCCTGTTCCAAATTATTAGGCACAGTAGAGTTTCTAATCATTTGCTATGTTTGAAAGAACTGAAAATGCTGATTTGTTGAATTTGCAGCATTAGGAGGTCACATTCACTGAAATAAAAAGCTATTTAACTCCAAAACATCCTAACAGGCCAAGTTACATGGTAACATAGGAACCCTTCTTTGATATCACCTTCACAATTCTTGCATCCATTGCACTTGTGAGTTTCTGGAGAGTTTCTGCTTGTATTTCTTTGCATGATGTCAGATTAGCCTCCGAGAGCTGCTGTTTTGATGTGAACTGCCTCCCACTCTCATAGATCTTTTGCTTGATTATACTCCTAAGGTTCTCTATAGGGTTGAGGTCAGGGGAAGATGGTGGCCACACCATGAGTTTATCTCCTTTTATGCCCATAGCAGCCAATGGCACAGAGGTTTTCTTTGTAGCATGAGATGGTGCATTGTCATGCATGAGGATGATTTGGCTCCTAAAGGCACGTTTTTGCTTTTTGTACCATGGAAGTAAGTTCTCAGCTGGAAACTCTATAAACGTTGCAGAGGTCATTTTCGCACCTTCAGGAACCTTAAAGGGGCTTACCAGCTGTTTCCCAATGATTCCAGCCCAAAACATGACTCCTCCACCTCCTTGCTGACGTCGCAGCCTTGTTGGGACATGGTGGCATCCACCAACTATCCACTACTCTATTCATCTGGACCATCCAGGGTTGCTCGGCACTCATCAGTAAACAAGACTGTTTGAAAATTAGTCTTCATGTATGTCTGGACCCACTGCAACCGTTTCTGCTTGTGAGCATTGTTTAGGGGTGGCCGAATAGTAGGTTTATGCACCACAACAAGCCTCTGAAGGATCCTATACCTGGAGGTTCGAGGGACTCCAGAGGCGACAGCAGCTTTAAATATCTGATTGCTGGTTTGTAAGGCCTTTTTAGCAGCTGATCTCTTAATCCGGTGAACTTGCCTGGCAGAAACCTTCCTCATTCTGCCTTTATCTGCACGAACACGTCTGTGCTCAGAATCAGCCACAAATCTCTTCACAGTACGATGATCACGCATATGTTTTCATGTAATATCTAATGTTTTCATCCCTTGTCCAAGGCATTGCACTATTTGTTGCTTTTCGGCAGCAGAGAGATCCTTTTTCTTTCCCATGTTACTTGAAAACTGTGGCCTGCGTAATATTGTGGAACATCCAGTTTTCCTTTTATTGAGCTCACCTGCCAAACTAATTATCACAGATATCCGAGATTGATTTCAATGATCCAAAGACCCTGAGACACAATACCATCAATGGGTTTCATTGAAAAAAACAAACAAAAATAAAACCCTATGACACTTAAAACCTATTTGCATAATAATTTGGAACACCGTGTATGTATCGGGTGACTATCCTTGTGCTAAATGCTTGCATTCTCCAGCTGACATTTTCCACTGCCTCTGTGATTGCCTGAAGATACGGGAGGTTTGGCGTACACTCTTACAACATCTTACTAGTACCTTTGATTCATCTATCCCTCTTTCTCCGGAGTGGGCCATCTTCAATATTCTTCCAATAGATTAGCTAACAAGGTTTCCTGTCCCATCAGCGCAGCACTTTATTCATCTGGGCGGCAGCCACCCGCAAAACTATCCTACACCTCTGGGAGCAGGACGCAATCCCTACTACAAGTTTGATTACTACGAAGGTAGCCTGTAGCTTTAAAATGGATTGGGTAGAGTCGTTACTTAATAAAGAAAAACTCACTAAATGCTTTTTCTTACATGGTCTTCTATTAATACCCAGCCACTATCCATACACCAGGCGGAACATGGCTGTTTCCAATTTACAGACCGGTACGTGAGGGAGCAGATTCCCGGCAGAGTTCCCGTTAGGCTCGAGTGATATTTTAACACAGGATTTTTAGCTTATGCCCAAGGAAATGGGGGGAAGGGGGTGTAGGGGGTATAGTTACAATGTACCATCTAATATGCTGCTGTATTGTATTTTTTTCTGTCTTTCATAATGTACTTTGGGCAATGTATGTCATCTTTACTTTTCTTTCAATAAAGACGGTTTTAATAATAAAAAAAAAGAACTGACACAGGTGAGAAGCCATATTCCTGCTCATAGTGTGGTGAATCATATTATGTTGTACATGTGAGATATCACACCCAGAAGAAAATATGTTCATGTTCAGAGTGTGGGAAATATTGTAACCTGAAATGTATTTAGCCATCAGAGAAGTCACACAGAGGAGAAGCCGTATTCATGCCCAGAATGTGGGAAATGAACCCCTTTGTGACCCATGACGTTGCGGAACGTCATGGGTCAGGGCCGATGTTTGATCTGATCTCATCAGCTGAGATGTCGGACTTCCAGCACCGATGGGATCCGCAATCCGATTGGTACTGTTAACCCCTTGGATCCTACTGTCAATCACTGAAAGCGGGATCCAAAACCACCACGGCAGGGATTGCACTGTTCCCCACCTCCATCGGAGATCCCGCCATAAGATCGTGGGATCTCCAGTGCTCACATGACAGCCCTACAGCGATGTAGCGAGCAGGTATCGCTCGCACAACTCAACTATTGATACTTGTTCATTGCTGTGAATGGCTGAAGTCGTGAATGACATCGTTATCGCAGTGTCACACAGAACGATGCAGCAGGTTGGCTGATCGAGGATCGTCTCATTTGAGAATATGTTTTCAAACTTGCGATCAATGATCCAACGATTTATCGTTACCACATCGCTGGAACGACTCCAAACCCGTGACGTTTCAGTGATATTGTTAACGATATCCTGCCGTGTAACGGGGCCTTAAAAGGCTTGTTAAAGTGTCAGTTATTAGGATGAGGGGACAGGCTGGGCCTGGGGGGTAATATATGTAAAGGATTAGGATGCAGGCTGGGCTCACTGGGGAGGTGATATATGTAAAGAATGAGGGGGCAGGTTGGCTCCACTGGGGCGTGATATATGTAAAGGATGAAGGGGAAGGCTGGGCCCACTGAGGAGTGATATATGTGAAGGATGAGAGGGCAGGCTTGGCCCACTGGGCGTTGATGTATGTGAAGGATTAGGATGCAGGCTGGGCCCACTGGGGGGTTGATTTATGTAAAGAATGAGGGGCAGGCTGGGCCCACTGGGACATGATATATGTGAAGGATGAGGGGGCAGGCTGAGCCCTGTGAGAGGTGATAAATGTAAAGGATGAGGACACAGTCTGGGCACACTGGAAAGTGACAGATGAGAAGGATGGGAGGATGGGCTGGGCCCACTGCAAGGTGATATATATGAAGGATGAGGGGGCAGGCTGCGGAGATATGCTGACTGAAACTGTAGGTAGGTCACAAGAATTGGCACATAAGGGGTTGAATTGCATAAACCCTCTCTGCTATATGGTATTGTAGAATTTACACTAGATATCACTTATGCAATGTAACAAGTGAGGGAAATCTTTGGTATTGTACTATACCTATATGTCTATGCCATGTCACTGCGTCAGAAATTGTGATATGCAGTAAAGGGGCCCACTGAGACTCTTTCACCTGGGGCCCATAAAAACCTGGCATGTCTGCAAAACACGACAGCTGACCCTCCTGATTACCAAAAATGTAGATATTGGGTAGTGGTAATAATGTCAACTCCCGAGACCCAACGCATTTCCTGAGCAGTGATTTGTTGTGGACATTTAACACTGAGGGTAGTTTGAGTTAAAAGATTATAGAGTTCAGAATGGCTGTCACCCTAAATGGATCAATACCCTTAGAGTCCAGAACCCTAGATGCACATTTCCACCTGATTTATTTAGAAAACACCCACACAAAGTCATCCACATACGGGTCTGAACCTGAATGTTTATTATCATTCATATGTTGGATGCACAATGGTACTCTCCTAGGAGGATAGACAGCAGAGGTGTCCCCACGTGTCATAGGACTCTTACCCCCAGGGAACTTAGTGGAAGACATAACCCTCCCCCGACCAACTCTACCAGGAGAGCACCAAGACCTAGTATTGACCTGGGCTGTGAGAACAGACGCACCTCTATTCTCCAGTAACAATTAGCCACCTCCACCAGAGAGCTAGGAGTAGACTTAACAAAGGCAGAGACAGTAGTACCCAAGCAATTACCTTCACAAAAATTGCCCCAACTACTTCTCTGGACCACTAATCAATAAACGGTTTGTTTATATTTATATATTTAATCACCCTATTGGTACACTAGATATTAATATTTACAGTTATTATTAAGATGTTACAAATATTACAGTCAGTTATGCAAATAGAAGGATGGAATACACAGAATTACACACACATGTGATCAGTTACCTTAATGCTGATGGCACCACAAGGGCGGCGTGATGCCAATCTGTTCCTGGGGTATTCTCTGGCTTTGGTGGAATAATTATGCTTCTTCAGAAGAAATACAATATGGAGATGGGGCAGCAGGTTTTTATACATTATGGGCTGACCCCTGTCTCCACCCATCTCGCACCTCTGGGCTGTCTCACAACTCCCACCCCTCTGAGTGGGGATATAGATATCCAAACCTTATTATCTGCCATAGCTTTGTCTGTGAGCATCACAGATGGAAGACAATGCTTTCATATTTTCAGTTATGATTTTATCTTCGTCTGGATATGAAACATGACTATTCAGAGAGAATCCTACTAGCTAATATCACGTTTCGATGGCCCACGGTTATCGCACGTTCATTTTAATATAAGTGCTATGACCGTCTAGATATGTAGATTTCATATTTATATTCAACATCATCACAGGAGGGACGGCTTATGAAATATTAACGTTATATTCCCAACACTACTCCGTCTGAGTTGAATAAAGGATTTCCTTCCCACTGGCATTACAGGGAAATTGGATTTGTCACTTCTCTGCAAATCCCAGCAGGAGTCTTCCTTTACCTGGCTGCCTCTAGGAAGCTCTATTGTATGGCCTGTTGGATGGCATCTTCATGCTAATTAATCTACCACTTGCCAGAGATAGATTGCCTCTGACTACCAAGGGTGGGGGCTTGTGAGTGGATCTTGCAACCTCTAGGACAAGATGGAACCTGGGGAATATGGCAATTTTCCTTACAAATATTGCTTACTCATCACAGGATCTCGCTAGCGCACTACAGATAACACCGTGGTCTGACTGAAGCGAGGGTCCACCAGATTTCCTCCTGCTCCACTATCCACAAGAACTGGAATAGTCTCAGTTTTTCCAACAATCGCTATTTCCACAGAAATGGTAAACCGAGACGTTAAAATGGAGGAAATATAAACACTTGGTTTTTGTCTCTCCACACGACTAGAGGAGTACGGCTTATGTGCTGGGGAACCTGATTGGAGCGAAGTGGACAGACCTTGATATAATGATCAGTACGACCATAATAGAAACATGTTTCTGTCCCATGATGAAACGCAGGCGAACTAGTATGAGAGGAGACATCCCCCAACTGCTTGGGTTCATCAAATAGTACCTGTGGGACCTCTTCCCTACGGAGAACCACAGAGGGCAAGGTTGGTCTAGGTGTCTCCCTGAGGTGTCTATCTGCCAAGATAGCAAGGGACATTGGAGCTTCCAATGACTTTGGAGAAACATGTTGAACCAAAGAGTCTTGAAGCCTAGATAACAAACCCAGACAGAACTGACACTTGGTGTGGAAACACACTGGTGAGTGCAAAAACACTCTGATTCACGTATCCAAGGGACTGTTGTCCGAGTTTTGCTCTGTTTTGCATCCAACTGTGATGCGACTGTCCGACAGTTTTCTCAGATCACATCCGAGTGCTGTCCGAGTGCAATCCGTTTTTTTTCTCAGCAGCTATTTACTGTATAATCATTTACATGAACATTTTTGACAGTTGCCTGAGCTACAGAATGAGAATGTATCAATTAAAACTCGCATCACACTCGGATGGTCCGTGTGTGCGGTCCAAGTGTGGTCCGTGATTTTTGTCAGACCCATAGACTTGCATTGACGAGTCTCGGACGTGAATCGCATACTGTTGTAACATGTTGCGACTGCTTTAATGTCCGTGAGGCAGACGAGAAAAAAATGTCTGACACTCGGAAATGTGCTCTCAGACATTGATTAACATTGGTCCGGCTGCAATGCAATTTTTGCTCGCATTGCAGTCGTCCAAGTTTCACACCAGTGTGTCCATACCCTTAAGGGCAGGGTCATTCCACTGAGTGTCATTGGCCCATCTTTACAACTCAGAGCAATACTCAGCAGCTGTCCACATGCCCTGCTTAATATTATGGAGATTGGACTCAGCAAAGGAGATCCTAACAGGCCGGCTTCAGACTGCGTGTCTGATCCCATCCGTAGCTGTCCGCTTGAGGCAGACAGCCGCGGACCGGATCAGCACACAGGACTGGGGGCTATTATGCCCTCCGATCCTGTGTGCAGCCGCACGCAGCTGACAGGTCAGGACCGCGGCGCCCGCGGTCCTCACCTATCAGCAGCAGGAACTGCGTGCGACTGCACACAGGATCGGAGGGCATAATAGCCCCCAGTCCTGTGTGCTGATCCGGTCCGCGGCTGTCTGCCTCAAGCGGACAGCTACGGATCGGATCAGACACGCAGTCTGAAGCCGGCCTTAGGTTCATGTGGAGCCCACTGCGACGGGGTACTCGGTAAAACAGTCCAAATTTCGAGTTTTAGGCACACGGAGCCGGTTCTGTTGGACCGGGTCCGTCCTTTTCGTGACGCCAAGTTGTGGAGCCCACTGGGACGGGGTAATCGGTACCGGACCAGGGTATCACGGGGTTATCACGGTGGTCTTGGTTCGGAACGTGTCCCGAGCCCACAAGTAAAAGGGGTTATTTACAGGGATTGTTGTGTGCCACCCACGGGTTGTGGTCAATGGGGACCACCGCAGCTGCTTGCTTCTGCCAGAAGGATGCATGGTACTGCAGCCGGATGGATGAGCCCGCTGTGGGTCGGGCTGCTCCTGACAGGGTGGAAATAGTGAAACATGCAAGGAATCACACATTGGAGACTTTAGCAGGGTTCACTGGGTTTTACTTCAAGTTCTTCCACAGTACAGTTCACAAGTACAGTTCATTCACCAAGTTAACTCCGTGCTTTCAGTTAACCCTTCTGCAGCCAGGTTTTCCTGCTTCAGACCCTTCTCTTTCTCAATACCTTTCAGGTTTTCCTTCTAGACTTCTCTTCCCCAGTATGCTGTATGGTGGCAAATCGGTCCCTTGTTTGGCTTCCCCCTGTGTGTGGATAGCAAGCATGGGTCCTCTGTGTTGCTGTACCTCCTGCACGAGTGTTAGGCGAACAGACTTGGAATCTGAGCTCCCCGTCGGTGTGTCTGTGATCCGGCATGTAGCTACAGTCACCTGAGAGCCGACTCTCTGGTCCCAGCCTAGCCTTCAGTGTCCCTATATTGCAGGGGATCACTGGGCTCTTTCCTACCCGTGTAACTATGGCGTACATAGGGGATCCTTCCCTCTGGTTGTCCTCTGGCACCGCTGCTGTTTTCCTCGGACCCAGCTGCACTGGTCTGGTCTTTCCCCTTCCCTTATATATAGTGATATATTGTATACAGCAGAGTGTGTGTGTCCTGTATATAGAGGTATATTGTATATAGCAGAGTGTGTGTGTCCTGTATATAGAGGTATATATTGTATACAGCAGAGTGTGTGTGTCCTGTATATAGAGGTATATTGTATACAGCAGAGTGTGTGTGTGTGTCCTGTATATAGAGGTATATTGTATACAGCAGAGTGTGTGTGTGTCCTGTATATAGAGGTATATTGTATACAGCAGAGTGTGTGTGTGTCCTGTATATAGAGGTATATTGTATACAGCAGAGTGTGTGTGTGTCCTGTATATAGAGGTATATTGTATACAGCAGAGTGTGTGTGTGTCCTGTATATAGAGGTATATTGTATACAGCAAAGTGTGTGTGTCCTGTATATAGAGGTATATTGTACACAGCAGAGTGTGTGTGTGTCCTGTATATAGAGGTATATTGTATGCAGCAGAGTGTGTGTGTGTCCTGTATATAGAGGTATATTGTATACAGCAGAGTGTGTGTGTCCTGTATATAGAGGTATATTGTATACAGCAGTGTGTGTGTGTGTCCTGTATATAGAGATATATTGTATACAGCAGAGTGTGTGTGTCCTGTATATAGAGGTATATTGTATACAGCAGAGTGTGTGTGTGTCCTGTATATAGAGATATATTGTATATAGCAGAGTGTGTGTGTCCTGTATATAGAGGTATATTGTATACAGCAGAGTGTGTGTGTGTGTCCTGTATATAGAGGTATATTGTATACAGCAGAGTGTGTGTGTGTCCTGTATATAGAGGTATATTGTATACAGCAGAGTGTGTGTGTGTCCTGTATATAGAGGTATATTGTATACAGCAGAGTGTGTGTGTGTGTCCTATATATAGAGGTATATTGTATACAGCAGAGTGTGTGTGTCCTGTATATAGAGATATATTGTATACAGCAGAGTGTGTGTGTCCTGTATATAGAGGTATATTGTATACAGCAGAGTGTGTGTGTCCTGTATATAGAGGTATATTGTATACAGCAGAGTGTGTGTGTGTCCTGTATATAGAGATATATTGTATACAGCAGAGTGTGTGTGTCCTGTATATAGAGATATATTGTATATAGCAGAGTGTGTGTGTGTCCTGTATATAGAGGTATATTGTATACAGCAGAGTGTGTGTGTGTCCTGTATATAGAGGTATATTGTATACAGCAGAGTGTGTGTGTGTCCTGTATATAGAGGTATATTGTATACAGCAGAGTGTGTGTGTGTCCTGTATATAGAGGTATATTGTATACAGCAGAGTGTGTGTGTGTGTCCTGTATATAGAGATATATTGTATACAGCAGAGTGTGTGTGTCCTGTATATAGAGGTATATTGTATACAGCAGAGTGTGTGTGTGTGTCCTGTATATAGAGATATATTGTATACAGCAGAGTGTGTGTGTGTCCTGTATATAGAGGTATATTGTGTACAGCAGAGTGTGTGTGTGTCCTGTATATAGAGGTATATTGTATACAGCAGAGTGTGTGTGTCCTGTATATTGAGATATATTCTATACAGCAGAGTGTGTGTGTCCTGTATATAGAGGTATATTGTATACAGCAGAGTGTGTGTGTGTCCTGTATATAGAGATATATTGTATACAGCAGAGTGTGTGTGTGTCCTGTATATAGAGGTATATTGTATACAGCAGAGTGTGTGTGTCCTGTATATAGAGATATATTGTATACAGCAGTGTGTGTGTGTGTCCTGTATATAGAGATATATTGTATACAGCAGAGTGTGTGTGTGTCCTGTATATAGAGGTATATTGTATACAGCAGAGTGTGTGTGTCCTGTATATAGAGGTATATTGTATACAGCAGAGTGTGTGTGTGTCCTGTATATAGAGGTATATTGTGTACAGCAGAGTGTGTGACCCTGACTCCTCCCACACATGATCACATGACTGTGACATCAGCACAGGTCCTGTAAGCACAGTGTTGTGTGTAGTTTGCAGTGTAATCCCGGGTGACAGCGGAGGGTGAGACTCTGCTCCTGTTACATTGTGGCCCTTGTTGTTCTGTGTTATTTCCTGGGACTGTTGGATCCAGTAAAGTCTTCCCATTGTGCGGTTCCTCCCTGTGTTGTCTGAGTCGTGTTCTGCCCACGGTTTAGGAGTTCGGCCGTTCAGTGGGATGAGCCCTGGTCCATGCGCTCTGTCTAAAGGCTTCCGGGCCAGCGGACGAGACCCCCCTGCCCCCCGTGTCTCCACACACCCTTCAGGCCAGTGCTCCTCCTGAGGACAAAGCTTAGGGGCTCTGGTAGGATAAAGGCGCTGTGCTATGGCCGCTCTTATGACACTCGGCTTTATTGGATTCAATTTAGTTCCTCTGACGAATCCCAAACATTGAGGAACATTGAATACAGGATCCTGAGCCCTCCCCTCCCCCACCCTATCCCACCCCCTCCCCCGTCATGTCTTCTATACTGTCTTTCTGTATCATTTCTTTCTTCTATTTATGTCTTGACCCTACATTTAGTTGATGATGTTGATCTTCTTCTATTTCGGGATCTGTGGAAAGTTTATAACTCAGATTTTATCCTATTCAGGTCTCTACAATATCGGATCCTCTCGGCTGATATCTTCTATATAAGAGAATTCTCCTGATTCACCTGTGAAGGATGGATAGATCCAGAGATGGAGAGATGGTGGAGAGTATACTGAATATCACCCTAGAGATCCTCTTCCGGATTACTGGAGAGGTGATGTGACCTCATCACAATCTCTGACATCATTCTCCTCTATTGTAATAACATGTCTGTAGTGATATCTATTACTGTGTCTCCATACTCAGGATTACACAGTGGTGAAGAAGACCCCTACTGATCGCTGTCAGGACCCAGTATCTGATGGATGGGGAGGACCCCTGAGCCCAATCCCGGGGTCTCCACCGCACCCGCGGATACATGAGGACATCAATGACCAGAAGATCCTAGAACTCACCTACAAGATGATTGAGCTGCTGACTGGAGAGGTGACAGTGCTGGGAATGCTGGGACATTATACAGTAACGCTATGAAGGGATCGGGGGATGACAATGGGATCATTGTATGTGTCAGGTTCCTATAAGGTGTCAGGATGTCGCCGTCTATTTCTCCATGGAGGAGTGGGAGTATCTAGAAGGACACAAGGATCGGTACAAGGACGTCATGACGGAGGATCACCAGCCCCGCACATCACCAGGTAATAGACACCACTAAATACACACATCTGTTATAGGGGGGGAGGGGGGGGGGCTGCTATAGGAAAATCTTGAGAAGTAGACAAGACGCTGAAAAATTTGAAATCTTTTTGAAGGAAATAAAATGAGTGAGATTCCCCTTCCTGAGCCCCCACTGCTCGCTCCATGGTCATTTGATTCTGGCTATCAAACACTAGAACAGCAGCGGTGATGTGTTTGTTGGTCACGGCTGCGGCCGATGATGAGACGTCTCTGCTTCCTCCATTGTAGCACACAGCACCGGCGCTTGTGTCCTGGATGCAGAGTGTCTGATCACAGGCTCCTCCATATTAATGACGGGAGCGGTGTGTGATCAGAGGATACGGCTGTCGTAAGAAGGAGCCAAAACAGCAGAACGTCTGATAAATCTTATTACTACAATTGTTACAATCATTGCATTTCTTAAGGAGTTTCCCAAAGTGGCCAAACACTAAATCACTTCTATATAAAGAATGGATTCATTTCCTTATGTGTTTCCTACAGTAAGAACCAGTAAGAGGACGACACCAGAGAGACATCCCGGACCTCAGGACTGCTCACCGGATCATCAGGTCGGTGGATTTATATGGAAGATGTGCAGCTATTTGCTGTAATGTGATTTTTGCTCGTCCTGCTGATTAAAGGGATATTCCCAAAACAACAAGATATTCTGACCACTGGGATCTCCATCGATCCTCAGATTGGGGCTCTGTAACTACGAGAATGTGGCTCTTCAGCCCAGTCTACAAAGAGCAAATGTGCACATGCTCAACCTCCGCTTTATTCATTGTCAATGTGACTGTGAAGTGCAGCGCTCGGCTATTTACATCAGTCCCATAGACAATGAATGGAGCAGAAGCCGAGCATGAGCACCTTCCCTTTCTCAGTATGGGGCTGCAGAGCTGCATTCTCAGGATCTCTGGATCAGCTGGGGGTCCCCCGCCAATCTACAATGGATAGGGGATAACTTGCTTTTGGGGGGAAATAACCCTTTAATAATCTTTTCTGCTCATCTCTTCATTCCATGTGACTTGTCCAAGTATCTGGTCACATTTATCCTATTTGTTTCACAGCTTGTGAATGGGATGAAGTTCTGAACCATTGTAACACTCCAGACATAATGGTAAAAGAAGAGAAATATGTGAGCGGTGATGAGCAGAGGAACGAGGAGATTCCTACAGATAACGGCTCGGGTGAGGAGGAAATGCAGATTATGGTTTTGACTTCTCCATTGGATGCAACAGTTTTATATTGAATTTGGTGCAGTGGATCTCTTACCAGATTTCACTTTCACCAGATAAACAGCATAACTTACTAAATAGATCTCTTAGATCAGTAGAGGGGGGTGTACTTTATTTTTAAAAATCGATAATCAGAATGACTGTAACATTCTGATATTACATTGAGCATTTTGAGCTCCAGCTGGACTCATGATCTGCTCAAGTGAAATCCATTGTGATCTGGAATTTCACAGTAAGTTCACCAGCCTCATCAGGTCTCAGGTGAGCTCTAGGCTGCCACAATAAAAGGCCGCTCTACAATGTGCAGTTTTATCACACAGCACAATGCACAGATGTGGCAGGTATGAGGGAGCGTGCAGTTGGCAGCTGACTGCAGGAATGTCACCTGTTACCGTGAAGTGAATGATCATTTCTCTACTATAAGTCGTCTCCAAAGGTGTTTCAGAGAATTTGGCCGTACATCTAACCGGCCTCACAACCTCAGACCACATGTAACCACACCAGCCCAGGACCTCCACATCCAGCATCTTCACCTCCAAGATCATCTCAGACCGACCACCCGGGCAGCAGCTGCAACGATTGGTGCATAACCAAAGAATTTCTGCACAAACTGTCAGAAGTGTCTCAGGGAAGCTCATCTGCAGCTCGTCACCCTCATCGAAGTCTCCACTTGACTGCAGTTTGTTTCGTAACCGACTTAACTGGGTAAATGCTCACATTCGATGGTGTCTGGCACGTTGGGGAGATGTTCTCTTCACAGTTTAATCTTGGTTTTCACGGTACAGGGTGGATGGCAGACTGTGTGTAGGATGAGTATTTTGCTGATGTCAGCATTGTAAATTGGGTGGCCTATGATGGAGGAAGGATTATGGTCTGGGCAGGCGAACAAACGCAAGTATATTTTATTGATAACATTTTGAATGCACAGAGACATAGTGATGAGATCCTGAGGCCATTGTAGATCCATTCATCCACAGCCATCACCTCATGTTGCAGCATGATAATGCACGGCCCCAGGTTACAAGGATCTGTACACAATTCCCGGAAGCTGAAAACATCCCAGTTCTTGTATGGCCGCATACTCACCGGACATGTCACCCATGGAGCATGTTTGGGATGCTCTGGATCGGCGTATACGACAGCGTGTTCCAGTTCCTGCCAATATCCAGTAACATCACACAGCCATTGAAGAGGAGCGGACCAACATCCCACAGGCCACAATCAACAACCTGATCACCTCTATGTGAAGGAGATGTGCTGCACTGTGTGGGGTAAATGGTGGTCACTCCAGATAATGACTGGTTTTCTGACCCTCCCACCTGGACCCTCCAATACTGTAAAACTGCAGCTTTTAATCAGTGTCGAGTCCCAGGCCCTGGGGTACTCAGATATCAGGCTCAGTGGGTGCTTTCACGGGGATGTCACGGGTGGCAGCGCTTGAGCCCGTGGCCTAGGTGACACTTCAAAAGGGGGTGCCTGTGCAGAGGATTAGAGTTTGTCATGTGACGCCACCTGTAGTACCTGGTGATGGGTCACCAGCGCCGCCACAGTCCTCCGGAGGTCGATGGTAATGCGGCTGAGATGGCAAAGCTCCCTACAGGTGGAGCTGGTCCTCCGGGGCAGTAATCCTCTAAGCAAACAGTTTGATGGAGATAACCACACACAGGCAAAGTCACTTTCTCGCGGGTACTTTACTGTAAATCAGTAGCAGATACAGAGCTTACAGTTCAGCAACAGTTGTTAAAGTAACAGGTAGCTCTACGGGTTGCTGCAAGTGGAACCCAGGTGGTATGGTGGGACCCGTGGTATACCTTAGTTGACGAACC
Organism: Allobates femoralis; assembly: GCA_033576535.1. Lineage (NCBI taxonomy): Eukaryota > Metazoa > Chordata > Amphibia > Anura > Aromobatidae > Allobates > Allobates femoralis. The sequence continues at coordinate 19,396,738 of JARQOC010000006.1, forward strand.
CGTGTCTTTTCTTGCCTGCCTAGGATAAGTCTATACCCAATGGCTTCGTGTAGGTAGACTTAAGGTTCCTTCCCTCGTGGTGAGGAAGCAGGCAGACCGCTCCGTCTGGCAGGGTGCTGTGGCGATAAACGGACCACAGCAGCCGGTTGCCGACTGCAAAGATAGACCTTGGCCGGATCCTCGGGCCTGGTGTTCCCATGGTGGACTGGAAAATCCCCTGGAGTATGGTCGCTCCACACAAGGGTTCCCCTTTCTCTCTAGGGCCCAGACTTCTCGCGTCGGGTGCCCTCTTTCAGGATCCCCTCAGGACCCTCTTTCTCCTTTCCTCTACGCTGGTCCGGGTAACCCTTCCGCCTCGCTCCACACTCTTTTCCAACTGTCCCGACTCCTCTCCTCCTCAGACTAGCCACTCTTTGTTTCCCCTAGAGGTGAATATATCTCCCTCCTGGGTAACCTCCCACCACTATGCTAATGTGGGATTGCAGGAATGGGTCCCACCCACCAACCTAGGGTCCACTTGTAGCTGGGGGAGTTACACCTCTTTTATGGGTGCAATACCCCACTGTGACACCTGACTACGTGGGGCGCCACATCAGCATCTTGATATGCCGCACCTGTGAGGAGGATAGATTATCTCAATAAAGCAGAAGAAGTGATCACTAACACAGATATAGACACATTTGTGAACAATTTATGAGAGAAAAAGGCCTTTTGTGTTCATAGAAAAAGTCTTCGATCTTTGACTTCAGATCATGAAAAATGGGAACAAAAAACAAAGTTTTGGATTTATATTATTGTTCAATGTATATTTCATGCCGGCCCGAGTACAGGCACAATAATTATTATGAGATATAGAATTATGTATCTGTTGTAATCATGGTGCAGCTTATTAATACTAATATCATCACTCCTCATTATATAAGGGGCAATATAATCCCAATATTAAAGTGGGAGATAACACTGAGGACCCAGGCAGATCCTCTCCCATCCCACGAGTTGGGAATTCTTGGTCAAAGATTAGAACATTTTTTATAATAATTTTTCTTTCAATAGTAATATAAAAGTTAAATATTAATATCATGCATTCACATTCTTTACCCGCTCCTTTCCTTTAATAATGACCTTTACCCAGTGGTTAGCACTATATATGACCATAAATACAGCAGGGGGTATTCACACTTCCATGTTTATAAAGAGCTGAATATCTTCCTCCCTCTCCGGCTATGTCAGCCCGGCTCTGGAATATCACATGTATATATGAGAGATGATTGCACCACAGACACTTATTTATTCCAAGTAGACAAAGAGCTGGAAATCTGGATTCTAACCCGAATTATTCCAATTCCATATTACTCTCATTCTATATTCTACATTATCCTCATTAACCCTCTTTTTTACTTCTTCCCGTCAAAACTCGTTTTAATTTTTTTGCTCTTTTGTTATTTTCTCTTCTTCTTTCAGAAGCCAGAACTTTTTCTCTATTTCTGGTGACATAACTATATGAGGGTTGGTTTTTGTGGGACAAGTTGTAGTTTTGAATGAAAAGTTCCTATACATTGTACTAGAGGGGGGGGGGGGGGTGAATTAGAGAATATTCCCTCATTTCTGTTTATTTTATTTAATGATAAATATGAGGTTAAGCTATGACTCTTCAGGTCAGTATGATCACAGCGATATCAATCCTAAATAGTTTCAGACATTTGTAAAAGAAAAAAATACTTTTCCTTAATCTGTGTGTGAGGCTGTTTTTTGTGTGACGGACTGATGTTAGTAAAATTGTAACATGCTTTAAAGTTTTATTCCTAAATAATGAAATTAGATTCAATTTTTGTCAGATGACTGTAATAGGAGCGTGGAGGGACATCTGACGTCAGATATTAAAGCAGAAAATCCTGATCTCTCACAAGCTACACATGAAGAACATGCCATTGTCCCAGATATACCCTCATCTTCTGAATCATCACAGACTGAAGAGCAAAGTAAAATTCACAGAAGGGGAATGAAATATCCAGCAGCTCGCAAAGGAAAGAAGGGATTTTCATGTTCAGAATGTAAAAAATGTTTTAGCAAGAAATCTATTCTTGTTAAACATCAGAGAAGTTGCACATCGGACAAGCCATATTCTTGCCCAGAATGTGAGAAACGTTTTCCATATCAATCACGTCTTCTTAGACATCAGAGAAGTCACACAGGTGAGAAGCCATATTCATGTTCAGAATGTGGGAAATGTTTTACAAGTAAATCAAATCTTATTATACATGAGAGAAGTCACACAGGGGAGAAGCTCTATGGATGTTCAGAATGTGGGAAATGTTTTACAAGTAAATCAGATCTTATTATACATGAAAGATGTCACACAGGTGAGAAACCGTATGCATGTACAGAATGTGGGAAATGTTTTACAACAAAATCATATCTTATTATACATGAGAGAAGTCACACAGGTGAGAAGCCGTATGGATGTTCAGAATGTGGGAAATGTTTTACAACTAAATCAAATCTTATTATACATGAGAGATTTCACACAGGTGAGAAGCCGTATGGATGTACAGAATGTGGGAAATGTTTTATAACTAAATCAAATCTCATCATACATGAGAGAAGTCACACAGGTGAGAAGCCGTATGGATGTAAAGAATGTGGGAAATGTTTTACAACTAAATCCTATCTTATTATACATGAGAGAAGTCACACAGGTGAGAAATGTTTTACGGGGGAAAAAACATTTTCATGCCCAGAATGTGGGAAATGTTTTATATGTAAATCAAATCTTATTACACATGAGAGAAGTCACACAGGTGAGAAGCCGTATGAATGTACAGAATGTGGGAAATGTTTTACACATAAATCACATCTTATTATACATGAGAGATGTCACACAGGTGAGAAGCCGTATGGATGTTCAGAATGTGGGAAATGTTTCAATCAGAGAGCACATCTTCTGAGTCATCAGAAAAGTCACACAGGTGAGAAGCCGTATGGATGTACAGAATGTGGGAAATGTTTTACACATAAATCCAATCTTACTATACATGAGAGTAGTCACACAGGTGAGAAGCCATACGGATGTACAGAATGTGGGAAATGTTTTATACGTAAATCAGATCTTGTTATCCATCAGAAAAGTCACACAGGTGAGAAGCCGTATGGATGTCCAGAATGTGGGAAATGTTTTACACGTAAATCACATCTTGTTAAACATCAGAAAATTCACACAGGAGATCCAAGATGGCCGCCGGCACATGTGGAGGTGCCTGTTAGAGCTCCTGACTATAGTCCCACAATCCAGGCCATCCAGCTTCAAAACGTTCCACAGACCACCGTAACCTCTCATCCAGAGACCAGAGAACTTATCAGGGCCAGACAGTGGGATCTTGACCCTTGCAGAGGACTAACAGCAGCTGAAAAGATCACTCCAATACAGGGACCTGCACATACTCAACGTCGCTGACCTCAGTCTGGTCTGTGCCAATCTTCCCCCTGCTGTATTATTGCCCAAATGGCTCCAGGAGGTGACCCATCTTGTTAAGACCACGTTGCCTGGGCCTTCTATACCCCATCTACGGAAACCTGGTGAGTGCCACAATCCTAGGGGGCCCCTGGCACTGGTAAGACTCCGCCATCCCCCTCCTCCCTCTGGGTGAGTAAAAGCTGTCCGCTTACCTGAGCGACCGATTTGTTCCACGGAGCTAGTGGTGGGACGATCTGCCCATGGCGAGACTCCCAGGTGACTGAGCAGATGGGTGAGACCTGGGCGCCGAGCTGTGGCCCTCCTGACTGGGATCTGGGGGGTCACTTCGGTGGATGACTGATTCCACTTCCGGGCGAGACCACGGGATAGAGTTGGAAGTGGTGCGGCTGGAATGATTGAGGGAAGGTCTTGCCCCCTGTCTTCCAGTGACAGAGTGAAGAACATTAACTATCTGATGTCAGAGAGGAGATCAGAGGGGACGGAGAGGAAGTACATTTAAAACCCCTGTGTCCCAGGTACCGTATGTATCGGGTGACTATCCTTGTGCTAAATGCTTGCATTCTCCAGCTGACATTTTCCACTGCCTCTGTGATTGCCTGAAGATACGGGAAGTTTGGCATACACTCTTACAACATCTTACTAGTATTTTTGATTCATCTATCGCTCTTTCTCCGGAGTGGGACATCTAATATATAATCAGCCTAACTCACTTCCGTCATATTCGGCGCTGTTTCCGTCGTCGTGTCCGTGGCTGCCTCACAAAGCCTCACTCACAATGGCTTTGCGAGTCTTCACAGAATAGGCTCCACTGTGAGTCAAAGCTTCACTTGCAATGTCCGGGACTCCTGACTCGCTAACAGTCTCTCTCTCCCTTATCCCGCGCACAGTCTGCACCCTCTCCTCACCTCCTGGACTCCACGTACTCATCTATGGCCCCCGCAGCCCCCTGGAAGTGCAGCCTCTCCATGCCTCCTTCAGGTGGCTGCTCAGTGAGAAGGAGGAGGAGGAGGCAGCTCCACGAAGAAGCCGACACAGAAGGGAACACAGGAGGGAGGAACGGAGCGAGAGGGGAAAGCAAGCAGGCTCCTGGGAACAACCTCTCCTTACTGAGGTGAACGAACAAGCTGCAGCCAGGTCACAGAGCAGTGTGTGGCACAACAACTCCCAGCATGCCACACCTATCTCTGTGATTAGATCTCTGCCTCTGCCCTCCAGCCTCCCTCTCCTCTCCCTGTCCTCCGACCTCCAGCCTCCGCTCTCCTCTGCCTTCCAGCCTCCGCTCTCCTCTGCCCTCCAGCCTCCGCTCTCCTCTCCCTGTCCTCTGCCCTCCATCCTCCGCTCTCCTCTCCCTGTCCTCTGCCCTCCAGCCTCCGCTCTCCTCTCCCTGTCCTCTGCCCTCCAGCCTCCGCTCTCCTCTCCCTGTCCTCTGCCCTCCAGCCTCCGCTCTCCTCTCCCTGTCCTCTGCCCTCCAGCCTCCGCTCTACTCTCCCTGTCCTCTGCCCTCCAGCCTCCGCCCCCCTTTCCCTGTCCTCTGCCCTCCAGCCTCCGCTTTCCTCTCCCTCTCCTCTGCTCTCCAGCCTCTGCCCTCCACTCTCCTCTGCCCTCCAGCCTCCGCTCTCCTCTCCCTGTCCTCTGCCCTCCAGCCTCCGCTCCCCTTTTTCTGTCCTCTGCCCTCCAGCCTCCGCTTTCCTCTCTCTGCCCTACAGCCTCTGCCCTCCACTCTCCTCTGCCCTCCAGCCTCCGCTCTCCTCTCCCTGTCCTCTGCCCTCCAGCCTCCGCTCTCCTCTCCCTGTCCTCTGCCCTCCAGCCTCCCCTGTCCTCTGCCCTTCAGCCTCCCCTGTCCTTTGCCCTCCAGCCTCCGCTCTCGTCTGCCCTCCAGCCTCCGCTCTCCTCTCCCTGTCCTCTGCCCTCCAGCCTCCGCTCTCCTCTCCCTCTCCTCTGCCCTCCAGCCTCCCCTGTCCTCTGCCCTCCAGCCTCCCCTGTCCTTTGCCCTCCAGCCTCCTATCTCCCTGTCCTCTGCCCTCCAGCCTCCCCTCTCCTCTCCCTGTCCTCTGACCTCCAGCCTCCTCTCTCCTCTGCCCTCCAACCTCCGCTCTCCTCTGCCCTCCAGCCTCCGCTCTCCTCTCCCTGTCCTCTGCCCTCCAGCCTCCGCTCTCCTCTCCCTGTCCTCTGCCCTCCAGCCTCCGCTCTCCTCTCCCTGTCCTCTGCCCTCCAGCCTCCGCTCTCCTCTCCCTGTCCTCTGCCCTCCAGCCTCCGCTCTCCTCTTCCTGTCCTCTGCCCTCCAGCCTCCGCTCTCCTCTCCCTGTCCTCTGCCCTCCAGCCTCCGCTCTCCTCTCCCTGTCCTCTGCCCTCCAGCCTCCGCTCTCCTCTCCCTGTCCTCTGCCCTCCAGCCTCCGCTCTCCTCTCCCTGTCCTCTGCACTCCAGCCTCCCCTCTCCTCTCCCTGTCCTCTGCCCTCCAGCCTCCGCCCCCCTTTCCCTGTCCTCTGCCCTCCAGCCTCCGCTTTCCTCTCCCTCTCCTCTGCTCTCCAGCCTCTGCCCTCCACTCTCCTCTGCCCTCCAGCCTCCGCTCTCCTCTCCCTGTCCTCTGCCCTCCAGCCTCCGCTCCCCTTTTTCTGTCCTCTGCCCTCCAGCCTCCGCTTTCCTCTCTCTGCCCTCCAGCCTCTCCCCTCCACTCTCCTCTGCCCTCCAGCCTCCGCTCTCCTCTCCCTGTCCTCTGCCCTCCAGCCTCCGCTCTCCTCTCCCTGTCCTCTGCCCTCCAGCCTCCCCTGTCCTCTGCCCTCCAGCCTCCCCTGTCCTTTGCCCTCCAGCCTCCACTCTCCTCTGCCCTCCAGCCTCCGCTCTCCTCTCCCTGTCCTCTGCCCTCCAGCCTCCGCTCTCCTCTCCCTCTCCTCTGCCCTCCAGCCTCCCCTGTCCTCTGCCCTCCAGCCTCCCCTGTCCTTTGCCCTCCAGCCTCCCCTCTCCCTGTCCTCTGCCCTCCAGCCTCTCCTCTCCTCTCCCTGTCCTCTGACCTCCAGCCTCCGCTCTCCTCTGCCCTCCAACCTCCGCTCTCCTCTGCCCTCCAGCCTCCGCTCTCCTCTCCCTGTCCTCTGCCCTCCAGCCTCCGCTCTCCTCTCCCTGTCCTCTGCCCTCCAGCCTCCGCTCTCCTCTCCCTGTCCTCTGCCCTCCAGCCTCTGCTCTCCTCTCCCTGTCCTCTGCCCTCCAGCCTCCCCTCTCCTCTCCCTGTCCTCTGCCCTCCAGCCTCCGCTCCCCTTTCCCTGTCCTCTGCCCTCCAGCCTCCGCTCCCCTCTCCCTGTCCTCTGCCCTCCAGCCTCCGCTCTCCTCTCCCTGTCCTCTGCCCTCCAGCCTCCGCTCTCCTCTCCCTATCCTCTGCCCTCCAGCCTCCGCTCTCCTCACCCCTCCATATGCAATGTACAGTATGTGTATATATCTGTGTATGTAGGCACTTCCGTCACTTTGTCCGCACTTCCCTCAACTTTCTACACACACATACACACACACACACACACACTTCGCTATACTTACCACCGGGCCTGCGTCCGCTGCCTAGATCCTCAGTTGACATGTCGCCGCCCCCAAACTACTAGATCCAATATAGCGTCCAAGATGTCTCGCCAAACTACCCGGACGACATATTGAATCCAGTCGTCCGAAGGGCGGCGACATGTCAACTCAGGATCCAGGCGGCGGGGAAGACGCAGGGTCGGTGGTAAGTATGTGTGTCTGTGTGTGTATGTTTGTGCTGACCACTCTGCCAACGCCGCTGCGCTGACCACTCTGCCCACGGCGCTGCGCTGACCACTCTGCCCACGGCGCTGCGCTGACCACTCTGCCCACGGCCCTGCGCTGACCACTCTGCCCACGGCGCTGCGCTGACCAATCTCACCGCACTCACTGCTAAACTGAGCCACGGCACTCACTGCTAACCACTGAGCCACGGCACTCACTGCTAACCACTGAGCCACCGCACTCACTGCTAACCACTGAGCCACCGTATACTGTGCTACCCACAGAGCCGCCTGTATACACACAATTCATTTCACCGCACTCCCCTAACTATTAGTAAATAAACTATATATGGATTCTAGACTACCCGATTCTTTAGAATCGGGCCGCCATCTAGTCTTCAATATTCTTCCAATAGATTAGCTAACAAGGCTTCCTGTCCATCAGCGCCGCACTTTATTCATCTGGGCGGCAGCCACCCGCAAAACTATCCTACACCTCTGGGAGCAGGACGCAATCCCTACTCTAAATTTGATTACTACGAAGGTAGCCTGTAGCTTTAAAATGGATTGGGTAGAGTCGTTACTTAATAAAGAAAAACTCACCAAACACTTTTTTCTTACATGGTCGTCTTCTATTAATACCCAGCCACTATCCATACACCAGGCGGTCCAGGGCTGTTTCCAATTTACAGACTGGTACATGAGGGAGCAGATTCCCGGCAGAGTTCCCGTTAGGCTCGAGTGATATTTTGACACAAGGTTTTTAGCTTATGCCCAAGGAAATGGGGGGAAGGGGGTGCAGGGGGTATAGTTGAAATGTACCATCTAATATGCTGCTGTATTGTATTTTTTTCTGTCTTTCATAATGTACTTTGGGCAATGTATGTCATCTTTACTTTTCTTTCAATAAAGACGGTTTTAAAAATAAAAAAAAGATTTGGCACGGGTGAGAAGCCGTATTCCTGCTCATAGTGTGGTGAATCATATTATGTTGTACATGTGAGATATCACATCCAGAACAAAATATGTTCATGTTCAGAGTGTGGGAAATATTTTTACCAGAAATCTTTGTAGTCATCAGAGAAGTCACACAGGGGAGAAGCCGTATTCATGCCCAGAATGCGGGAAATGTCTTAACTCCTTTCTGACCCATGACGTTGCGGAACGTCATGGGTTGGGTCCCGGTGTTTGATGTAAGCTCCTGCGCGGCGCTTATATCGAACACCCGACATCTCAGCTGATCTCATCAGCTGAGATGTCGGGCTTCCAGCACCGATCGGATCCGCAATCCGATTGGTACTGTTAACCTCTTGGATCCCACTGTCAATCACTGACAGCGGGATCCAAAACCACCACGGCAGGGATTGCACTGTTCCCCACCTGTATCAGAGATCCCGCCATAAGATCGTGGGATCTCCAGTGCTCACATGACAGCCCTTGGTCCTGGCTTGACCCCGGAAGCTGTCACGGATCACTACCTGTGAATGGTTGGCAAGCGCTGCCAACCACTCACAGTGCTCATTTGTGACAGGTCTTGATGTGTTGCAGCTCATCGGGACCTGTCACAAGCGATCAGACTGTGCAGCAGTGTGCCTCCCTATGGGGGTGTGTAAAATTAAGAATTAATTGTAAAATAAAGTTTTTAAAAAGATAAAAAAACGAAAACAAAGTTCAAAGCACCCCCCTTTTCCCCCATTCAAAATAAAAGTATTAAAGAAAAAAATATACATACTTGGTATCGTCGCGTTCTATCAATATATAAAATCGATTAATGAGATCTGTAAACTGCGTAATGGATAAAAAGGTCCAAACGCCAAAATTACGTTTTTTTTTGGTCGCCACAAAATTTATAAAATGCAAAAACGGGCAATCAAAACAGGGCATCCACCCTAAATTGGTATCATTAGAAATATCAGCTCAGGCCGTGTTGTGTCCCACGAATGGCAACAACCTGTAATGCATATTCTCTGTATTGTATAGATTTCCTCCAATCAGTAATTCCTTGTTGTTACCGGGTAGATTAGATTGGACTAAGTTTGTCCTTAAGTTGCTCCCTTAGTTGTGTCTGTACAGGATGTCCCCCTTCTTCCCCAGTTTAGTCTGCAGAAGCCATTGCTCAAGACACGTGTATACCCCTGTACAGATTAATCCTTTTTACCTATCGTTTATTGTGATTAATACAAGATTTGGAATAAAACTACAGCGTTCTCCTGTCTTACTACAGCTGCAGTGGTGATCGAGTTGAAAACTGTCTGTTGCCCCTGATGGGGTAAGTACTGAGCATACAATTATCTAAGGGACTGGTAATTAGAGCGCTTAGATTTACAGCCATCAGATGGGGACAGAACAGTAAAAAGGATTAGCTGTGACTACTCGGTACTCGCACGAGTATCACTATACTCGGGCTACTCGGCGAGCACCGAGTAATCTCGCAATACTCGTGCTGTGCTCGTGGTCCTCATCCCTGCATGTTGGCGCTCTTTAGAGAGCCAGCCCACATGCAGGGATTGGCTGGCAGACCACTGCAATGCCACAGCCTTGTTAGTTGTGGAATTGCAGTGATTGGCCGGCCACACAGCGTGACCGAGCCTTTATAAGACCCGGCCGCGCTGTGCTCTGCACACAGCGATCCAGACAGTCAGTGCAGGGAGAGTGTCTGCTGAATCAGGGAGAGTTTTGCAGGGCTGCAAACTGGTGACCACAACAGTCCTTCTCAGGACTAATCTAGGTGGATATAGGCAGGCAGGCAGGGAGGGTATAGCCAGGTCAGAGTACAGGCTTTCTAGTGATCACAACAGTCATTCTCAGGACAATTCTAGCTGTAGGCAGGCAGGCAGGATATATAGCAATTCCTAGTGACAGTATACCAGCCTTCATCATATCTGGGGCTGGTGTACACAGTCTAAAACAGTCCTGATAGTGTCAAACCTCTCACAAATTCTCGCTCCTAAAAAGTTGTTAGGTTCTTAGTGCGTGCATTTAAAAACCGCAAGTGTGTGCCCGTCGGTGGCAGCGTACGGGTGCACTTTTGTGTGTTTTGCACAAACTAGGATATAACACACAAGTAGAGTGAATACATGTCTCCGTCTGTGTCTGACTTAATCTCTAATTGTCGCTCTTAAAAAGCTGGTAGCAATAGCTATAATCTGATTGTCCAGGTAAAACCCATCTGTTATGACGCCTTCATTTAGCTGTGTACCGTCAGCACAGCATTGAAAATGCGCAAGGGCGTTGGCAAGGGACAAGGAAGTGGACGTGATGGTGGTGCAGGCAGAGGCCGAGGTCGTGTGCAAGCTCTAATTTCGCCACAACAAAGGGCCACATCTACTCGCTCGCACATCCTGTCCCAATTCTTGGGGACTGCAGCAGTACACCGCTCTTCAACCCAGACCAGTGTCAACAGGTTGTTAGTTGGATAGCGGGTAATGCTTCCAGTCAGATTGGCACCACCACAAACACCCTGTCTTCCACACGGTCAAGTGTCAGTAGCCGTGATACTGCACCGCACATTCCACAACCTGATCCTCTTTCCTACCACCAGGCCGAGTACACGTCCACGGACATTACTGATCCCACACTTGGACACTCTGAAGAGCTGTTCACGTATCCATTCGCACATTCTGGCCTCTCGCCAGCTCCTGTTGAAGTGGGTCATGAGGAGAGCGTATGTACCGATGCCCAAATATTTGAGCAGCCACGGTCTCACGAAGGCAACGGTGGGAACGTGTCTCAACAAGAGGTGGACGATGATGAGACAGGATTGCCAGGAAGTCAGGAGGGGAGCAGTGTGCGGAAGAGGAAGACGATGTGGTGGATGATCCAGTAACTGACCCAACCTGGCAGGAGGAGATGCAGAGCGAGGGCAGCAGTGCACAGGGGGAGGGAGGCTTAGCATCACAACAGGCAGTAAGAAGCAGGGTGGTGGCCCCAGGCAGAAGTCAGGCAATCGTTCCCCGGAACAACGACACAAGGTGCTTGTACTAATGTTAGGTCTTCCTGAGTCTGGCAGTTTTTTAAGTTGGCTCCAGATAATTCTAAAAAGGCCATTTGCAACACCTGCCATGCCAGCTTCAGCAGGGGTACCAAAACTAGCAGCCTGACCACCACCAGCATGATCAGGCACATGCCAGCCAAGCACCCGACTTTGTGGGATGTACAACACACTCGAGGAGCAGTGCTTGCTGATGTCACTGCTACGTCTTCGGGTGCTGTGCGTGCGAGCCAATCCCCTGTCGATGCTGCATGCGAACAAGCCTCCTGCCCTGCACCTGTAGTTACCTACGCAGAAATAAGACCATCATCAAGCACGTCCTTGTCCCATCACAGCGTTCAGTTATCCATGCACGACACTTTTGAACGCAGGTGCAAATACGCTGCCAACGCCCCACATGCCACAGTTCTAAATGCTAACATTTCGCGATTGCTTGTGCTGGAAATGCTGCCTTTTAAGCTGGTGGAGACGGAAGCATTCCGTGACCTGATGGCGGCAGCTGTCCCACGTTACTCGGTCCCCAGCCGCCACTATTTCTCCCGGTGTGCCATCCCCGCATTACATAACCACGTGTCACAAAACATCACACGTGCCCTGAACAACGCTGTTTCAGCCAAAGTTCACCTAACCACAGACACATGGACATGTGCTTGTGGGCAAGGCCAGTACATCTCGGTGACGGCACACTGGGTTAATATTGTGGAAGCTGGGACCCAGTCTCAGCGAGGGACGGAACACATCCTTCCCACACCAAGGATTGCAGGCCCTACCTCAGTCAGGGTTTCACCCACACTCTACAGCTCCGGAATGTCATGCTCCTCAGCTTCCTCCTCCTGTGCATCCTCATCCACTTTACCCTCCACACCAGTCCCAAGCTGAAAGCACTGCAGTACTGCCTCGGCAAAGCGGCAACAGGCTGTGCTGAAGCTAATATGCATAGGTGACAAACCCCACAATGCCGAAGAGGTGTGGACAGCTCTGAAACAGCAGGCAGATCACTGGCTCACACCTCTGAACCTAAAGCCAGGAAAGGTCGTGTGCAACAATGGCCGGAACCTGGTGGCAGCTTTGAGGCGAGGCCAGCTGACACATGTTCCATGCGTGGCCCATGTGCTCAACCTGGTGGTTCAGAGGTTTCTAAAATCATACCCAGAGCTGTCTGATCTGCTGGTAAAAGTTCGCCTCCTGTCTGCACATTTTCGAAAGTCACCTACTGCTTCAGCCGGCCTTGCCGGCTTTCAGCGCCGTTTGCAGCTTCCGGCTCACAGACTGGTGTGTGATGTCCCCACGCGTTGGAATTCAACTCTGCACATGTTGGTCAGGATTTGTGAGCAGAAGAGGGCAGTTGTTGAGTACCTGCATCACCTAAGCCGTTGGGAAATGGATCAAACTCCACACATAACACCTGAGAAGTGGAGATGGATGTCCGACCTATGTACCGTCCCCAAAACTTTGAGGACTCCACAAAGATGGTGAGCGGTGATGACGCCATTATTTGCGTCACCATACCACTTCTCTGCCTTCTAAAACGGTCTCTGATCAAAAACAAAATAATATGAATGACTTGCATCAACCTCTAAGTGTAGGTGCAAGCAGAAAAAATACATTTAAATATAAGGGAGTTATCTGCTGCGACACTAAGCACTATGTGCACTTTTAATGAGTGCCAGCAGTAGCTAAACTGCACAGCTAATACAGACACAATGTGAATAGGGGTATAGCAATCACTGCTCTAGATACAATGCAAAATGGAAGACTTAGCTTCAACAGTAGCTACTGCGGAGTGCCCGGAAACCAACGCCAAGGTGCTTCCGTTTTTCCGGGTCCAGTGATCAAAAACAAACATGATGCATTGCAGGTGGAGCGCGATGAGTTGGAGCAACAAACAGTAGTGGGTGTGGGTGATGACACACAGCCCAGCCTCATCTCATCACAACGTGCAGTGGAGGACTATGACGAGGATGAGGAGGAGGATGAAGACATGGAGCAACTCTCCGGCCAAATTGAGGATATGACATGCACACCAGTCATACCCTCGGTTCAGCGTGGCTGGCCAGAGGACAGGGGACATGAGGAGGAGGAGGAGGAGGAGGAGGACAGCGTGTTCAGTCATCGTGTTGGTCAGGACACTGAAGTGATGCCTGTTAAGAGTCTGGCGCACATGGCTGACTTTATGGTAAGCTGCCTGGCTCGTGACCCTCGCGTTAAGAACATCTTGGCCGACAATCATTACTGGTTGGTAACACTGTTAGACCCACGCTACAAGGAGAACTTTATGTCTCTTATTCCTGAGGCGGAGAGGTCAGCCAAATTGCAGCAGTTCCAGAAGGCCATAGTCACGGAAGTAGGCAAAGCATTCGCCTCACAAAACGCTAGCGGCATAGATCAGGAATCGGTGGACAACCAAGGCGTATGGCCGAGAGGGGCACAAGTCCAATATGCCAGAGGTATGGGAACAGTCTTTAAGATGTGGGACAGTTTTCTCAGCCCCTCACGTACCACAGCCCCTGAGGTGCGGGGTAGTGCCACAAGAAATGGTAAGTTTGCCCAGATACTGAAGGAGTACCTTGCAGATCGAACAACTGTACTCCGACATTCCTCTGTACCTTACAATTATTGGGTATCCAAGCTGGACATGTGGCATGAATTGGCTCTCTACGCATTGGAAGTCCTGGCCTGCCCTGCCGCTAGCGTTTTGTCAGAGCGTGTTTTTAGTGCAGCAGGTGGAATCATTACTGATAAACGCACCCGCCTGTCAACTGAAAATGCTGACAGACTGACTCTGATCAAGATGAACAAGGGTTGGATTGGGCCAGACTTCACCACACCACCAGCAAATAAGAGCGGAATTTAAATTTTGTTCTGGGAATTTGCCGTGTACCTCCACTCACCCATGGGTACACACTTCTGGACTTTGGCTAATCGCTGGACTGCTCCTCCTTCTCCTCATGCGCCACCATGATGACCGTTACAAAAGTTAGGCCGTTGTTTCATGTATACTCCCAGTGGTAAATTTTTTCGCCCATTCTTTCAGAATGGGCATTACAATGACAGGAGAACCGCTCCTTTGCAATGGGAACAATGTTTTGAGGCCCTCATGCACGTCTCTATCCAGGGACAATGTGGAGCCTCCCAATTTTTGGCTGCCCTGGCAAAGGGCTATACTACAATACACCCACTTCCTTACAATGGGCACTTCAGGTTTACAGGCCCTCATGCACGTCTCTATCCAGGGACAATATGGAGCCTCCCAATTTTTGGCTGCCCTGGCAAAGGGCTATACTACAATACACCCACTTCCTTACAATGGGCACTTCAGGTTTACAGGCCCTCATGCACGTCTCTATCCAAGGACAATGTGGAGCCTCCCAATTTTTGGCTGCCCTGGCAATGGGCTATACTACAATACACCCACTTCCTTACAATGAGCACTTCAGGTTTACAGACCCTCATGCACGTCTCTATCCAGGGACAATGTGGAGCCTCACAATTTTTGGCTGCCCTGGCAAAGGGCTATACTACAATATACCCACTTCCTTACAATGGGCACTTCAGGTTTACAGGCCCTCATGCACGTCTCTATCCAGGGACAATGTGGAGCCTCCCAATTTTTGGCTGCCCTGGCAAAGGGCTATACTACAATACTCCCACTTCCTTACAATGGGCACTTCAGGTTTACAGGCCCTCATGCACGTCTCTATCCAGGGGCATTGGTGAACCTCCCAATTTTGGACTGCCCTGGCAAAGGAAAATACTACAATAGACCCACTTCCTCAAAATGGGCACATTATGTCAAGAGGCCTTCATGTACGTCTCTTCTCAGGGACATCGGAGTGCCGCACAATGTTTTAACGTAAAATCTTTCATGCAATCACAAAAAGTAGCATACACCAGCTCTATCTCACTACTGAGTATGTGCCCTTAACATTTCCGCCATGAAAATTCTTTTTGGTGTCATTTTGCAAGGTTTTCTGGTGAGTCCGTAAAAATGGCGTAAAACTCGAACAACATTGTTCCCAGCTGTGACTTTTGAGTGAAAAATGCTTTCAGGGGTCTTCCCCATGGTGTTGCCATGTCATTTGAGCACTCTTCTGAGACTTTTGTGACATTTTTAGAGTTTCTACATGCTACCGGGGGTCATTTCATAAAAATACTCGGGTCTCCCATAGGATAACATTGGGCTCGGTGCTCGGGCCGAGTACACTAGTATCTTGGGATGCTCGGCCCGAGCATCGAGCACCTGAGCATTTTGGTATTCGCTCATCACTACTCACGATCAGTAAAGAGCCTGTTACCAGGAGCAGTATACTGCATGCAATCCAGAGACAAGATTGCCTAAATAAGACTGATAACAAGCCACAGCATAACTGTACAGCAGTCTACATGAGCCTGCAAACAGAAAAAAAGGTCAGTGAGAGGATAACTCGTCATCAAGAACAGTATACAGGTTATAAATCATGAGAAGTGATCATCTATAAAACTATTGTCAGGCTGCAGTGAATAGACTTGCAATACAGCCTGCATAGATTCTATAAGCACAGAACTGATACATTGTAATCCGTCTCCCTGACAACCAGGAGCAGAAAGCCCCCACCCTTGCAATCCTGTGCACAATTATTGAGATGCAAATCTCTCATTCACTGCCCATCCTGAATCAACAAGGAGAAATGATAGACTCTCAGTCTACTCATAGTGAAAGACCTAAACGGTTAACCAAACCAACATGGAGAGTTAAAGAGAACTTAGAAACAGCCAGAAGTGAACTGCTTATCCACATAACACTACTTTGGCAAAGAGTGATAAAACAAGTCACTGTGTTATCTATGCCATGTGCTCATGAGCTACCACCAGAGGGAGCCCTAGAGCAACTGTACTCTGCATACCAGTCTTACAAAGGCACTTGTAAGGATTACACCCTTTCCCTGCTGAAGGTAAACACGTCCGAGTGTCTAAAAGAACTCCAGGACTTCCAACAGCTTGATGCTGAACGAGAGTGCACAGTACGTGACATCATGAACCAGACTGAAGCAAAAATGGTGCAAACGTCAGAAGTGGCATCTCACAAGTCCAGGTCTGTTAAGAACTCAAGGCACTCGCTCAAATCGGGCTCATCAAAGTACTCAACCCTCAGTGAGCAGCTTATAAAAGTGCGCATTGAAGCAGAAACCATGAAGGTAGAAGCCGTCTTTGCTCAAAGAAAAGCAGAGATAGAAACGAGTGCAGTCATCAAATCAGCACGTAAGAAAACAGTGACTGCACGCAAGAGACATCGAAGCAGAGGAAGCGGAGATGGAAGCAGAGACTGCACGTAAAAAGGCAGAAGTCGAAGTCCTGCAGAGGGAATGTGAACACGCGGCAGCCAAGGCAAGGATAAAGGTATTCGAACAAGCTCTAGCTGGGAGCCAAGGAGGCAGCATCAGCGCTTATGAACTTGAGACAGAAAAACCCCTTAAGCGCACAAAAGACTATGTGCTGAGCCAAGCCAGCGAACCGCCGATCGACACCAACATTTCCGTTGGCAACAACACTTCTTCAGATCATCAAGACGCCGATCCGCCTGCAGTTTCCAGCTTCACTGGTCAGTCCAACGCTCCTCAGACATTCAAATCTGAACCACTTTGACACTTCAGTGCACAGCCCAACCCTGCACCTCAGCAACCCCCATGTGGCAGTGTCCATATGCAACCCAACATGCCGTTTAGTCACTACAGTCTAGACAACTGTGTAGTTCCGGCCCCGCATACAACAGGGACTTTTCACACCACACCAGTTGCTGGTCTAAACGCCTATGCCACTCCGTTCCTTCCCATGTTCCTGAAAGCTACGAACTATGCAACCATAATACACCAAGTAGTGAAGGGCGTATTGGACCTCATAAGTACAAGGTGCTACGTGGAACCTATTAACTCAAGCAACGAAAAAACGTATAATGCACCAAATAACAGGTATAGGAGAATTGTTCAGTTGCAAGTAAAAATCTTCATTTTATTACATTTAAAAAACAACAGACAAAATCCATAACCAGTAAATACATAGAAGGAGGGTGCAGACAAGCTAGGAGACAGAACGAACTCTGTGCCTCAAGGTTCAGCAACCATCTGTAATGTAATTCACAACCGGGGCACAATGCATAACAAGAGTAACGGGTTTATACAGAAATACAATCCAATGCATAAAAACCATGATCATATAAATAGCATTACATTGTTAAAAGGAGTGTACACTGTAACCCAATGAATCTTACATGGTACTGCAGCTGAGGTAGATGGGAACCTACACAGAGTGAGTGGAGAGGCACAGAGTGTCAGAGCCCCGACACATGTGTTTCCCTGTTTTCTTCAGGGGGCCGTGGTGGGGTGTGTGAAGTGAGACCGGTATATATGGGCGTCCCTACTGGATGCAGCTGTGGCTTATTGAGTGGCGCATGCCCGCCCCCTTACCTCGTATCAGAGGTGACTGTGATAGCGGTCGCAGGTGAGGATCCGGAGGAGGGAAACTTCCCAATGACGTCTTGTAACTCCGGGGCCCCGCCCACCGCGACCGCGTCACAGTCACATGATCGGGCCGGTTGGCGCATGCGCACTAAGCCAAGCAAAGGAAGGAATGATAACGCCGCTGATGGTGCCGTGAAAGGGTAATTAACCCTTCACTAGGCACTATATCAGCGGTCTGAATAGTATTCCTGGCTATGTGACCATCCTTTACCTAATACATCACCTGGAGGGGGAACATGCAAAAATGTTTGTTTATAGCACATGACATTGTCACACACACAACAGTATGCTGATTTACAGCCATCAAAGTGCTTCATCCAGGGCATAGGTGGTAACAGGTCCTGGAGGCATACAGTTCTAACTGTCACATCCATTGTGCGACTCAGTCTGTGGTTGCATGTTTTCCACTTCCAACAAGGGGAACCCACAATTCCGGAATCCAGATATATATAAACTAAAAGTGAAAATAAAAACACACACATATTAAAATACCATACTGACAATAGGGACAGTTCTCAAAGGAGAAAAAGAACAGAACAGCTCAATAAAAATAGGATAATTTAGAAACATAGAGATGGGGAACAAGGGAAAATTTTTACAAGGGGCATGGGGGAAGGGGGCAGCCACACGGTCCCTCTACTGAAGAGCCGATATACACACAAAGTGAATACTATCACCAGAAGTCTAGTTAAAATAACCTGTAGATCGCACTTATCCAGAGACTCGCAGACCACAGCCGTTAGACCCATTTAAAGCGCCATAATAGTAGATATCACTTTCACATATCACAGATTCTTTCTAAGGAAAAAGTATATGGGGGAAGCCCATTCATCTCGGGGGGATGACTAGAAGGGGTAGCTATTGCTGCCAGATTCAATGGCAGCAAAAGATGACTCAAGCAAGTGTAGTGTACCAAAAGACTTGCAACCGTGTTCACGGAACAGCGGAATGTACCTATCTCTACAGCTAATGATATTTCTACATGATAGGCAGGATCCACATGGGTAACACCCCCATTTCGGCTTTCCCGTGTTAAATGGAAAGACCGAATTACGTACGTAATGACTATGAACAAGGGTGTCACGTAGAAGTGCGATCTACAGGTTATTTTAACTAGACTTCTGGTGATAGTATTCACTTTGTGTGTATATCGGCTCTTCAGTAGAGGGACCGTGTGGCTGCCCCCTTCCCCCATGCCCCTTGTAAAAATTTTCCCTTGTTCCCCATCTCTATGTTTCTAAATTATCCTATTTTTATTGAGCTGTTCTGTTCTTTTTCTCCTTTGAGAACTGTCCCTATTGTCAGTATGGTATTTTAATATGTGTGTGTTTTTATTTTCACTTTTAGTTTATATATATCTGGATTCCGGAATTGTGGGTTCCCCTTGTTGGAAGTGGAAAACATGCAACCACAGACTGAGTCGCACAATGGATGTGACAGTTAGAACTGTATGCCTCCAGGACCTGTTACCACCTATGCCCTGGATGAAGCACTTTGATGGCTGTAAATCAGCATACTGTTGTGTGTGTGACAATGTCATGTGCTATAAACAAACATTTTTGCATGTTCCCCCTCCAGGTGATGTATTAGGTAAAGGATGGTCACATAGCCAGGAATACTATTCAGACCGCTGATATAGTGCCTAGTGAAGGGTTAATTACCCTTTCACGGCACCATCAGCGGCGTTATCATTCCTTCCTTTGCTTGGCTTAGTGCGCATGCGCCAACCGGCCCGATCATGTGACTGTGACGCGGTCGCGGTGGGCGGGGCCCCGGAGTTACAAGACGTCATTGGGAAGTTTCCCTCCTCCGGATCCTCACCTGCGACCGCTATCACAGTCACCTCTGATACGAGGTAAGGGGGCGGGCATGCGCCACTCAATAAGCCACAGCTGCATCCAGTAGGGACGCCCATATATACCGGTCTCACTTCACACACCCCACCACGGCCCCCTGAAGAAAACAGGGAAACACATGTGTCGGGGCTCTGACACTCTGTGCCTCTCCACTCACTCTGTGTAGGTTCCCATCTACCTCAGCTGCAGTACCATGTAAGATTCATTGGGTTACAGTGTACACTCCTTTTAACAATGTAATGCTATTTATATGATCATGGTTTTTATGCATTGGATTGTATTTCTGTATAAACCCGTTACTCTTGTTATGCATTGTGCCCCGGTTGTGAATTACATTACAGATGGTTGCTGAACCTTGAGGCACAGAGTTCGTTCTGTCTCCTAGCTTGTCTGCACCCTCCTTCTATGTATTTACTGGTTATGGATTTTGTCTGTTGTTTTTTAAATGTAATAAAATGAAGATTTTTACTTGCAACTGAACAATTCTCCTATACCTGTTATTTGGTGCATTATACGTTTTTTCGTTGCTTGAACTATGCAACCAGCATCACTCAGTCAGCGAATGTGCCCCCAAGGTCAGAAAGAACAGACCTGTCCGACTTTGCGAGGTACATGATACGCCGAGAACTGATCAACACCAGTCTCACAAGGTTCGACGACCAGCCCGAAAACTACAGAGGGTGGAAGTGTACCTTCAAAACCGCAATCAGTGACCTCAGCATTACCGCTGCTGAAGAGCTGGATCTGCTACTCAGGTGGCTAGGCCCACAGTCTACGGAGAGAATCAAGAAGCTCAAATCAGTTTACATCACCGACCCAATAACTGGTCTCGCAACCGCATGGGACAGACTAGAGAAAGGGTTTGGCAGTCCCGAAGCTATCGAAGATGCTCTACTCAAACAACTATATGACTTTCCCAAAATATCCGGCAAGGATGCTTCAAGGTACCAGGAACTCAGCGACCTGCTGTCCGAGCTCCAGCTGGCCAAGGCAGACACACATCTACCTGGCCTCAGCTGCCGGGACACCACTCGTGGCGTGAAACCCATTGTCGCCAAGTTGCCTTACAACGTCCAAGAAAAATGGACCACACGAGGGTCAAACTACAAGAGACAATACCAAGTCTCCTTCCCCGTTCTCCTTCTTCTGCGACTTCATCAAGGAGATTGCAGAGTATAAAAACGACCCCAGCTTCCGTTATGAAGAACCCAGTGGACCTGTGTCATCTCCCAAGTACGAGAGTTCACACTCTCACGACAAAAACCGCAGCGGTCCGGTGTCTGCAAAAAAGACTGAAGTTCTGCCTTCACTGACATCAGTGCCAGACAAAGGCAGTGAAGGCGAGAAGGTAGAAGACCCGAACCGCCAGTGTCCTTTCCACAAACTGCCGCATCCCCTGAAGAAATGTATCGGCTTCAGGAAGAAACCACTTCAAGAACGAAAGGAACTCTTAAAGAAGTTTGGAGTATGCTTCAGGTGCTGCGCTTCTACCGAACACATTGCTAAGGACTGTGTCATCACCATCAAGTGTATAGAGTGCGACAGCGAAGACCACGTACAAGCGCTCCATCCGTCACAACCTGACTCAGCATCTACGCCTTCTCCGACCACAGGCAATGGCGAGGTGAGTATAGACAAGGCAACTAACCATCTTGCGATATCTTCATCCTGCACCAAGGTTTGCAGAGAAGGTCTTCGTGACAAGTCCTGCGCGAAGATTTGCCTGGCAAGGGTGTATCCCGAAGGTCATCCAGAGAAGGCAGTCAAGGTGTACGTCAGCCTGGACGACCAGAGTAACAAATCACTGGCCAGGTCAGAACTCTTCGATTTGCTTGACTTAAAGGGAAACGTGTATTCCTACACCTTGGGCACCTGCAGTGGCGTGACAGAAGCCACTGGAAGAAGGGCCAGTGGCCTCATAATAACTTCTCTCTCCAGCTCCAAGGAGATACCACTTCCAACACTCACAGAATGCAACCACATACCCTTCAACATGGAAGAAATCCCAACACCAGAAGCAGCTCTTCAGTTTCCTCACCTCAAAAACATAGCCAACGAGATACCGGCCCTTGACAACAAGGCAGACTTCTTAATTCTCCTCGGCAGAGACATCATACAACTGCACAAGGCGCACCTAGCAAATCTTTGGTCAACCTGACGAACCATACGCTCAGCGCCTCGAGCTAGGCTGGGTCATCATCGGTGACGTCTGTAGTGACCAGACAAAGAAGCCAAGCAACCTCACTTCTTACAAAACCGTGATCACATCAGACGACCACGACGTGTCTTTTCTGCCGTACCCACATCACTTCTGGGTAAGGGAGAAGCCAAAGGACACTAGGTGGAAAGAACAACCACCTGATAACCCAAACCAGTAACCAGTTTTGTCTTCAAGACGACAACCTTGAGTCAGCAACACGCTACCCCGCAAACCAGGTCAACGACTCACCCTCTCTTCCTGCAAAGACCGAGTTGCCAAGGGAACCGCAGCAAACAACTGCTAAGTTCTCAAACTGTGAAGCCTATCTATATCACAAACCTGGTCAAGCCGAAACCATGCTAGACTTCAGTGCCCAGAGTGAGAGCCCCTCTCTCGACAGCCCACCTCTTACTGAAGGTGCTAGCGTTCTCTCCACGCAACGTAACCTTAGCGCACCACTGGACATTGAACAAGACACGTTCATCTTCCAAGTTTCGCCCTGTAACAAACTTGCTACGAAAGGAGGAGTCTCGCCCGTTGAAAACAGCATCCAAGATCCTCTTGGGTTCAGGACACCCACCACAGTTCAAGACAGGGTACCGCTGGGACACCTCGCCTTTGAGGGCATCAACAGAAACACTACGTCACCATCGCAGAGACAACACAGGTGGGCGACAGAGAAGAAGTCTCTAAAGGCCATACAGCGACTCCAAGTCTTGCACCATGGTTCTGTAAGGACTCTTTTAGCTGTCACCAAGAGTCAAATCCACGTTTCTTATGACACGTCTACAAAGGTTACAGTTGCCGCAGCCTCCAAGAGTAGTACGTCAGAAACCAGCAGCAAGGTACGTCGCAGCTTCATCCTGAACAAGCTAAAGTCCACTTCAAAACTTGCATGCACCGTACCAAGGCTAGAACTCAGTGCTGTTGCGCTAACAGTTGGAGCCAAGAGAGCCACACCTGAACAGTGGCATCTCATCTCTAGTAACCTCCAACTAACTGAGTGGAGAATAAGACTCAGACCAACCTACAGCTCAAACCATGTGTCCCAGGTGCCAGCACTGAAGCTGAGGCCCCACACCCTAGACACTCTCCAACCTGGTCAGCCATTGTGCAGGCTGACATTCAGTCCAAGTGCATCGCCTGGTGGCTCCTTCAAGCAGGAGTCACTTGAACTGAACTTGTCACTGGACTGTGTCACGGCAGGGAGCGCACCTCCCCCTACCCCTGTTGTACCAGGGCACAAAACTGTTGGTGTCCTACTGAACTCGCAACCTTTCCTTCGAACTAGGACCTTACCGCTGGATTGTTGGGTTGGTGGAAGAGTTGGCATGTTGCGGCTTCCCCAATCCAAAATGGGTTTGTTGAATATGGACTAAATTTTCTTTTTTTTTTTTTATTTTTTCCATTTGCATTTAAGAACCACATTCCACTGCAGTGTGTGTGTCCTGTATATAGTGGTATATTGTATACAGCAGTGTGTGTGTGTGTCCTGTATATAGAGGTATATTGTATACAGCAGAGTGTGTGTGTGTCCTGTATATAGTGGTATATTGTATACAGCAGTGTGTGTGTGTGTCCTGTATATAGAGGTATATTGTATACAGCAGAGTGTGTGTGTCCTATATATAGAGATATATTGTATACAGCAGAGTGTGTGTGTGTCCTGTATATAGAGATATATTGTATACAGCAGAGTGTGTGTGTGTCCTGTATATAGAGATATATTGTATACAGCAGAGTGTGTGTGTGTCCTGTATATAGAGGTATATTGTATACAGCAGAGTGTGTGTGTGTCCTGTATATAGAGGTATATTGTATACAGCAGAGTGTGTGTGTGTCCTGTATATAGAGGTATATTGTATACAGCAGAGTGTGTGTGTGTCCTGTATATAGAGGTATATTGTATACAGCAGAGTGTGTGTGTGTCCTGTATATAGAGGTATATTGTATATAGCAGAGTGTGTGTGTCCTGTATATAGAGATATATTGTATACAGCAGAGTGTGTGTGTGTCCTGTATATAGAGGTATATTGTATACAGCAGAGTGTGTGTGTGTCCTGTATATAGAGGTATATTGTATACAGCAGAGTGTGTGTGTGTCCTGTATATAGAGGTATATTGTATACAGCAGAGTGTGTGTCCTGTATATAGAGGTATATTGTATACAGCAGAGTGTGTGTGTGTCCTGTATATAGAGATATATTGTATACAGCAGAGTCTGTGTGTGTCCTGTATATAGAGATATATTGTATACAGCAGAGTGTGTGTGTGTCCTGTATATAGAGGTATATTGTATACAGCAGAGTGTGTGTGTGTCCTGTATATAGAGATATATTGTATACAGCAGAGTGTGTGTGTGTCCTGTATATAGAGATATATTGTATACAGCAGAGTGTGTGTGTGTGTCCTGTATATAGAGGTATATTGTATACAGCAGAGTGTGTGTGTGTCCTGTATATAGAGATATATTGTATACAGCAGAGTGTGTGTGTGTCCTGTATATAGAGATATATTGTATACAGCAGAGTGTGTGTGTGTCCTGTATATAGAGGTATATTGTATACAGCAGTGTGTGTGTGTCCTGTATATAGAGATATATTGTATACAGCAGAGTGTGTGTGTCCTGTATATAGAGGTATATTGTATACAGCAGAGTGTGTGTGTCCTGTATATAGAGGTATATTGTATACAGCAGAGTGTGTGTGTCCTGTATATAGAGGTATATTGTATACAGCAGAGTGTGTGTGTCCTGTATATAGAGGTATATTGTATACAGCAGAGTGTGTGTGTGTCCTGTATATAGAGATATATTGTATACAGCAGAGTGTGTGTGTGTCCTGTATATAGAGGTATATTGTATACAGCAGAGTGTGTGTGTGTCCTGTATATAGAGATATATTGTATACAGCAGAGTGTGTGTGTCCTGTATATAGAGGTATATTGTATACAGCAGAGTGTGTGTGGTCCTGTATATAGAGGTATATTGTATACAGCAGAGTGTGTGTGTCCTGTATATAGAGGTATATTGTATACAGCAGAGTGTGTGTGTGTCCTGTATATAGAGGTATATTGTATACAGCAGAGTGTGTGTGTGTCCTGTATATAGAGGTATATTGTATACAGCAGAGTGTGTGTGTGTCCTGTATATAGAGGTATATTGTATACAGCAGAGTGTGTGACCCTGACTCCGCCCACTCATGATCACATGACTGTGACATCAGCACAGGTCCTGTAAGCACAGTGTTGTGTGTAGTTTGCAGTGTAATCCCGGGTGACAGCGGAGGGTGAGACTCTGCTCCTGTTACATTGTGGCCCTTGTTGTTCTGTGTTATTTCCTGGGACTGTTGAATCCAGTAAAGTCTTCCCATTGTGCGGTTCCTGTAATTGTATTATTATATAGTGATATCCCATCCCCTTAAATTGTATTATTATATAGTGATATCCCATCCCTTATTATCCCCAGTAATTGTATTATTATATAGTGATATCCCATCCCCTTATTATCCCAGTAATTGTATTATTATATAGTGATATCCCATCCCTTATTATCCCAGTAATTGTATTATTATATAGTGATATCCCATCCCTTATTATCCCAGTAATTGTATTATTATATAGTGATTCCATCCCCTTATTATCCCAGTAATTGTATTATTATATAGTGATATCCCATCCCCTTATTATCCCAGTAATTGTATTATTATATAGTGATATCCCATCCCCTTATTATCCCAGTAATTGTATTATTTATATAGTGATATCCCATCCCCTTATTATCCCAGTAATTGTATTATTATATAGTGATATCCCATCCCTTATTATCCCAGTAATTGTATTATTATATAGTGATATCCCATCCCCTTATTATCCCAGTAAATTGTATTATTATATAGTGATATCCCATCCCCTTATTATCCCAGTAATTGTATTATTATATAGCGATATCCCATCCCCTTATTATCCCCAGTAATTGTATTATTATATAGATATCCCATCCCCTTATTATCCCCAGTAATTGTATTATTATATAGTGATATCCCATCCCCTTATTATCCCAGTAATTGTATTATTATATAGTGATATCCCATCCCCTTATTATCCCAGTAATTGTATTATTATATGTGATATCCCATCCCCTTATTATCCCAGTAATTGTATTATATATAGTGATATCCCATCCCCTTATTATCCCAGTAATTGTATTATTATATAGCTGATATCCCATCCCCTTATTATCCCAGTAATTGTATTATTATATAGTGATATCCCATCCCCTTATTATCCCAGTAATTGTATTATTATATAGTGATATCCCATCCCTTATTATCCCAGTAATTGTATTATTATATAGGATATCCCATCCCCTTATTATCCCCAGTAATTGTATTATTATATAGTGATATCCCATCCCCTTATTATCCCAGTAATTGTATTATTATATAGCGATATCCCATCCCCTTATTATCCCCAGTAATTGTATTATTATATAGCGATATCCCATCCCCTTATTATCCCCAGTAATTGTATTATTATATAGTGATATCCCATCCCCTTATTATCCCCAGTAATTGTATTATTATATAGTGATATCCCATCCC
Organism: Allobates femoralis; assembly: GCA_033576535.1. Lineage (NCBI taxonomy): Eukaryota > Metazoa > Chordata > Amphibia > Anura > Aromobatidae > Allobates > Allobates femoralis. The sequence goes on from JARQOC010000006.1 coordinate 19,423,078, forward strand.
CTTATTATCCCAGTAATTGTATTATTATATAGTGATATCCCATCCCCTTATTATCCCAGTAATTGTATTATTATATAGTGATATCCCATCCCCTTATTATCCCCAGTAATTGTATTATTATACAGTGATATCCCATCTCCTTATTATCCCAGTAATTGTATTATTATATAATGATATCCCATCCCTTATTATCCCCAGTAATTGTATTATTATATAGTGATATCCCATCCCCTTATTATCCCCAGTAATTGTATTATTATATAGTGATATCCCATCCCCTTATTATCCCAGTAATTGTATTATTATATAGTGATATCCCATCCCCTTATTATCCCCAGTAATTGTATTATTATATAGTGATATCCCATCCCCTTATTATCCCAGTAATTGTATTATTATATAGTGATATCCCATCCCCTTATTATCCCCAGTAATTGTATTATTATATAGTGATATCCCATCCCCTTATTATCCCAGTAATTGTATTATTATATAGTGATATCCCATCCCCTTATTATCCCCAATAATTGTATTATTATATAGTGATATCCAATCCCCTTATTATACCCAGTAATTGTATTATTATATAGTGATATCCCATCCTCTTATTATCCCAGTAATTGTATTATTATATAGTGATATCCCATCCCCTTATTATCCCCAGTAATTGTATTATTATATAGGATTCTTTAGGATCTTACATGGGATCACCTTCTTGTGATTCAGGTCTCTACAATATCGGATCCTCTCGGCTGATATCTTCTATATAAGAGAATTCTCCTGATTCACCTGTGAAGGATGGATAGATCCAGAGATGGAGAGATGGTGGAGAGTATACTGAATATCACCCTAGAGATCCTCTTCCGGATTACTGGAGAGGTGATGTGACCTCATCACAATCTCTGACATCATTCTCCTCTATTGTAATAACATGTCTGTAGTGATATCTATTACTGTCTCTCCATACTCAGGATTACACAGTGGTGAAGAAGATCCCTACTGATCGCTGTCAGGACCCAGTATCTGATGGATGGGGAGGACCCCTGAGCCCAATCCTGGGGTCTCCACCGCACCCGCGGATACATGAGGACATCAATGACCAGAAGATCCTAGAACTCACCTACAAGATGATTGAGCTGCTGACTGGAGAGGTGACAGTGCTGGGAATGCTGGGACATCATACAGTAACGCTATGAAGGGATCGGGGGATGACAATGGGATCATTGTATGTGTCAGGTTCCTATAAGGTGTCAGGATGTCGCCGTCTATTTGTCCATGGAGGAGTGGGAGTATCTAGAAGGACACAAGGATCGGTACAAGGACGTCATGATGGAGGATCACCAGCCCCGCACATCACCAGGTAATAGTCACCACTAAATACACACATCTGTTATAGGGGGGGGGAGGGGGGGCTGCTATAGGAAGATTTTGTGAAGTTGACAAGACACTGAAAAAGTAGAAAAAAAAACCTTTCGGAAGGAAATAAAATGAGTGCGATTCCCCTTCCTGAGCCCCCACTGCTCGCTCCATGGTCATTTGATTCTGGCCATCAAACACTAGAACAGCAGCGGTGATGTGTTTGTTGGTCACGGCTGCGGCCGATGATGAGACGTCTCTGCTTCCTCCATTGTAGCACACAGCACCGGCGCTTGTGTCCTGGATGCAGAGTGTCTGATCACAGGCTCCTCCATATTAATGACGGGAGCGGTGTGTGATCAGAGGATACGGCTGTCGTAAGAAGGAGCCAAAACAGCAGAACGTCTGATAAATCTTATTAGTACAATTGTTACAATCATTGCATTTCTTAAGGAGTTTCCCAAAGTGGCCAAACACTAAATCACTTCTATATAAAGAATGGATTCATTTCCTTATGTGTTTCCTACAGTAAGAACCAGTAAGAGGACGACACCAGAGAGACATCCCGGACCTCAGGACTGCTCACCGGATCATCAGGTTGGTGGATTTATATGGAAGATGTGCAGCTATTTGCTGTAATGTGATTTTTGGTCGTCCTGCTGATTAAAGGGATATTCCCAAAACAACAAGATATTCTGACCACTGGGATCTCCATCGATCCTAAGATTGGGGCTCTGTAACCCCGAGAATGTGCAGCGCTCGGCTATTTACATCAGTCCCATAGACAATGAATGGAGCAGAAGCCGAGCATGAGCACCTTCCCTTTCTCAGTATGGAGCTGCAGAGCTGCATTCTCAGGATCTCTGGATCAGCTGGGGGTCCCAGCAGTCGCCCCCGCCAATCTACAATGGATAGGGGATAACTTGCTTTTGGGGGGAAATAACCCTTTAATGATCTTTTCTGCTCATCTCTTCATTCCATGTGACTTGTCCAAGTATCTGGTCACATTTATCCTATTTGTTTCACAGCTTGTGAATGGGGATGAAGTTCTGAACCATTGTAACACTCCAGACATAATGGTAAAAGAAGAGAAATATGTGAGCGGTGATGAGCAGAGGAACGAGGAGATTCCTACAGATAACGGCTCGGGTGAGGAGGAAATGCTGATTATGGTTTCGATTTCTCCATTGGATGTAACAGTTTTATATTGAATTTGGTACAGTGGATCTCTTACCAGATTTCACTTTCACCAGATAAAGGGTATAACTTATTAAATAGATCTCTGAGATCAGTAGAGGGGGGTGTACTTTATGTTTAAACATCGATAATCAGAATAACTGTAACATTCTGATATTACATTGATCATTTTGAGCTCCAGCTGGACTCATGATCTGCTCATGTGAAATCCATTGTGATCTGGAATTTCACAGTAAGTTCACCAGTCTCATCAGGTCTCAGGTGAGCTCTAGGCTGCCACAATAAAAGGCCGCTCTACAATGTGCAGTTTTATCACACAGCACAATGCACAGATGTGGCAGGTATGAGGGAGCGTGCAGTTGGCGGCTGACTGCAGGAATGTCACCTGTTACCATGAAGTGAATGATCATTTCTCTACCATAAGTCGTCTCCAAAGACGTTTCAGAGAATTTGGCAGAACATCCAACAGCCTCACAATCACAGACCACATGTAACCAGCCCAGGACCTTCACATCCAGCAGATTCACCTCCAAGGTCGTACGAGACCGACCACCCGGGCAGGGGTTACAACAATCGGTTCATAACCAAAGAATGTCTGCCAAACTGTCAGAAGTGTCTCAGGGAAGCTCATCTGCAGCTCGTCATCCTCATCGGTGTCTCCACCTGACTTAACTGTGCAAATGCTCACATTCGATGGTGTCCGGCACGTTGGAGAGATGTTCTCTTTACAGTTTATGGGGCCTTTCACACTTGCAGTTTTTTCCTTATTTGGAAGATCAGGAAAAACCCAATTCTTACAGAATTTTGCCCATTCACTTTCATTTTGTCAGATAGAATCTTGTTGCTTCATGTTTTTTCCTGAAATCATTAAAGAGAATGGGCAAAAAAAATGAATCCTATAAGAATCAGGTTTTTTCCTGATCTTCCAAAGTGTGAAAGGCCCCTAATATTGGTTTTCATGGTACAGGGTGGATGGAAGACTGTGTGTAGGATAAGTATTTTGCTGATGTCAGCATTGTAAATTGGGTGTCTCATGATGGAGGAAGGATTATGGTATGGGCAGGCGAACAAACGCAAGTATATTTTATTGATAACATTTTGAATGCACAGAGACATTGTGATGAGATCCTGAGGCCATTGTAGTTCCATTCATCCACGACCATCCCCTCATGTTGCAGCATGATAATGCACGGCCCCAGGTTACAAGGATCTGTACACAATTCCCGGGAGCTGAAAACATCTCAGTTCCTGCATGGCCGCATACTCCCCGGACATGTCACCCATTGAGCATGTTTGGGATGCTCTGGATCGGCGTATACGACAGCGTGTTCCAGTTCCTGCCAATATCCAGCAACATCACACAGCCATTGAAGAGGAGCGGACCAACATCCCACAGGCCACAATCATCAACCTGATCCCCTCTATGTGAAGGAGATGTGCTGCACTGTGTGGGGTAAATGGGGGTCACTCCAGATACTGACTGGTTTTCTGACCCTCCCACCTGGACCCTCCAATACTGTAAAACTGCAGCTTTTATTATGGCCAGTCTAAGGCGCGCCTGTACAATAATCATGTGTGTAATCAGTGTCAAGTCCCAGGCCCTGGGATACTCGGGTATCAGGCTCGGTGGGTGCTTTCACGGGGATGTCACGGGTGGCAGCGTCTGAGCCCGTGGCCTGGGTGACACTTCAAAAGGGGGTGCCTGTACAGGGGATTAGAGATTGTCATGTGACGCCACCTGTAATACCTGGTGATGGGTCACCAGCGCCGCCACAGTCCTCCGGAGGCCGATGGTAAAGCGGCTGAGATGGCAAAGCTCCCTACAGGTGGAGCTGATCCTCCGGGGCAGCGTTGCTGTAAGCAAACAGTTTGATGGAGATAACCACACACAAGCACACATCTTGATATGCCGCACCTGTGAGGAGGATGGATTATCTCAATAAAGCAGAAGAAGAAGAAGAGCTCACTAACACAGATATAGACACATTTGGGAAAAAGGCCTTTTGTGTTCATAGAAAAAGTCTTAGATCTTTGACTTCAGATCATGAGAAATGGGAACAAAAACACAAGTGTTGGGTTTATATTATTGTTCAATGTATATTTCATGCCGGCCCGAGTACAGGCACAATAATTAATATGAGATATAGAATTATGTATCTGTTGTAATCATGGTGCGGCTTATTAATACTAATATCATCACTCCTCATTATATAAGGGGCAATATAATCCCAATATTACACTGGGAGATAACACTGAGGACCCAGGCAGATCCTCTCCCATCCCACGAGTTGGGAATTCTTGGTCAAAGATTAGAACATTTTTTATAATAATTTTTCTTTCAATAGTAATAATAAAAGTTAAATATTAATATCATGTATTCACATTCTTTATCCGCTCCTTTCCTTTATTATTTTACCAAGTGGTGTACACTACAGGGTGGGCCATTTATATGGATACACCTAAATAAAGTTGGATCCAAAATGGCCGACTTCAAAATGGCCGCCATGGTCACCACCCATCTGTAAAAGTTTTCCCCCTCCCATATACTAATGTGCCACAACCAGCTAGTTGATATCACCAACCGTTCCCATGTTATTTAGGTGTATCCATATAAATGGCCCACCCGGTATAATATGGACATAAATACAGGAGGGGTATTCACACTTCCATGTTTATAAAGAGCTGAACATCTTCCTCCCTCTCCGGCTATGTCAGCCCCGGCTCTGGGAATATCACATGTATATATGAGAGATGATTGCACCACAGACACTTATTTATTCCAAGTAGACAAAGAGCTGGAAAATCTGGATTCTCAACCAGAATTATTCCAATTACATTCCATATTACTCTCATTCTATATTCTACATTATCCTCATTAACCCTCTTTTTTACTTCTTCCCGCCAAAACTCGTTTTGATTTTTTTTGCTCTTTTGTTATTTTCTCCTCTTCTTTCAGGATCCAGACCTTTCTCTATATTTCTGGTGACATAACTATATGAGGGTTGGTTTTTGTGGGACAAGTTGTAGTTTTGAATGAAAAGTTCCTATACATTGTACTGGAAGGGGGGGGTGAATTAGAGAATATTCCCTCATTTCTGTCTATTTTATTTAATGATAAATATGAGGTTAAGCTATGACTCTTCAGGTCAGTACGATCACAGCGATATCAATCCTAAATAGTTTAAGACATTTGTAAAGGAAAATAATAATTTTCCTTAATCTGTGTGTGAGGCTGTTTTGTGTGTGACGGACTGATGTTAGTAAAATTGTAACATGCTTTTAAAGTTTTATTCCTAAATAATGAAATTAGATTCATTTTTTGTCAGGTAACTGTAATAGGAGCGTGGAGGGACATCTGATGTCTGATATTAAGGCAGAAAATCCTGATATCTCACAAGCTACACATGAAGAACATGCCATTGTCCCAGATATACCCTCATCTTCTGAATCATCACAGACTGAAAAGCAAAGTAAAATTCACAGAAGGGGAATGAAATATCCAGCAGCTCTCACAGGAAAGAAGGGATTTTCATGTTCAGAATGTAAAAAATGTTTTAGCAAGAAATCTATTCTTGTTAAACATCAGAGAAGTTGCACACGGTATAAGCCATATTCTTGCCCAGAATGTGAGAAACGTTTTCCATATCAATCACGTCTTCTTAGACATCAGAGAATTCACACAGGTGAGAAGCCATATTCATGTTCCGAATGTGGGAAATGTTTTAGTGATAAATCAGTTCTTCTGAGACATCAGAAAATTCACACAGGGGAGAAGCCGTATTCATGTTCAGAATGTGGGAAATGTTTTACAGCTCAATCATATCTTCATTTACATCAGAAAATTCACACAGGGGAGAAGCCATATTCATGTTCAGAATGTGGGAAACGTTTTACAACTAAATCATATCTTCATATACATCAGAACATTCACACAGGGGAAAGCCATATTCATGTTCAGAATGTGGGAAACGTTTTCCATATCAATCATATCTTCATACTCATCAGAAAATTCACACAGGGGAGAAGCCGTATTCATGTTCAGAATGTGGGAAATATTTCAATCAGAGAACACATCTTGTTAATCATCAGAGAAGTCACACAGGGGAAAAAGCATTTTCATGCCCAAAATGTGGGAAATGTTTTACAAGTAAATCAAATCTTATTATACATGAGAGACGTCACACAGGTGAGAAGCCGTATGGATGTACAGAATGTGGGAAATGTTTTACAACTAAATCATATCTTATTATACATGAAAGATGTCACACAGGTGAGAAACCGTATGCATGTACAGAATGTGGGAAATGTTTTACAACTAAATCATATCTTATTATACATGAAAGAAGTCATACAGGAGGGAAATGTTTTACAGGGGTAAAAACATTTTCATGCCCAAAATGTGGAAATGTTTTACAAGTAAATATAATCTTATTGTACATGAGAGTAGTCACACAGGTGAAAGACCGAATGCATGTACAGAATGTGGGAAATGTTTTACAAGTAAATCAGATCTTGTTAGACATCAGAAGAGTCACACAGGTGAGAAGCCGTATGGTTGTACAGAATGTGGGAAATGTTTTACACGTAAATCAGATCTCGTTAGACATCAGATAAGTCACACAGGTGAGAAGCCGTATGGTTGTTCAGAATGTGGGAAATGTTTTACACGTAAATCAGATCTTGTTACACATCAGAAAAGTCACACAGGTGAAAAGCTGTATGGTTGTACAGAATGTGGGAAATGTTTTACACGTAAATCACATCTTGTTAAACATCAGAAAATTCACACAGGGAGATCCAAGATGGCCGCCGGCACATGTGGAGGTGCCTGTTAGAGCTCCTGACTATAGTCCCACAATCCAAGCCATCCAGCTTCAAAACGTCCCCCAGACCACCCTAACCTCTCATCCAGAGACCAGAGAACTTATCAGAGCCAGACAGTGGGATCTTGACCCTTGCAGAGGACTAACAGCAGCTGAAAAGATCACTCCAATACAGGGACCTGCACATACTCAACGTCGCTGACCTCAGTCTGGTCTGTGCCAATCTTCCCCCTGCTGTACTATTGCCCAAATGGCTCCAGGAGGTGACCCATCTTGTTGAGACCGCGTTACCTGGGTCTGTTATACCCCATCTACGGTAATCTGGTGAGTGCCACAATCCTAGGGGGCCCCCGGGACTGGTAAAACTCCGCCATCCCCCTCCTCCCTCTGGGTGAGTAAAAGCTGTCAGCTTACCTGAGCGACCGATTTGTTCCACGGAGCTAGTGTTGGGCCGATCTGCCCATGGCGAGACTCCCAGGTGACTGAGCAGATGGGTGAGACCTTGGCGCCGAGCTGTAGCCATCCTGACTAGCATCTGGGGGGTCACTTCGGTGGATGACTGATTCCACTTCCGGGCGAGACCACGGGCTAGAGTTGGAAACGGTGCGGCTGGAATGGTTGAGGGAAGGTCTTGCCCCCTGTCTTCCAGTGACAGAGTGAAGAACATTAACTGATATCAGAGAGGAGATCAGAGGGGACGGAGAGGAAGTACATTTAAAACCCCTGTGTCCCAGGCACCGTATGTATCGGGTGACTATCCTTGTGCTAAATGCTTGCATTCTCCAGCTGACATTTTCCACTGCCTCTAGGATTGCCCCAAGATACGGGAGGTCTGGTGTGAACTCTTACAACATCTTACAAGTACTTTTGATTTATCTAGATAACCATGCAGAAAGAGAAGACGGCACTCACCGGGATGAAGGAGAATCAGCGGTGTCCTTTATTGTGGGAACATAACACGGATTCAGGGAGGGGGTGCCGAGGGTGACAACGGACCGTTTCGGGCTCTCGCCCTTCGACTGGTCACATATGGCTGCTGGTGCCTGCTCACGTCCTATATGGAAGGAGCAGGACCGCCCATTAAGGCGTCACCAATCAGCCGTGATTTGTGCTATGACTAAACAAAACAATGATTAGCATAAATCAATACATATTGCAAAACAAAATACAGACATTTATAACGTAAAATCAATACTACCCTTATTTTCATGTACACAGAGCCGAGAGAGATCCTCCAGGGGTGGGCGGAGCTACTCAAAACTCACCGCTCCGAGCCCAAGCATCGCGTGACCAGCACACAGCATTCTGGGTACTCTCGCGATCCCTGCGCAGCAATACGGGAGGACCCAACGAGAACTCGGCAACTCAGCCCGGAAACAACCAAGGCAAGTATAAAGCCGAGATCAAGTGTTTAAAGAGTTGCTAGGCAACCGAGAGATACAAGGCTGCCAGTTACGGAACACAACTATACATATAGAAGCAGCACAAGAGTGGAAGCTACCTTGTGTCCAAGCTCCAATTAGTTAAAAGAGAGTCCTCCCTTATTTGCAAGCAGCGTATTATAGAGGCTCCACAAGCCGTCTCCCCATTGACGAAGCACACAACCACAAACAAAAAATTAAATGTGAATGTATGCGTATCTCAGCAGGCGTAAAAACTATTAACCTCATTAGCGGGGAGGAAACCCACATCGCTGAAAGAGAGATGCCCCCTATACACCAAGACACAGTAGTCTAAAAGGAAGGCTATATCTAATTATCCACCACCCATTTACGTAAAAGCAACCAGTTCCTCTATTTACCAGCAACGCCTAACTCCAATCAAATAAAAACGGCTAAATCCAACTTATCATTAAGGCCAAGTGGACCTTGAGCAGACAGCTCCAAGATCCAATTGGCCTCAATCTGCAGCAAACGCTTATGTTGGTCCCCTCCGTTCTTAGAAGGGAAAAGCCTTTCAATCCCAGCAAAACGCAAAACACTTGCGTCATCGACGTATCTGATATAATGTCTTATGTATTTCAAGAAAGGATTTTGTTGTGTGAACACATATTCTTCCTCAAAAGCAGCAAGAAAGAGGTTGGCCAGGGTACAAGCCACTGGAGTACCCATGGCCACACCACTTCTCTGAGCAAACCAATGAGCAAACCAATATCAGATACGTCGATGACTTGTTAATAGTATGGGAAGGTAACGAGAGGGAATTCAGCGAGTTTGTGGCTTTTTTGAATAAAAATTCGTATAACATGGCCTTTACCTCGATTTTCGGGACAAGTCACTCGAGTTTTTGGATGTAAAGCTCGAGTTGCTTGACAATAAATTGGTAAGGTCAGTATATAAAAAACCTACGGCCACAAACTCGCTGCTGCACTTCAATAGCGCTCACCCTGAGCATACTAGATCAGGACTTCCTTTCAGCCAGTTTTTGCGTTTTAAACGCATTAACAATGTCGCCGAAAATTTTGAATTGCAAGCTGATTTATTAGAGCAAGATTTGTCACGACGGGGGTACCCCACTTCTGTGTTGAAACAAGCTCGGATTAGGGCGACTAATCATTCCCCCCACGCCACTTCTAGGTCTCTGGGTATCAGCGACGATACTCAGTCAAAGAAATTCTTTTTCAGTTTTAGACACGGCCCAATGTTTTCACGGATAGCAGCTGCTGTAAGAAGGCATTGGCATGTCGTTGAAGCTGACAGAACTCTGACAAAAGTTTCCCCGACCTCGGTTGTGACATACAGGAGGTGTAAAAATTTAGGTGACATGTTGGTGCAGAAAAGGATAAAAAAGACAGATAGTGGAAATACTTGGTTAAGCCCGAAACGCTTGCAGGGGAATTATAGATGCGGACACTGCAATTGGTGTCCCCAGTTTGCTACCGATCCCTGTATTGATTTAGGAGGACGGAGGATTAAAATAAATTCTTTTATCAATTGTCGCACCAAGTGGGTCGTTTACGCCATCTGGTGCCCCTGCAAGTAGTTTTATGTGGGAAAAACCATTAGACCACTATTTGTCAGGGCCAGAGAAAATTTTGGGTCTATTTTAAAGAAAAAAGGTTCCCCAAGACTTATCCAGCATGTCACCGAGCATCATAATGGGGATGCAAGTGTTTTGCGTTTTGCTGGGATTGAAAGGCTTTTCCCTTCTAAGAACGGAGGGGACCAACATAAGCGTTTGCTGCAGATTGAGGCCAATTGGATCTTGGAGCTGTCTGCTCAAGGTCCACTTGGCCTTAATGATAAGTTGGATTTAGCCGTTTTTATTTGATTGGAGTTAGGCGTTGCTGGTAAATAGAGGAACTGGTTGCTTTTACGTAAATGGGTGGTGGATAATTAGATATAGCCTTCCTTTTAGACTACTGTGTCTTGGTGTATAGGGGGCATCTCTCTTTCAGCGATGTGGGTTTCCTCCCCGCTAATGAGGTTAATAGTTTTTACGCCTGCTGAGATACGCATACATTCACATTTAATTTTTTGTTTGTGGTTGTGTGCTTCGCCAATGGGGAGACGGCTTGTGGAGCCTCTATAATACGCTGCTTGCAAATAAGGGAGGACTCTCTTTTAACTAATTGGAGCTTGGACACAAGGTAGCTTCCACTCTTGTGCTGCTTCTATATGTATAGCTGAGTTCCGTAACTGGCAGCCTTGTATCTCTCGGTTGCCTAGCAACTCTTTAAACACTTGATCTCGGCTATATACTTGCCTTGGTTGTTTCCGGGCTGAGTTGCCGAGTTCTCGTTGGGTCCTCCCGTATTACTGCGCAGGGATCGCGAGAGTACCCAGAATGCTGTGTGCTGGTCACGCGATGCTTGGGCTCGGAGCGGTGAGTTTTGAGTAGCTCCGCCCACCCCTGGAGGATCTCTCTCGGCTCTGTGTACATGAAAATAAGGGTAGTATTGATTTTACGTTATAAATGTCTGTATTTTGTTTTGCAATATGTATTGATTTATGCTAATCATTGTTTTGTTTAGTCATAGCACAAATCACGGCTGATTGGTGACGCCTTAATGGGCGGTCCTGCTCCTTCCATATAGGACGTGAGCAGGCACCAGCAGCCATATGTGACCAGTCGAAGGGCGAGAGACCGAAACGGTCCGTTGTCACCCTCGGCACCCCCTCCCTGAATCCGTGTTATGTTCCCACAATAAAGGACACCGCTGATTCTCCTTCATCCCGGTGAGTGCCGTCTTCTCTCACTGCATGGTTATCTGGACTTTTCCCTTTTGACTGGCACCCCGGCGATTTGTGCCTCCTGCCCACTGGCAACGATACCCTGCTGATTGGTGGGGTGGTGCCCTTTTGCTTCCTACCTTTTGATTTATCTATCGCTCTTTCTCCGGAGTGGGACATCTTCAATATTCTTCCAATAGATTAGCTAACAAGGCTTTCTGTCCATCAGCGCAGCACTTTATTCATCTGGGCGGCAGCCACCCGCAAAACTATCCTACACCTCTGGGAGCAGGACGCAATCCCTACTCTAAATTTGATTACTACGAAGGTAGCCTGTAGCTTTAAAATGTATTGGGTAGAGTCGTTACTTAATAAAGAAAAACTCACCAAACACTTTTTTCTTACATGGTCGTCTTCTATTAATACCCAGCCACTATCCATACACCAGGCGGTCCAGGGCTGTTTCCAATTTACAGACTGGTACATGAGGGAGCAGATTCCCGGCAGAGTTCCCGTTAGGCTCGAGTGATATTTTGACACAAGGTTTTTAGCTTATGCCCAAGGAAATGGGGGGAAGGGGGTGTAGGGGGTATAGTTAAAATGTACCATCTAATATGCTGCTGTATTGTATTTTTTTCTGTCTTTCATAATGTACTTTGACAATGTATGTCATCTTTACTTTTCTTTCAATAAAGACGGTTTTAAAAATAAAAAAAAATAATTGGCACGGGTGAGAAGCCATATTCCTGCTGATAGTGTGGTAAATCATATTATGTTGTACATGTGAGATATCACATCCAGAAGAAAATATGTTCATGTTCAGAGTGTGGGAAATATTTTAACCAGAAATCTTTGTAGTCATCAGAGAAGTCACACAGGGGAGAAGCCGTATTCATGCCCAGAATGCAGGAAATGAACCCCTTTGTGACCCATGACATTGTGGAACGTCATGGGTCAGGGCCCGATGTTTGATGTGAGCTCCTGCGCGGCGCTTATATCGAACACCCGACATCTCGGCTGATCTTATCAGCTGAGATGTCGGACTTCCAGCACCGATCGGATCCGCAATCCGATTGGAACTGTTAACCCCTTGGATCCCACTGTCAATCACTGACATCGGGATCCAAAACCATCACGGCAGGGATTGCATTGTTCCCCACCTGCATCAGAGATCCCGCAATAAGATCGTGGGATCTCCAGTGCTCACATGACATCCCTGGGTCCTGGCTTGACCCCGGAAGCTGTCACGGATCACTACATGTGAATGGTTGGCAAGCGCTGCCAACCACTCACAGTGCGCATTTGTGACAGGTCTTGATATGCTGCAGCTCATCGGGACCTGTCACAAGCGATCAGACTGTGCAGCAGTGTGCCTTCCTATGGGGGTGTGTAAAATTAAGAATTACCGTAATTGTAAAATAAACTTTTTAAAAATATAAAAAAGCATAAACAAAGTTCAAATCACCCCTTCTTTTCCCCCATTCAAAATAAAAGTATTAAAGAAAAAAATGTATATACTTGGTATCGTCGCGTTCTATCAATATATAAAGTCGATTGATGAGATCTGTAAACTGCGTAATGGAAAAAAGGTCCAAACGCCAAAATTACGTGTTTTTTGGTTGCCACAACATTATATAAAATGCAAAAACGGGTGATCAAAACAGCGCCTCCACCTAAAATTGGTATCATTAGAAATATCAGCTCAGGCCGCAAAAAATAAGCCTTTACACAGCCCCAGATCCCAAAACATGAGGACGTTACGGGGCGCGGAACATGGCGCAAAGAGTGCATTTCTTTTTTCTCAAACTTCTGAATTTTTTTCACCACTTAGATAACAGTAAAAGTAACATGTTTAGTGTCTGCGAACTCGTACCAACCCTGGGCATCACACCGTCATGACAGTTTTACCATATAGTGATCATGGCAAATAAAAAACCCAAAAAACAAACGTGCAATTGCACTTTTTTTGCAATTTCACCGCACTTGGAATTTTTTTCCCATTTTCGTGTACACTATATGGTAAAATAAATGATTGCATCTGAAACTACAACTCGTCCCGCAAAAAACAAGCCGTCATATGTCTATATTGACGGAAAAATAAAAAAGTTATGGCTCTTGGAAGCAGGGGAGCAAAAAATGAAAACTCGCCGGGTGGTGAAGGGGTTAAACGTCCTTCAGGTCTTTATCATCATGAGAGGACTCACACAACAGAGAAGCTATATTCATATTTATAATCTGGGAAAGATTTCACCCTGAAATGAGATCCTGGTAATAATCAGACAATTCATATAGAGGATAATAGTGATGGGCGAATCTGAATTGTAAATTTCGGGGTCTGTGTCGAGCACCTCGCGTTTGTGCCGGGTCCCGAACATGGACTTCCCTGAGAAGTCAGTGTTACGGTTGGGCTGGGATGGGGCGGGGGGCTGTAAAAATCAAACAAACTAGTGTTTAGAGCAGGAGAGTTATAATTACCATTCTCTTATGCCACATTTACACTTACTTCCGGGTCCATGTTTATCCATTGTTCTGTCCCCATCTGATGGCTGTAAATCTAAGTGCTCTAATTACCAGTCCCTTAGATAATTGTATGCTCGGTACTTACCCCATCAGGAGCAACAGACAGTTTCAACTCGATCACCACTGCAGCTGTAGAAAGACAGGAGAACACTGTAGTTTTCTTCCAAATCTTGTATTAGTCACAATAACGATAGGCAAAAAGGATTAATCTGTACAGGGGTATACACATGTGTCTTGAGCAATGGCGCAGTGCCCTGTGAAAGTATTTGTCCCCTTATATACAGTGCCTTGTGAAAGTATTTGTCCCCTTATATACAGTGCCTTGTGAAAGTATTTGTCCCCTTATATACAGTGCCTTGTGAAAGTATTTGGCCCCCTTGAACTTTTCAACCTTTTGCCACATTTCAGGTTTCAAACTAGTATATAAAATTCTAAATCAACAACATGTGGGACACAATCGTGAAGTGGAATGAAATGTATTGGATATTTTAAACTTTTTCAACAAATAAAAAACTGAAGAGTGGGGGCGTGCAATATTATTCATCCCCTTTACTTTTAGTGCAGCAAACTCACTCCAGAAATTCAGTGCGGATCTCTGAATGATCCAATGTTGTCCTAAATGACTGGTAATGATAAATAGAATCCACCTGTGTGTAATCAAGTCTCCGTATAAATGCACCTGCTCTGTGATAGTCTAAGGGTGCGTGCACACGATCAGTGTATGCAGCGTTTTGGACGCAACGTCTTGCCGCTGCGTCCAAAACGCTGCGTAGTACAGTATCAGCATAGTGGATGGGATTTCAAGAAATCTCATCCTGACTATGCGTAACCCACCCGCAGCGTGTTTGGAGCTGTGGTGCGGGTTGCAGCGGCTCCCATCGGGTGACTGCAGGGAGAAGCTGCCCTGCACCCGCCACACACGGTGAGTACAGGGCGGCTGCAGTCTCCCTGCGGCCACCTGCGGCTTCACTCAGGTCCGGAGGAGCTGCGTCCAACACGCAGCTCCTCCAGACTGTGTGCACGCACCCTCAGGGTTCTGTTTCAAGTGCAGAGAGCATCATGAAGACCAAGGAACACACCGAACACATAGTGTTCGAGCATAGACCCCAAATGCGGACTTACAGTGCCTACAAGTAGTATTCAACCCCCTGCAGATTTAGCTGGTTTGATAAGATGCCAATAAGTTAGAGCCTTCAAACTGCAAACGAGAGTAGGATTTATTAACAGAAGCATAAATCTTACAAACCAAAAAGTTATGTTGCTCAGTTGAATTTTAATAAATTTTAAACATAAAAGTGTGGGTCAATTATTATACAACCCCTAGGTTTAATATTTTGTGGAATAACCCTTGTTTGCAATTACAGCTAATAATGGTCTTTTATAAGACCTGATCAGGCCGGCACAGGTCTCTGGAGTTATCTTGGCCCACTCCTCCATGCAGATCTTCTCCAAGTTATCTAGGTTCTTTGGGCGTCTCATGTGGACTTTAATCTTGAGCTCCTTCCACAAGTTTTCAATTGGGTTAAGGTCAGGAGACTGACTAGGCCACTCCATCACCTTGATTTTTTCCCTCTTGAACCAGGCCTTGGTTTTCTTGGCTGTGTGCTTTGGGTCGCTGTCTTGTTGGAAGATGAAATTACGACCCATCTTAAGATCCTTGATGGAGGAGCGGAGGTTCTTGGCCAAAATCTCCAGGTAGGCCGTGCTATCCATCTTCCCATGGATGCGGACCAGATAGCCAGGCCCCTTGTCTGAGAAACATCCCCACAGCATGATGCTGCCACCACCATGCTTGACTGTAGGGATGGTATTTTTGGGGTCGTATGCAGTGCCATCCAGTCTCCAAACGTCACGTGTGTGGTTGGCACCAAAGATCTCGATCTTGGTCTCATCAGACCATAGAACTTTGATCCAGTCTGTCTCAGAGTCCTCCAAGTGATCATGAGCAAACTGTAGACGAGCCTTGACATGACGCTTTGAAAGTAAAGGAACCTTACGGGCTCGTCTGGAACGGAGACCATTGCGGTGGAGTACATTACTTATGGTATTGACTGAAACCAATGTCCCCACTGCCATGAGATCTTCCTGGAGCTCCTTCCTTGTTGTCCTTGGGTTAGCCTTGACTCTTCGGACAAGCCTGGCCTCGGCACGGGAGGAAACTTTCAAAGGCTGTCCAGGCCGTGGAAGGCTAACAGTAGTTTCATAAGCCTTCCACTTCCGGATGATGCTCCCAACAGTGGAGACAGGTAGGCCCAACTCCTTGGAAAGGGTTTTGTACCCCTTGCCAGCCTTGTGACCCTCCACGATCTTGTCTCTGATGGCCTTGGAATGCTCCTTTGTCTTTCCCATGTTGACCATGTATGAGTGCTGTTCACAAGTTTGGGGAGGGTCTTAAATAGTCAGAAAAGGCTGGCAAAAGAGATAATTAATCCACACATGTGAAGCTCATTGTTCTTTGTGCCTGAACTACTTCTTAATACTTTAGGGGGACCAAACAGAATGCTGGTGGTTTGAGGGGTTGAATAATAAATGACTCTCTGAATTCACTTTTAACACTTTAAAAAAAATAAAATAAAACATTAAAAAATCTTTCTGGCTGCAGTGCATTTCCCACTTCCAGGCTGATCTACAGTCCAAATGTCACAATGCCAAGTTAATTCCGCATGTGTCAACCAGCTAAATCTGCAGGGGGTTGAAGACTACTTGTAGGCACTGTATATATAGTAAAACGTGTCAATGTCATTCTATAAGAATAAGGCTCTCTCCCTGTTGGGGGCTCTCGCTCTCTCACTGATGCTGAGCTGAACAACAGATGAACATATGTAACTGCTCCGGCCGTACAGAAGCCATTTTGCCCTTGGAAAGATGACTCATGAAGAAGCAGATCGTCTCCAGGTGGCACAGATGAAATAGACTATAATTACTTTTAAAGGACAATAACTTTCTTTGTTATTCTGCATATGCAACCACATTTATTTCTTTTTGGAATAAACCTAATGATATATTTAATACGTTTCCGTGTTTTCTCAATAATACGCACATGACGATAATTACGCACATATGACGGTATTTAACATCGGCGAGCCATTGCCATGTTCCTCTGGGTTTTTTTTGACAACTATTCTTGAATTGTTTTTTCTGCTATTTTTGGTCACATTCCTTCCCTTGTACAAGGGGGGACTGTGGGATGCTTTGCTAACACCTGTTGTACAATCTCAGGAATCTGACAAATTGCAAGACCCGTCATAAAATTTCAGAAGAAGAAAAGAACCACAGTGAAGTAAGGAGGAAACAAGGTAGTCAGAGAAGTGGGAGGAGGCATCTTAACTGTTATAAAAAATGAAGCGGGAGTAGTCAAAGGAGGAGGAATAGAAAGTGAGATGGGAGGAGCCACAGGAGATGTAGCACAGGGGAGTGGTGAAGGTCAGTCACCAAAAATAGAATACGTGCTATGACTCCACAGCGTTCAAACCTATGTGAATGTACAAAATTGTTGGATACTGGCAGAAGATGTCAGGACAGGACAAATTATGTAAAATCAAACAAATCAGAAGGCAATAACAAAATTGCTTCCTCTTATTCAAACCTTTCCAAACCAAATGGTTTTCATGACAAAATATATGAAATTGGTAGGAAATTTCATATTTCTTCCAATCACTATAATTTGATCCATATGTCGTCAAATCATTCTTCACAGTAGTGACACTCCAGAATGTCCTTCTGCCAGGCCTGGTGCTCCCCCATTGCTCGCTAGTTCTACAATTAGAAACCTTGCAGAGAAGTTATTCTGTTATGGATAATACATGACATTACTCATGTATAATATTCTAATCATATAGGTTTGGTCCTGATTGTATATATATCTACTATATAATCTCCTAATCGTGTCTGTCTGATGCTGAAATCGCGCGCGCCAGCGCTCATTGGCTGCCGCTAGCCACGCCAACCAATGAGCAACGCATATGCAAAAAGCCGTGCGCATTCAAAATTAGAAGATTATATAGTAGCTGTAACCTCCCGCTCCACACCTCGGCTCCCGCACCTCACCTCCCGCACCTCGCCTCCCACCTCGCCTCCTCCCGCTCCCACCCATCTTCTTCCTGTGTACATCAGTCGTGACAGGGCGGGCTGAAGCCCCCCCGGCTCCATCCTGTCCCCCGACTCCACCCTGCCCCCCTGCCTCCGTTCTCCAAGTGTGGGGGTGAAAGGAAACAAACCCCACCACACTTGCGTGCTAGGGGAGGTTGACCACCAGATACAACCGTGGCAAACTGGTGATCTCGACTACAGCACCAAGGTCCACAAGACTCCACTACCGGTCATAGAGCACAGTCACAGCCAGACCCTGACTTGTGTCATCCACGGCATCAGCCCCGACCACCTCCACCTCCAGAATTAGATCCCATGTCTTTCTCCCGCTGGGCTTGTTTAGGTGAAGATGAAGGGGAGGCTCTAGGAAAGTTCCACTCCTTAAAAGCCCTCCCGAGCCTGGTAGGCAAGGAGAACGATTGCCTGGAGCCATTGTACCTAAAGTTCACAGATACCGGGGACCCCCAGTTGTAGGAGATTCCTTTGTCTCTCAAGATGATACAGTAAGGTGCAAATTCTCGTCTTCTGGCGAGGGTCCCGGGGGATAGATCTGGGAAAACCGAGAGGGCATTGAAAGGGTCAGGGAGATGAGGTTTTTGTCTCATGGTTTCCATCAGCATGTCCATAGTTGTAGGAGAGGAGAAACACACCAACACATCTCTAGGAATGTCCTTCCGTAGTCGTGCAGGCTTAGGTAGCCTGAATGTTTTATCCACAGCTAGATCTCCCTCAGAAGCATCAGGGAGGACAGACTTTAGGAATAACGATACAGAAGCCCTTAAATCTTTATTTTCATTCACTTCTGCCAGACCTCTAAGCTTAACATCCCCCTGCGGAGTGTGGCATCTAGATCACATACTTTGGCTTGCAGAAAGCATACATCAGTGTCAATTACAGCATAATCATCTGCCAGTTGATTGTGGACACTAGCAAAGTCCGCCATTTTAGTCTCTAGATGGGATGTTCTCACTCCCATGGCCGCCATATCAGCTCTCAGATCGCAGATCAGGCCACGCATATCCTCATGCAGAGACCTACGCAGTGAGTCCAGGATGCCCCGCAAACATCCCCTGGTGATCGGAGCGCCATCATCTCCCCTGTCCTCAAAGCCCCCCAGGCTGTGTGGAGAGCGGAGAGAACGGCTGGGAGAAGCAGTGCCCACCCGCGGCACCATGTTAGATGCAGGCGCAGACGGCCCCACCACAGTAAAGAACTCTCTTACCGAGTTCACGTCTCACGGCGTCGGGATGAAGCCCGCGGCATCTCGGGGCGGGGGGGTTCTTGCACAGTCCGGAACGTTTCCAGTGGGTTTTGGGGGGGCCGAGGGAGCCTGTAATCACCGTTAACAGGGCTGGGTGCGAGGAGCTCTTCACCAAGCGTCCTGCTCCATGAGCTGCAGGACACGCCCCCCCAGCTATGTGATTTTTATATGCTGAATATAAATAACAGAAACCCCATGCAGGTTTTCGTAATTATTTTAAAAAATAATTAAAACAAAAGATGGTTTGGGGTCCCTCCCCATTTAATACTCAGCCCAGATAGGAGGCGCATAAATATTCCCTTGCAGGGTAAGAATAGCAGCCTACAGCTGCAACAGAATTTAGCACATTCATTAGAAGAGCCAAATCCTGGCAATTTATCCGGGTCTTCTCGATTGTCCTGGTGCGGTGGCAATCGTGATAATAGAAGGGGTTCATGACAGCTGAAATTGACAGCTGTCATCAAGCCCTGGATTGGTAATGTTCAGGTCTCTTTGAGACCCCCACATTACCAATCCTGTAAGTAAATAGTTAAAAAACAAACACTGAGAAAAATCCTTTATACAGCATACAGACACCTCTTTTACCTATTTTCTAACCCCAAACATAACCAACTGACCGTAAATCCACAACATAATGTCCCTTGATGAAGCTTGCAGGCTCTGTTACATTGCGGTGACATTACAGTGACCACTCACCACGAGAAGTGCACTCACACTGATGGCACTGAGAGCTGCGTCTGTGAGAGCAGTGATGTCAGAGTTAATCTGAGGTAACAGCTGACGTGGTTCCCATGGTACCTGGTACCTCAGCTGTGACCTCAGATGAACTGTCTGATGTCACAGCTCTCACTGCCCTCTAGGTGACACAATGCACGCAGTGACTGGTCATTGTAATGTCATTGCTAAGCTCAATGTGTAAGGGCCAATGAGCATCAATGATGTACATTGTGTTGTGGATTACCATCGCAGCTAGTTATGTTTAGGGGTTAATAAATGAGTAAAAGAGGGTGTCTGTGTGTTTTATTAAAAATAAAGGATTTTTCTGTGTGTGTTTTTTAACTATTTACTTACAATACTGTAAAATGAGGGGTCTCATAGAGGCCTGAACATTACCAATCCATGGCTTGATAACAGCTGCCATTTCTCAGCTGTCATTATCCCATTCTATTACCCGGATTGCCGCCGCACCAGGGCAATTGGAAAGACCCAGGTAAAGAGCCAGGATTTAGCCCTTCTAATGAATGCACCAAATTCTGGGGCGTTAGCAGGCTGCTATTCTTACCATGGTGAGAAGGCAATAACTATGTGCCCAGGGTGAGAACACCAACCCCCAGCCGTGTTCACTAATTGAGCTAAGTAGCAAGTTAGGGGGGACCCCTGGCCACCATGATTTTTATAATTATTTATTAAATTAGTTAAGAACATTGTGTGAGAACCCTGTCTTTGATACTAAGCCAATAAAAAGCACACAGCTGGGAGCTGTAGGCAGCAGCTGTCCATTTTATCTGTGTTAGATCAAAAATACAGGGGACCCTATGCAATTTTTTTCAATTATTTATTTAATTTACACACATGCAGGTATGTTGCCATTCACTAATATATATGAACATCAAACACAGACACCGGTACAGATTGTGGGGGCACAGTCTCACTGCAACAGCCAATCACAGATGTTGTTACAGAGAGTGTGCGTCTGTGATCGGCTATTGCAGTCAGTGCAGTGAATAAATGTGGACCCGGAAGCAAGTGTAACCGTGTTGCTAGAGAATGGCAAGTACTGCATAATTCTCCTGCTTTAATCACCAGTTTATGTATTTTTACAGCACCCTAGCCGAACCCGAACAGTAACACTGACTTCTCAGGGAAGTCCAGGTTCAGGTTCCACTAGTGTGTGTTTGGTACCAGACCCCGGGACCTTTACTGTACGGGTTCGCCCATCACTATTCTCCTCTGTTAATGAATTGTCTGAAAGATCCCCTCGATTCCCTCTCCCAGCGCACATGTCATTCCTTGAGGATAAATAAATACTCGGAGCTGAAAACCACCACCGGTGAGTGCCACTTTTCATTTCTTCCATTAATAAGTAATGCATTTACGGCTCACCTTAGCGTGTAACATCGGTCCCCAGGCGCTATACAAGTGATCACTGGGCTGAACCTAAAAATTGGACGCACAGGCTGAAAAATGTGCAGTGTTTTGGTGCCCAGCAACGCTCTCTTTTCATTGATACAACCCTGTATGACTTTTCTGATGTCTAAGAAGATTAGATTTCTGGTTAAAATATTTCCCACACTCTGAACATGAAAATATTTTTCTTCTGGGAGTGATATAACACATGTACAACATAATATAATTTATTTGTAAAATGTTTACCAACATTATGAGCAGGACTATGGCTTCTCACCTGTGTGACTTCTCTGATGCATAATAAGATGTGATCTACGTGTAAAACATTTCCCACATTCTGTACATCCATATCGGCTTCTCACCTGTGTGACTTTTCTGATGGGTAACAAGAGATGATTTATGTGTAAAACATTTCCCACATTCTGAACATTCATACGGCTTCTCACCTGTGTGACTTTTCTGATGTGTGACAAGATATGATTTACGTGTAAAACATTTCCTACATTCTGTACATCCATACGGCTTTTCACCTGTATGAGTTTTATGATGGATAACAAGATCTGATTTATGTGTAAAACATTTCCCACATTCTGAACATTCATACGGCTTCTCACCTGTGTGACTTTTCTGATGTGTGACAAGATATGATTTACGTGTAAAACATTTCCCACATTCTGTACATCCATACGGCTTCTCACCTGTATGAGTTTTATGATGGATAACAAGATCTGATTTACGTGTAAAACATTTCCCACATTCTGAACATCCATATGGCTTCTCATCTGTGTGACTTTGCTGATGTCTACCAAGATGTGATCTCTGATTAAAATATTTTCCACATTCTGGACATGAATATGGCTTCTCACCTGTGTGACTTCTCTGATGGATAAGAAGATATGATTTACATGTAAAACATTTCCCACATTCTGAACATCTATACGGCTTCTCATCCATGTGACTTTTCTGATGTCTAACAAGATCTGATCTCTGTTTAAAATATTTCCCACATTCGGAACATGAATACGCTTATCCACTGTGTGACTTCTCTGATGTCTAAGAAGATCTGATCGAGTTGTAAAATGTTTCCCACATTCTGAACATGAATACGGCTTCTCCCCTGTGTGAGTTCTCTGATGTATAACAAGAGATGATTTACTTGTAAAACATTTTTTACATTCTGAACATGAAATTGACTTCTTTCCTTTGAGAGCTGCTGGATATTTCTTGTCCCTTCTGTGAATTTTACTTTGCTTCTCAGTCTGTGATGATTCAGAAGATGAGGGTATATCTGGGACAATGGCATGTTCTTCATGTGTAGCTTGTGAGATATCAGGATTTTCTGCTTTAAAATCTGACGTCAGACATCCCTCCACGCTCCTATTACAGTCATCTGACAAAAATTGAATCTAATTTGATTATTTAGGAATAAAACGTTAAAAGCATGTGGAAATTTTACTAACATCAGTCCGTCATGCACAAAGCAAGCCTCACACAGAAAAATGAAACAATTTTTTTTCTTTTACAATTTTTTAATTTTTCTTTCAACACTGAAAATACAAAACTATATAAGATTGATATTGCTGTGGTCCTACTTAAAGAGTCATATTTCAACCTCATATTTACCATTAAAAAAGTAAATGAAAATGAGGGATTTTTTGCTAATTCACCACCTCCACTTCCAGTACAATGTATAGGAACTTTTCATTCAAAACTACAACTTGTCCCACAAAAACCAACCCTCATATAGTTATGTCACCAGAAATAGAGAAAAAGTTCTGGCTTCTGAAAGAAGAGGAGAAAATAACAAAAGAGCAAAAAAAAAAAAAAAATAATCCCTCATATAGTTATGTCACCAGAAATATATATATAAAAAAAAGTTCTGGCTCCTGAAAAAAAGAGGAGAAAAAAACAAAAAAGCAAAAAAAATCATAATGGGTTGTGGTTGGAAGATGTTAATTAAATAAAGGGTTAGTGAGGATATTTCAGACTATAGAATGAGAGTAATATGTCATTTAATTGGAATAATTTGGGTTGAGAATCCAGATTTTCTAGCTCTTTGTCTACTTGGAATAAATAAGTGTCTGTGGTGCAATCATCTCTCATATATACATGTGATATTCCCAGAGCCGGGGCTGACATAGCCGGAGAGGGAGGAAGATATTCAGCTCTTTATAAACATGGCAGTGTGAATACCCCCTCCTGTATTTATGGTCATATATAGTGTACACCACTGGGTAAGGTCATTATTAAAGGAAAGGAACGGATAAAGAATGTGAATACATGATATTAATATTAAACTTTTAGGCTAGGGTCACATCTACGTTTTTTTTTTAAACCTGATCCGGTTTTGAGCTTTCAAAAAGCTCAAAACCGGATCAGGAAACGCTCCTCATAGGAGCCAATGCTAAAAACCGGATTGCTTCACAAGCAATCCGGTCTCCGTCTCTGCAGCCTGCAGTAAATAACATGCAGGCTGCAGTTTTCGGAGCAGTTTTAGCATCCGCAATGCGGGAGCCGGATAGCTCAGGATGTGTAATCCTGAGCAATCTGATTCCCGCATATACTTTGCTTAACCCGGCTGCCGCCGGGATAAGCAAAGTGTTCTGTTGTTTGTTAAAACTAATTATTTAATAAATAAATGTTTGTTCAATGTCTCTAGGGGTGCCCAGTCCCCCTAGAGACCTTACACCCACTCAGGTGGGCATATACTGCTATAATCTGTAATGTACAATAGCTGACTCATGTCAGCTGTTGTACATTTTTATGAATGAAAACGCCGGGCTCCTGAGAGCGGCGCGCATAACCTGACCCCACAAACTGACCCCCCCGCATCTTGATACCTGTCCCTGCACCCCCTCTTATCATTTCTAGCCATCCCTTTTACTGAAGAAAACGATGTTGTAAAGTAGAGAATAGAGGTTATATTCACCTCGTCCTGTGTGAGTTCTCTGTGTCTGTAAAAGTGTCCAAAGGCTGTCTGCTGCTCCCTCCGCCCGCTTTGTAATTATGCACACCCCCTCTCGGCTTGTTGCAGTGCTGAGAGCCTTGCTGTGTCATGAAAGGGGCGGGGCTAAAATCATGTCATACCGGTAGCCCCGCCCCTTTCATGACGCTGCCAGGCTCTCAGCACAGCAGCAAGCCGAAAGGGGGCGTGCATAATGTGACTGCGTGGCCAGTGTGTCAGGGAGGGGAGGCGGCGGTGCCGGCCTGCGTTCCACTGCGGAACGCATACAAAGCAGGCAGGCGCCGCCTCCTCCACACTAGGAGACGGCATCACTTTCTGCTTTGCCGAAACCGCCGCCTCCTCCTCTTCCTGAGTTTGTTTGTGGAGACCAGAGCTGTGGGGGAAGCGAGACAGGTACCGTATTTACTCGTGTATAAGCCGACTTTTTCAGCCCAAAAATTGGGCTGAAAAGTCCCCCCCTCGGCTTATACACGAGTCATATACATATAGTGTGGTGGGGGCTGTTTCCGGGCACTGCAGGAGGCAGGAGGAGGCGGGGGGAGGCTGCAGAATGAGCGGCACGTCACGTGGTGCCGCTCATTAATTATGCATGGGGAGCAGCGCATAGTACATTGCTGCTCCCCTGCACAGTATAGCCTCCCCCGCTGTCTCCCCACTTCCCCCTATGTATACAGAGGCCCCCCCAGCAGTGATCCATCTCACCCCCTCGGTCTGCACCCGGGTCCTCCAGCTGCTCCGTCTGGGTGCCCCGCGGCTTCTAATACCGGCGTCCTCCCCGCTCTTCCTGCTTGAATGTAATCATGTGACCCGTGGTCACATGATCGCAATCAAACAGGAAGTGTGGGGAGGACGCCGGTATTAGAAGCCGCAGGGCACGCAGACGGAGCAGCTGGAGGACCCGGGTGCAGAACCAAGGGGGTGAGATGGATCACTGCTGGGGGGGCCTCTGTATACATAGGGGGGCGGTGAGACAGCAGGGGAGCTGTATACCACAGCTGGGCCTGTATACCAATGCTGGGGGCTGTATAGCACTGCTGAGGGGCCTGTATACCAGTGCTGGGCCTGTATATTACTGCTGGGGCTGTATAGCACTGCTGAGGTGCCTGTATACCACTGCTGGGCCTGTATACCACTGCTGGGGCTGTATAGCACTGCTGCTGGGCATGTATACCAGTGCTGGGGGCTGTATAGCACTGCCGAGGGCTGTATAGCACTGCCGAGGGGCCTGTATACCACTGCTGGGGCTGTATACCACTGCTGGGGCTGTATACCACTGCTGGGCCTGTATACCAGTGCTGGGGGCTGTATACCACTGATGAGGGGCCTGTATACCACCGCTGGGCCTGTATACCCATCCTGGGGGCTGTATAGCACTGCTGAGGGGCCTGTATACCACTGCTGAGGAGCCTGTATACCACTGATGAGGGGCCTGTATACCACTGATGAGGGGCCTGTATACCACTGATGAGGGGCTGTATATCAGTGATGGCGGCAACTGTATACTAGTTATGGCCAATATATACCAGTGATGACTGATATATACAGGGATGGTGGGCTATATACCAGTCATAGGGGGCTTTATAACAGGATGGTGGTCTGCTGCATTGGTAGTTTACTGTTTCTATTTAAAATAAAAGTTCAACATTTTATTCGTATCTATTTTCATTTTTAAAATTTTTCAGTACCGGTAGCTGCTGCATTGTCCACCCTCGGCTTATACGCGAGTCAATAGGTTTTCCCAGTTTTTGGGGGCAAAAGTAGGGGGGTCAGCTATAACACGGGTCGGCTTATACACGAGTATATACGGGTAAGTAAGATTTATTTATTTTTTTATAAATCAGTGCAAGGTGGCCAGAGGATTATGGGGAAGAAGGGGGGAGCATTCTACTATATGGAGATTGGAGAGGCTATGAGGCGGCACTATACAGAGGGGCTATGAGGCTGCACTATATGGAGGGTCTATGAGGCTGCACTATACAGAGGGGCTATGAGGCTGCTCTATATGGAGGGGCTATGAGGCTGCACCAACGGAGGGGCTATGAGGCTGCACTATACGGAGGGGCTATGAGGCTGCACTGTACGGAGGAGCTATGAGGCTGCACTATATGGAGGGGCTATGAGGCTGCACTATGGAGAGGCTATGAGGCTGCACTATATGGAGGGGCTATGAGGCTGCACTATGGAGGGGCTATGAGGCTGCACTATGGAGGGGCTATGAAGCTGCACTATGGAGGGGCTATGAGGCTGCACTGTACGGAGGGGCTATGAGGCTGCACTATATGGAGGGGCTATGAGGCTGCACTATGGTATGGCTAAGAGGCTGCACTATGGAGAGGCTATGAGGCTGCACTATATGGAGGGGCTATGAGGCTGCACTATGGAGGGGCTATGAGGCTGCACTATGGATGGGCTATGAAGTTGCACTATGGAGGGGCTATGAGGCTGCACTATGGAGGGGCTATGAGGCTGCACTTTGGAGGGGCTATGAGGCTGCACTATGGAGGGACTATGAGGCTGCACTATATGGAGAGATATGAGGCTGCACTACATGTACAGTTTTGAATCTGCACTTTATGGAGAGTTTTGAGCCTGCATTATTCTATATGAAGAGCTATGAGGCTCCATTATACTATATGGAGGGCTGTGAGGCTGCATTATGCTATATGGAGGGATATTAATGTACATTATGCTATATGGAGGGATATGAGCCTGCACTATACTATATAGAGGGATGTGAATCTGTATGATACTATATGGAGGGATGTGAGGCTGCATTATATTATTTGGAGGGATGTGAGGCTGCATTATGCTATATGGAGGACTATGATGCTGCATTATACTATACGGAGGATAATGGAGCTGCATTATAATAATTGGATGACTACAGTGGCTACCTTATAAATGGGAGACTATGGGATGCATTATAATACATAGAAGACTATGGGGGTACATTGTAATGTATGGAGGAATGTGGGGATGCATTATAATAATTGAAGGGCTATGGTGGCAGGAGGAGGAAGACCATATAAACCATGATGAGGGACATATATACTACAATAAGTGCCATATTCCAGAAGGAGGACCATATAGAGCAGGATGAGGGACATTAATACATAATGAAGGGGGAGAGGGGTCAATCTGTGAGTCTTTAAAGTATGTAGAACATTACACAGGACCCATGCATCTGACCAACATGTGCGTGGAAGGGGGGAGGTCTAAATTTTGCACCGGGGCCCACCAGACTCTAGTTACGCCACTGATGAGCAGATTATGAGTCCAGCTGAAGCTCAAAATGCTCAATTTAGTATCCCCTAGTCATATTAAAAAGCTTGTTGGAAAGCGATTATGACTTTGAGGAGCTACTTAAAGGTGGCACTGGAGTTCTACCACTTCCTTACTGAAGTGCAAATTTGCATATTTCCTAGAGGAGGGTTGTAGCTGCAGATCTCCTTACCTACTTAACTGTCTTCTTATGGTTGCAGGAAATCTCCTCTCCATGAGGTAGATAACAAGTTCCCAGACCTCGTCTTAGCCCACTCACACAGCCAGATCAGAATATCCAACACCCTACACTGATGAGGGGCAGTTATCCCGAAACGCAGCATCTGTAGTTTGGGGTTCTGATCTGGCACAGATCCCTAGTCATATTAAAACGCTTGTTGAAAGTGATTATGACTTTGAGGAGCTACGTAAAGGTGCGCTGGAGTTCATCCACTTCCTTACTGAAGTGCAAATTTGCATTAATATCAGAATTTTACAGTCATTCTAATTATTGGTTTAAAACTTTTTTTGTTAAATAAACTACACCTGCCTCTTCTGATCCAATAGGGAAGTCGTAAACACAATCTGCATTTCCTACTCACCCGAGCCGTTATCTGTAGGAATCTCCTCGTTCCTCTGCTCATCACCGCTCACATATTTCTCTTCTTTTACCATTATGTCTGGAGTGTTACAATGGTTCAGAACTTCATCCCATTCAAAAGCTGTGAAACAAATAGGATAAATGTGACCAGATCAATGGAGATCCCAGTGGTCAGAATATCTTATTGTTTTTGGAATATCAGTTTAATCACCAGCACACCAAAAATCACATTACAGCAAATATCTGCACGTCCGCCATATACACTCCCTGACAGATGTTACGTCGCTTATCCATGTTATGGAAATAAAAACTTATAACCTGACTTACATTCATCCATTGGCTGTATAAATCACTCTTTTGAAAGCTGAAACCCTCTGAAATTTGGTTTAGGTTAAGAAAATAAATTGACATCAATGCTGAATATTGATCATTGAATGAACACAGAATGGTCAGATTTTGGCAAGACAAAAGTTTGTTGCCTGGTCATATAATGCACCCAATCCTAGTTTACATCCTCACCTATGCTCAGTAAATGATCGGTTAATTAGTGGGTGTGTCTAAAAAGAAACCCAGCACCCCAGACCTTCACTTGAACTGCAACTTGAGCTCTGACAACATGTCAAAAATCCACCCTGCAACCAAAGACTTGATTATCAAGAGGCTGAAGACCAGATCCACTGCAGAGGTGGCTGGCACCTTTAATGTGTCTCAGCATCAAGCACAAAGAATTAAAAAAAGATTTGAACAGACTGGACATGTGTTTGACAAGCCCAGGTCCGGAAGACCCTGCAAGACAATTGCTCAGGAGGAACGTTTGTTGGTTAAAAAATCCAAAGCATGGCCCTCTTCCACTGCAGCAGAGCTCCAACAGGCCTGGTCACTCTCAAGCCCTGTGTCAACTAGAACAGTTTGTAGGATTCTGTCTCGAAATAGCCTCCATGGTCGAATCAGTGCCTAAAACCAGCACTAAACAAAAGGCAAATAAAAAAACCGTGTGGCATTTGCAAAGTCCACAGCCTGTTAAACAGATGGATGCTGGAAAAGTGACACATGATGGATTTCTCTGATGAATCTTTAGTAGAATTACACCACAGCCGCCGCAAATACTGCAGGAGACCTACTGGAGCCCGTATAGATCCAAAATACACCCAGAAAACAGTTAAATTTGGTGGTGGAAAGATTCATGGTCTGGGGTTACATTCAGTATGAGGGGTGTGCAAAACATTTGCAAGGTGGAAGGCAATATCAATAGCCTAAAATATCAAGAAGCATTATCTACCTCTTATATTGCAAATCATAAAAGAGGTCAAATTCTGCAGCAGGATGGTGCTCCATACATCCCTACATCCATCTCTACAACAAAGTTCCTTCAGGCAAAAAAGATCAAGGTGCTCAAGGACTGGCCAGCCCAGTCACCAGACATGAACATCATTCAGCATGTTTGGGGTAGGATGAAAGAGGAAGCTTGGAAGACAAAACCAAAGAATCTAGATGAACTCTGTGAGGCATGTAAGACTGCATTATTTGCTATTCCTGAAGACTTCATTAATAAATTGTATGAATCATTGTTAAACCGTATGGATGCAGTCCTTTCAAGCTCATGGAAGTCACACAAAATATTACAATATGACTCTAATAGCACCACAACTTCATTCACCAATGTTATGCAACATATATTTGTATTTTAAGTATATTTTTTGTTTTAAAATCACATTACTTTTCTTGCCAAAATCTGACCATTCTGTTTTCATTAATGATCAATATTTCAGCATTGATGACCAATTTATTTTCTTAACCTAAACCAAATTTCGGATGGTTTCACCTTTTAAAAGAGTAATTTATAAACTAAACCATATAAGCTTTTATTTAATAACATGGATAAGCGACATAACTTCTGTCAGAGAGTGTAAATCCACTGACCTGATGATCCGGTGAGCAGTCCTGAGGTCCGGGATGTCTCTCTGGTGTCGTCCTCTTACTGGTTCTTACTGCAGGAAACACATAAGGAAATGAATCCATTCTTTATATAGAAGTGATTTAGTGTTTGGCCACTTTGGGAAACTCCTTAAGAAATGCAATGATTGTAACAATTGTAGTAATAAGATTTATCAGACGTTCTGCTGTTTTGGCTCCTTCTTACGACAGCCGTATCCTCTGATCACACACCGCTCCCGTCATTAATATGGAGGAGCCTGTGATCAGACACTCTGCATCCAGGACACAAGCGCCGGTGCTGTGTGCTACAATGGAGGAAGCAGAGACGTCTCATCATCGGCCGCAGCCGTGACCAACAAACACATCACCGCTGCTGTTCTAGTGTTTGATGGCCAGAATTAAATGACCATGGAGCGAGCAGTGGGGGCTCAGGAAGGGGAATCGCACTCATTTTATTTATCCCCCCCCCCTATAACAGATGTGTGTATTTAGTGGTGTCTATTACCTGGTGATGTGCGGGGCTGGTGATCCTCCATCATGACGTCCTTGCACCGATCCTTGTGTCCTTCTAGATACTCCCACTCCTCCATGGAGAAATAGACGGCGACATCCTGACACCTTATAGGAACCTGACACATACAATGATCCCATTGTCATCCCCCGACCCCTTCATAGCGTTACTGTATAATGTCCCAGCATTCCCAGCACTGTCACCTCTCCAGTCAGCAGCTCAATCATCTTGTAGGTGAGTTCTAGGATCTTCTGGTCATTGATGTCCTCATGTATCCGCGGGTGCGGTGGAGACCCCGGGATTGGGCTCAGGGGTCCTCCCCATCCATCAGATACTGGGTCCTGACAGCGATCAGTAGGGATCTTCTTCACCACTGTGTAATCCTGAGTATGGAGACACAGTAATAGATATCACTACAGACATGTTATTACAATAGAGGAGAATGATGTCAGAGATTGTGATGAGGTCACATCACCTCTCCAGTAATCCGGAAGAGGATCTCTAGGGTGATATTCAGTATACTCTCCACCATCTCTCCATCTCTGGATCTATCCATCCTTCACAGGTGAATCAGGAGAATTCTCTTATATAGAAGATATCAGCCGAGAGGATCCGATATTGTAGAGACCTGAATAGGATAAAATCTGAGTTATAAACTTTCCACAGATCCCGAAATAGAAGAAGATCAACATCATCAACTAAATGTAGGGTCAAGACATAAATAGAAGAAAGAAATGATACAGAAAGACAGTATAGGAGACATGACGGGGGAGGGGGTGGGATAAGGTGGGGGAGGGGAGGGCTCAGGATCTTGTATTCAATGTTCCTCAATGTTTGGGATTCGGCAGAGGAACTAAATTGAAGCCAATAAAGCGGAGTCTCATAAGAGCAGCCATAGCACAGCGCCTTTATCCTACCAGAGACCCTAAGCTTTGTCCTCAGGAGGAGCCCTGGCCTGAAGGGTGTGTGGAGACACGGGGGGCAGGGGGGTCTCGTCCGCTGGCCCGGAAGCCTTTAGACAGAGCGCATGGACCAGGGCTCATCCCACTGAACGGCCGAACTCCTAAACCGTGGGCAGAACACGACTCAGAGAACACAGGGAGGAACCGCACAATGGGAAGACTTTACTGGATCCAACAGTCACAGGAAATAACACAGAACAACAAGGGCCACAATGTAACAGGAGCAGAGTCTCACCCTCCGCTGTCACCCGGGATTACACTGCAAACTACACACAACACTGTGCTTACAGGACCTGTGCTGATGTCACAGTCATGTGATCATGTGTGGGAGGAGTCAGGGTCACACACACACACTGCTGTATACAATATACCTCTATATACAGGACACACACACTCTGCTGTATACAATATACCTCTATATACAGGACACACACACACTCTGCTATATACAATATATCTCTATATACAGGACACACACACACTCTGCTGTATACAATATACCTCTATATACAGGACACACACACTCTGCTGTATACAATATACCTCTATATACAGGAACACACACACTCTGCTGTATACAATATACTCTTATATACAGGACACACACACACTCTGCTGTATACAATATACCTCTATATACAGGACACACACACACTCTGCTGTATACAATATATCTCTATATACAGGACACACACACACTCTGCTGTATACAATATATCTCTATATACAGGCACACACACCACTCTGCTGTATACAATATACTCTATATACAGGACACACCCCACTTGCTGTATACAATATACTCTATATACAGGACACACACACACTCTGCTGTATACAATATACTCTATATACAGGACACCACACACTCTGCTGTATACAATATACCTCTATATACAGGACACACACACACTTGCTGTATACAATATACTCTATATACAGGACACACACACTCTGCTGTATACAATATACCTCTATATACAGGACACACACACACTCTGCTGTATACAATATATCTCTATATACAGGACACACACACCTCTGCTGTATACAATATACTCTATTATACAGGACACACCACACTCTGCTGTATACAATATACCTCTATATACAGGACACACACACTCTGCTGTATACAATATATCTCTATATAACAGGACACACACACACTCTGCTGTATACAATATATCTCTATATACAGGACACACACACTCGCTGTATACTAATATACCTCTATATACAGGACACACACACACTCTGCTGTATACAATATACTCTCTATATACAGGACACACACACACTCTGCTGTATACAATATACCTCTATATACAGGACACACACACACTTGCTGTATTACAATATACCTCTTATACACGGACACACACACACTCTGTGTTAATACAATATACCTCTATATACAGGACACACACACACTCTGCTGTATACAATATACCTCTATATACAGGACACACACACACTCTGCTGTATACAATATACCTCTATATACAGGACACACACACATATGCTGTATACAATATACCTCTATATACAGGACACACACACTCTGCTGTATACAATATACCTCTATATACAGGACACACACACATCTGCTGTATACAATATACTCTATATACAGGACACACACACACTCTGCTGTATACAATATACCTCTATTACAGGACACACACACTCTGCTGTATACAATATACCTCTATATACAGGACACACACACTCTGCTGTATACAATATACCTCTATATACAGGAACACACACACTCTGCTGTATACAATATACCTCTATATACAGGACACACACACACTCTGCTGTATACAATATACTCTATATACAGGACACACACACACTCTGCTGTATACAATATACCTATATACAGGACACACACACCTCTGCTGTATACAATATACCTCTATATACAGGAACACACACACTCTGCTGTATACAATATACCTCTATATACAGGAACACACACACTCTGCTGTATACAATATACCTCTATATACAGGACACACACACACTACTGCTGTATACAATATACCTCTATATACAGGACACACACAACTCTGCTGTATACAATATACCTCTATATACAGGACACACACACACTCTGCTGTATACAATATACCTCTATATACAGGAACACACACACTCTGCTGTATACAATATACCTCTATATACAGGACACACACCACTCTGCTGTATACATATACCTCTATATACAGGACACACACACTCTGCTGTATACAATATACCTCTATATACAGGACACACACAACTCTGCTGTATACAATATACCTCTATATACAGGACACACACACCTCTGCTGTATACAATATACCTCTATATACAGGACACACACACTCTGCTGTATACAATATACCTCTATATACAGGACACACACACTCTGCTGTATACAATATACCTCTATATACAGGACACACACACTACTCTGCTGTATACAATATATACCTCTATATACAGGACACACACACCTCTGCTGTATACAATATACCTCTATATACAGGACACACACACACTCTGCTGTATACAATATACCTCTATATACAGGACACACACACACTTGCTGTATACAATATACCTCTATATACAGGACACACACACTCTGCTGTATACAATATACCTCTTATACAGGAACACACACACTCTGCTGTATACAATATACCTCTATATACAGGACACACACACACTCTGCTGTATACAATATATCCTCTATATACAGGACACACACACTCTGCTGTATACAATATACCTCTATATACAGGACACACACACTCTGCTGTATACAATATACCTCTATATACAGGACACACACACACTCTGCTGTATACAATATACCTCTATATACAGGACACACACACTCTGCTGTATACAATATACCTCTATATACAGGACACACCACACTCTGCTGTATACAATATACCTCTATATACAGGACACACACACACTCTGCTGTATACAATATACCTCTATATACAGGACACACACACACTCTGCTGTATACAATATACCTCTATATACAGGACACACACACACTCTGCTGTATACAATATACCTCTATATACAGGACACACAACCCACTCATGCTGTATACAATATACCTCTATATACAGGACACACACACACTCTGCTGTATACAATATACCTCTATATACAGGACACCACACACTCTGCTGTATACAATATACCTCTATATACAGGACCACACACACTCTGCTGTATACAATATACCTCTATATACAGGACACACACACACTCTGCTGTATACAATATACCTCTATATACAGGACACACACACACTCTGCTGTATACAATATAACCTCTATATACAGGACACACACACACTCTGCTGTATACAATATACCTCTATATACAGGACACACACACACTCTGCTGTATACAATATACCTCTATATACAGGAACACACACACTCTGCTGTATACAATATACCTCTATATACAGGACACACACACACTCTGCTGTATACAATATACCTCTATATACAGGACACACACACTCTGCTGTATACAATATACCTCTATATACAGGAACACACAACACTCTGCTGTATACAATATACCTCTATATACAGGACACACACACACTCTGCTGTATACAATATACCTCTATATACAGGACACACACACACTCTGCTGTATACAATATACCTCTATATACAGGACACACACACACTCTGCTGTATACAATATACCTCTTATACAGGACACACACAACTCTGCTGTATACAATATACCTCTATATACAGGACACACACACACTCTGCTGTATACAATATTACCTCTATTATACAGGACACACACACACTTGCTGTATACAATATACCTCTATATACAGGACACACACACACTCTGCTGTATACAATATACCTCTATATACAGGACACACACACACTCTGCTGTATACAATATACCTCTATATACAGGACACACACACACTCTGCTGTATACAATATACCTCTATATACAGGACACACACACACTCTGCTGTATACAATATACCTCTATATACAGGACACACACACTCTGCTGTATACAATATACCTCTATATACAGGACACACACACACTCTGCTGTATACAATATACCTCTATATACAGGACACACACACACTCTGCTGTATACAATATACCTCTATATACAGGACACACACACTCTGCTGTATACAATTATACTCTATATACAGGACACACACACTCTGCTGTATACAATATTCCTCTATATACAGGACACACACACTCTGCTGTATACAATATACCTCTATATACAGGACAACACACACTCTGCTGTATACAATATTACCTCTATATACAGGACACACACACTCTGCTGTATACAATATACTCTATATACAGGCACACACACTCTGCTGTATACAATATACCTCTATATTACAGGACACACAACACTCTGCTGTATACAATATACTCTATATACAGGACACACACACACTCCTGCTGTATACAATATACCTCTATATACAGGACACACACACTCTGCTGTATACAATATACCTCTATATACAGGACACACACACACTCTGCTGTATACAATATACCTCTATATACAGGACACACACACTCTGCTGTATATCAATATACCTTATATACAGGACACACACACACTCTGCTGTATACAATATACCTCTATATACAGGACACACACACAACTCTGCTGTATACAATATACCTCTATATACAGGACACACACACACTCTGCTGTATACAATATACCTCTATATACAGGACACACACACACTCTGCTGTATACAATATACCTCTATATACAGGACACACACACACTTGCTGTATACAATATACCTCTATATACACGGACACACAACAACACCTCTGCTGTATACAATATACTCTATATACAGGACACACACACACTCTGCTGTATACAATATACCTCTATATACAGGACACACACACACTCTGCTATCATTACAATATTACAGGACACTTTACTACTATATACATTGCTGTTACAACACTCATACGAAACACATCATGCTGTATACAATATACTCTTATATACAGGACACACCACACTGCTGTATACAATATACCTCTATATACAGGACACACACACTCTGCTGTATACAATATACCTCTATATACAGGACAACACAAACTCTGCTGTATACAATACACCTCTATATACAGGACACACACACACTCTGCTGTATACAATATACCTCTATATACAGGACACACACACACTCTGCTGTATACTATATACCTCTATATACAGGACACACACACACTCTGCTGTATACAATATACCTCTATATACAGGACACACACACACTCTGCTGTATACAATATACCTCTATATACAGGACACACACACACACTGCTGTATACAATATACCTCTATATACAGGACACACACTCTGCTGTATACAATATACCTCTATATACAGGACACACACACTCTGCTGTATACAATATACCTCTATATACAGGACACACACACACACTGCTGTATACAATATACCTCTATATATACAGGACACACACACTCTGCTGTATACAATATACCTCTATATACAGGACACACACACTCTGCTGTATACAATATACCTCTATATACAGGACAAACACACACTCTGCTGTATACAATATACCTCTATATACAGGACACACACACACTCTGCTGTATACAATATACCTCTATATACAGGACACACACACACACTGCTGTATACAATATACCTCTATATACAGGACACACACACACTCTGCTGTATACACTATACCTCTATATACAGGACACACACACACTCTGCTGTATACAATATACCTCTATATACAGGACCACACACACTCTGCTGTATACAATATACCTCTATATACAGGACACACACACACTCTGCTGTATACATATATACCTCTATATACAGGACACACACACACACTGCTGTATACAATATACCTCTATATACAGGACACACACACACTCTGCTGTATACAATATACCTCTATATACAGGACACACACACTCTGCTGTATACAATTACCTCTATATACAGGACACACACACACACTGCTGTATACAATATACCTCTATATACAGGACACACACACACTCTGCTGTATACAATATACCTCTATATACAGGACACACACACTCTGCTGTATACAATATACCTCTATATACAGGACAAACACACACTCTGCTGTATACAATATACCTCTATATACAGGACACACACACACTCTGCTGTATACAATATACCTCTATATACAGGACACACACACACACTGCTGTATACAATATACCTCTATATACAGGACACACACACACTCTGCTGTATACAATATACCTCTATATACAGGACACACACACTCTGCTGTATACAATATACCTC
Organism: Allobates femoralis; assembly: GCA_033576535.1. Classification (NCBI taxonomy): domain Eukaryota; kingdom Metazoa; phylum Chordata; class Amphibia; order Anura; family Aromobatidae; genus Allobates; species Allobates femoralis. The sequence continues at coordinate 19,461,285 of JARQOC010000006.1, forward strand.
TATATACAGGACACACACACTCTGCTGTATACAATATACCTCTATATACAGGACACACACACTCTGCTGTATACAATATACCTCTATATACAGGACACCACACACTCTGCTGTATTACAATATATCTCTATATACAGGACACACACACACTCTGCTGTATACAATTATACCTCTATATACAGGTACACACACAACTCTGCTGTATACAATATACCTCTATATACAGGACACACACTCTGCTGTATACAATATACCTCTATATACAGGACACACACACTCTGCTGTATACAATATATCTCTATATACAGGACGCACACACTCTGCTGTATACAATATACCTCTATATACAGGACCACACACACTCTGCTGTTATACTATATACCTCTATATACAGGACCCACACACTCTGCTGTATACAATATACCTCTATATACAGGACACACACACACTCTGCTGTATACAATATACCTCTATATACAGGACACACACACACTCTGCTGTATACAATATATCTCTATATACAGGACACACACACTCTGCTGTATACAATATACCTCTATATACAGGACACACACACACTCTGCTGTATACAATATACCTCTATATACAGGACACACACACTCTGCTGTATACAATATACCTGTATATACAGGACACACACACTCTGCTGTATACAATATACCTCTATATACAGGACACACACACACTCTGCTTGTATACAATATACCTCTATATACAGGACACACACACACTTGCTGTATACAATATACCTCTGTATACAGGACACACCCCACACTCTGCTGTATACAATATTACCTCTATATACAGGACACACACACTCTGCTGTATACAATATATCTCTATATACAGGACACACACACTCTGCTGTATACAATATATCTCTATATACAGGACACACACACACTCTGCTGTATACAATATACCTCTATATACAGGACACACATACACTCTGCTGTATACAATATACCTGTATATACAGGACACACACACTCTGCTGTATACAATATACCTCTATATACAGGACACACACCACACTCTGCTGTATACAATATACCTCTATATACAGGACACACACACACTCTGCTGTATACAATATACCTCTATATACAGGACACACACACCACTCTGCTGTATACAATATATACCCTATATAAGGACACACACACACACTCTGCTGTATACAATATACCTCTATATACAGGACACACACACACTCTGCTGTATACAATATATCTCTATATACAGGACACAACAACACACTCTGCTGTATACAATATACTTCTATATACAGGACACACACACACTATGCTGTATACAATATATCTCTATATACAGGACACACACACACTCTGCTGTATACAATATAACCTCTATATACAGGACACACACACACTCTGCTATATACAATATACCTCTACATACAGGACACACACACCACTGCTGTATACAATATACCTCTATATACAGGACACACACACACTCTGCTATATACAATATACCTCTATATACAGGACACACACACTCTGCTGTATACAATATACCTCTATATACAGGACACACACACACTCTGCTGTATACAATATATCTCTATATACAGGACACACACACACTCTGCTGTATACAATATACCTCTATATACAGGACACACACACACTCTGCTGTATACAATATACCTCTATATACAGGACACACACACTCTGCTGTATACAATATACCTCTTATATACAGGACACACACACTCTGCTGTATACAGTATATCACTATATACAGTGCCTACAAGTAGTCTTCAACCCCCTGCAGATTTAGCTGGTTGACACATGCGGAATTAACTTGGCATTGTGACATTTGGACTGTAGATCAGCCTGGAAGTGGGAAATGCACTGCAGCCAAAAAGATTTTTTAAATGTTTTTTTTTTTTTTTTAAAGCGTTAAAAGTTAATTCAGAGGGTCATTTATTATTCAACCCCTCAAACCACCAGATTTCTGTTTGGCCCCCTAAAGTATTAAGAAGTAGTTCAGGCACAAAGAACAATGAGCTTCACATGTGTGGATTAATTATCTCTTTTGCCAGCCTTTTCTGACTATTTAAGACCCTCCCCAAACTTGAGAACAGCACTCATACATGGTCAACATGGGAAAGACAAAGGAGCATTCCAAGGCCATCAGAGACAAGATCGTGGAGGGTCACAAGGCTGGCAAGGGGTACAAAACCCTTTCCAAGGAGTTGGGCCTACCTGTCTCCACTGTTGGGAGCATCATCCGGAAGTGGAAGGCTTATGGAACTACTGTTAGCCTTCCACGGCCTGGACAGCCTTTGAAAGTTTCCTCCCGTGCCGAGGCCAGGCTTGTCCGAAGAGTCAAGGCTAACCCAAGGACAACAAGGAAGGAGCTCCGGGAAGATCTCATGGCAGTGGGGACATTGGTTTCAGTCAATACCATAAGTAACGTACTCCACCGCAATGGTCTTCGTTCCAGACGAGCCCGTAAGGTACCTTTACTTTCAAAGCGTCATGTCAAGGCTCGTCTACAGTTTGCTCATGATCACTTGGAGGACTCTGAGACAGACTGGTTCAAGGTTCTACGGTCTGATGAGACCAAGATCGAGATCTTTGGTGCCAACCACACACGTGACGTTTGGAGACTGGATGGCACTGCATACGACCCCAAGAATACCATCCCTACAGTCAAGCATGGTGGTGGCAGCATCATGCTGTGGGGCTGTTTCTCAGCCAAGAGGCCTGGCCATCTGGTCCGCATCCATGGGAAGATGGATAGCACGGCCTACCTGGAGATTTTGGCCAAGAACCTCCTCCATCAAGGATCTTATGATGGGTCGAAATTTCATCTTCCAACAAGACAACGACCCAAAGCACACAGCCAAGAAAACCAAGGCCTGGTTCAAGAAGGAAAAAATGAAGGTGTTGGAGTGACCTAGTCAGTCTCCTGACCTTAACCCAATTGAAAACTTGTGGAAGAAGCTCAAGATTAAAGTCCACATGAGACACCCAAAGAACCTAGATAACTTGGAGAAGATCTGCATGGAGGAGTGGGCCAAGATAACTCCAGAGACTTGTGCCGGCCTGATCAGGTCTTATAAAAGACGATTATTAGCTGTAATTGCAAACAAGGGTTATTCCACAAAATATTAAACATAGGGGATGAATAATAATTGACCCACACTTTTATGTTTAAAATTTATTAAAATTCAACTGAGCAACATAACTTTTTGGTTTGTAAGATTTATGCTTCTGTTAATAAATCCTACTCTCGTTTGCAGTTTGAAGGCTCTAACTTATTGGCATCTTATCAAACCACCTAAATCTGCAGGGGGTTGAATACTACTTGTAGGCACTGTATGTGTGTGCATGTATATATATATATATGTGTGTGCATGTATATATATATAAATGTGTGTGCATGTTATATATATATATATATATATATATATATATATGTGTGTGTGTGTGTGTGCATGTATATATATATATATATGTCACCTGATGGACCGATAAAGGCATAACTTAACACGAAAAAGGAGTGCTGCAGTCGATTTACTTGTTATCATAATCTCAATCAGCGGATGGGAGAGGAGCTGTGACTGAATTGCACCCGAAGAAAAAGCTGTGCTGCTTTCTTTGATAAATATATATATACTAGCTGTAGTACCCGGCTACGCCCGGGTTAATAAATAACTGCTGTTAGCTATAACAAAATAGAATTTGAATATGTCATATTAATGACCTGTAGGAAAATAGAAGCTGAGCTGTGATTGATTGCTATAGGCAGCCTAATAAATCTCCAGCCAACAGTAAACCCTCCCCCTGGCCAGGCAGTATATGTTACCTCACACATACAAATAATAGACAGCTCATGTGACTGACATCTGCCTTAATTCCCTATATGGCACATGTGTTGCAGATTGGCTGTTTTTAATCAGATGTTTATGTTTGGAAAATAAAGATAGCACACGTATGAGGCGAGTTTTGTGAGGTGATTTGTGCACATCTGTGTCTGTCTGTGTGGTGTGTGTGTCCCTGGGGTGTGTATGTGTGTGTCCCTGTGGGGGGGGGGGTATGTGTGGTGTGTGTCTCTGTTGTGTGTGTCTCTTTGTGGTGTGTGTGTGTGTGTGTGTCCCTGTGGGGTGAGTGCATGTGTCCCTATAGGGTGTGTATGTGTGTGTGTCCCTGTGGGGGGGTCTGTGTGGTGTGTGTGTGTATCTGTGTTGTGTGTGTCTCTTTGTGGTGTGTGTCCCTGTGGGGTGAGTGCAAGTGTCCCTATTGGGTGTGCATGTGTGTGTGTCCCTGTGGGGGGGGGGTGTCTGTGTGGGGTGTGTGTGTCTCTGTGTTGTGTGTGTCTCTGTGTGGTGTGTGTCTCTTTGTGGTGTGTGTGTGTCCCTGAGGGGTGAGTGCATGTGTCCCTATAGGGTGTGTATGTGTGTGTGTCCCTGTGGGGGGGTCTGTGTGGTGTGTGTGTGTCACTTTGTGGTGTGTGTGTCCCTGTGGGGTGAGTGCATGTGTCCCTATAGGGTGGCTATGTGTGTGTGTCCCTGTGGGGGGGGTCTGTGTGGTGTGTGTGTCTGTGTCATGTGTGTCTCATTGTGGTGTGTGTGTCCCTGTGGGGTGAGTGCATGTGACGCTATAGAGTGTGTGTGTGTCCCCTTGGGGGTGTGTGTGTCTCTATGTTGTGTGTGTCTCTTTGTGGTGTGTGTGTGTGTTTGTTCGGGTGCGTGGTGAGTATCCAATGTTGGGGCTGCACCTTAGCGACGATACACTTGCTGTTACTCTTTGTGTGCGTGTGTTGTGTATACATGTCCCCGTGCGTGGTGAATATCTCATGTTGGGGCTCCACCTTAGTGACTATATGCTGGTATGTGCTGTTAGTCTTTGGCGCTATCATTAAGCCCCTCTCATTCACACCTGTCAATTGGTAACTGTCACTTTTCCCCATTATGTAGATAGGGGCAAAATTGTTTGGTGAATTGGAATGCGCGGGGTTAAAATGTCGCCTCACAACATAGCCTGTGACGCTCCCGGGGTCCAGACTGTGCAAAATTTTGTCTCTATAGCTGACATCTGTCGATTTTCCTCCAACTCTTTTCCATTCATTTTTTCCCCATTATGTAGATAGGGGCAACATTTTTTGGTGAACTGGAACGCGCAGGGTTAAAATTTCACCTCACAACATAGACTATGACGCTCCCGGGGTCAAGACGTGCGACTGCAAAATTTTGTAGCTGTAGCTGGCAGCTGTGGATTTTCCTCCCACACGTTTCCTTTCCCTTTTTCCCCATTATGTAGATAGGGCCAAAATTGTTTGGTGAACTGGAACGCGCGGGGTTAAAATTTCGCCTCACAACATAGCCTATGACGCTCTCAGGGTCCAGACGTGTGACCGTGCAAAATTTTGTCTCTATATCTGACAGCTGTCAATTTTCCTCCAATATTTTTCCATTCACTTTTTCCCCATTATGTAGATAGGGCCAAAATTGTTTGGTGAACTGGAACGCGCAGGGTTAAAATTTCGCCTCACAACATAGCCTATGACGCTCCCGGGGTCGAGACGTGTGACTGTGCAAAATTTTGTAGCTGTAGTTGCGACGGTGTAGATGCCAATCCCGGATATACACACATACACACATACACACATTCAGCTTTATATATTAGATATATATGTATATACAGTATGTATGTGTCGGATGTGTCGTCCAGCCGCGGCGCACGCCCAGCCCCGCTTCGTGCCCCGGCCCGACCGGCCCAGCCCTTAGAGCCAATCCTTATCCCAAAGTTACAGATCTGACTTGCCGACTTCCCTTACCTACATTGTTCCAACATGCCAGAGGCTGTTCACCTTGGAGACCTGCTGCGGATATGGGTATGGCCCGGGGCGAGATTTACACCAACTCCCCCGGAATTTCAAGGGCCAGCGAGAGCTCACCGAACTGCGATGCTTTCCAAGGTTCGGGCCCCTCTCTCGGGGCGAACCCGTTCCAGGGCGCCCTGCCTTTCACAAAGAAAAGAGAACTCTCCCCGGGGCTCCCGCCGGCTTCTCCGGGATCGTTTGCGTTGCCGCTCTGGGCGCCCCCGCCACCCCTCCCCTTGCTTAGGGCGGAGGGGAAGGCGGCAGGGCGCCCGCCTCCGCCGCTCCAGGTTCCGGGATCTGAACCCGACTCCCTTTCGATCGGCCGAGGGCGACGGAGGCCATCGCCCGTCCCTTTGGAACGACGCTCGCCCATCACTTAGGACCGACTGACCCATGTTCAACTGCTGTTCACATGGAACCCTTCTCCACTTCGGCCTTCAAAGTTCTCATTTGAATATTTGCTACTACCACCAAGATCTGCACCCACGGTGACCCCGGGACGTAAAAAAAGGCAAAGTCCCTTTGTTTTGAGTAATTCCGGATATTTAGTGTCATGTGGTGCAGCTGTTTACTGGATTTACCCAAAATAAAGAAACCCTAATCCAGGTATGTAGAGTCACAAGGTGCAGCCATTCTCCGGATTTACCCAAAGTTATAAAACCCCAATCCGGTAAATTATTGTCATGTGGTGCAGCCGTTCTATGGATTTACCCTCAATGCATATTTGCATTGATGGTGGCTCCAGCTGTTGACGGAAATTTGGTAGTGCACCCCGTGATTAAATCCGGTAAATTAATGTCATGTGGTGCAGCCGTTTAATGGATTTACTCAAAATTAATACACCCTATTCCCGTAAATCCGTGGCATGTGGTGCAGCCGTTCTCCGGACTTACCCAACGTTTATTGACCTACCCCTTTCCGGGCACCAGGAGGCCCACAGCCCCTGTTCCGGGCACCGGGAGGCCCGCACCTCTCACATGGCAGTGTCCCCGGGGCGTAAAAAAAGACAAAGTGCCTTCGTTTTGCTGTTACCCGGATTTACCCAAAGTTCGTGGACTCACCCCTGTCCGGACACCAGGAGGCCCACACCTCTCACATGGCATTGACCCCGGGGCGTAAAAAATGACAGAGTGCCTTCTTTTTGAGTAATTCCGGATATTTAGTGGCATGTAGTGCAGCCGTTTACTGGATTTACCCAGAATTAAGACATCCTAATCCGGTAAATTAGTGTCAAGCTGCGCAGCCGTTCTCCGGAATTACCCTCAATGCAAATTTGCATTGACAGTGGCTCCAACTGTTGACGGAAATTTGGTAGTGCACCCTGTGGGTAAATCCAGTAAATTAGTGTCAAGTGGTGCAGCTGTTTAATGGATTTACCCAAAATTAATACACCCTATTCCCGTAAATTCATGACATGTGGTGCAGCCGTTCTCCGGACTTACCCAACGTTTATTGACCCACCCCTTTCCGGGCACCAGGAGGCCCGCAACCCCATTCCGGACACCGGGAGGCCCGCACCTCTCACATGGCATTGACCCAGGGGCGTAAAAAAAGACAGAGTGCCTTCTTTTTGAGTAATTCCGGATATTTAGTGGCATGTAGTGCAGCCGGTTACTGGATTTACCCAAAATTAAGACACCCTATTCCGGTAAATTTGCATTGACGGTGTTACTACCTGTTGACGGAAATTTGGTAGTGCACCCCATTGGTAAATCCGGTGAATTAGTGTCATGTGGTGCAGCCGTTTACTAAATTTACCCAACGTTTATTGACTCATCCCTTTCCGGGCACCAGGAGGCCCGCAACTCCTATTCTGGACACCTAGATGCCCGCACCTCTGACAATGGCATTTTCCGGCAAAAATCATGGAAGATCCAAAATGTTCAGAAATTGCACCAAGTCCTAAGGACTGTTCAGCGCAAATTTATGGAACTGTTTCTAGGCCCAAATCTGCATTTTACCGCTCAAAATCATGGATCATGGAAAATGTTTAGAAATTGCCCCAAGGACTGTTCAGCGCAAATTCCTGGAACTGTTCCTGGGCCCAAAAATCTGCATTTTACGGCTCAAAATCGTGGATCATGGAAAATGTTCAGAAATTGCACCAAGTCCCAAGGACTGTTCAGCGCAAATTTATGGAACTGTTTCTAGGCCCAAAATCTGCATTTTACCGCTCAAAATCATGGATCATGGAAAATGTTTAGAAATTGCACCAAGCCCCAAGGACTGTTGAGCGCAAATTCCTGGAACTGTTCCTGGGCCCAAAAATCTGCATTTTACGGCTCAAAATCGTGGATCATGGAGAATGTTCAAAAATTCCACCAAGTCCCAAGGACTGTTCAGCGCAAATTTATGGAACTGTTTCTAGGCCCAAAATCTGCATTTTACCGCTCAAAATCATGGATCATGGAAATGTTTAGAAATTGCCCCAAGGACTGTTCAGCGCAAATTCCTGGAACTGTTCCTGGGCCCAAATATCTGCATTTTACGGCTCAAAATCGTGGATCATGGAGAATGTTCAAAAATTCCACCAAGTCCCAAGGACTGTTCAGCGCAAATTTATGGAACTGTTTCTAGGCCCAAAATCTGCATTTTACCGCTCAAAATCATGGATCATGGAAATGTTTAGAAATTGCACCAAGTCCCAAGGACTGTTCAGCGCAAATTTATGGAACTCTTTCTAGGCCCCAAATTTGCATTTTACCGCTCAAATTCATGGATCATGGAAAATGTTCAGAAATTGCACCAAGTCCCAAGGACTGTTCAGCGCAAATTTATGGAACTGTTTCTAGGCCCCAAATCTGCATTTTACCGCTCAAAATCATGGATCATGGAAAATGTTCAGAAATTACACCAAGTCCCAAGGACCTTTTTACCTCAATTGCCTGGAATCGTGTTCAAGTACAGCGACTGGATTTTCTGTACAAGTCTCAAAGACGAGTATTAAGCTCCGCACCGGTCTCCGCCACCTTGCTCTACCATTAAGCCCGGCACCAGTCTCCGCCACCTGGTTCGACCATTAATCCCCGCACCGGAGTAATTCCAGATATTTGGTGGCATGTGGTGCAGCCGTTCTCCGGACTTACCCAACGTTTATTGACCCAGCCCTTTCCGGGCATCAGGAGGCCCGCAACCCCTGTTTCGGGCACCGGGAGGCCCGCACCTCTCACATGGCAGTGACCCCAGGGCGTAAAAAAAGACAAAGTGCCTTCGTTTTGCCGTTACCCGGATCTACCCAAAGTTCGTGGATCCACCCTGTCCAGACACCAGGAGGCCCGCACCTCTCACAAGGCATTGACCCCAGGGCGTAAAAAAAGACAGAGTGCCTTCTTTTTGAGTAATTCCGGATATTTAGTGGCATGTAGTGCAGCCATTTACTGGATTCACTCACAATTAATACACCCTATTCCCATAAATTCGTGGCATGTGGTGCAGCCGTCCTCCAGATTTACCCTCAATGAAAATTTGCATTGACGGTGGCTCCAACTGTTGACGGAAATTTGGTAGTGCACCCCGTGGGTAAATCCGGTAAATTAGTGTCAAGTGGTGCAGCCGTTTAATGGATTTACCCAAAATTAATACACCCTATTCCCGTAAATTCATGGCACGTGGTGCAGTCGTTCTCCGGATTTACCCAACGTTCATGGACCCACCCCTTTCCGGGCACCAGGAGGCCAGCACCTCTCACATGGCAGTAAGCCAGGGATGTAAAAAAATGACAAAGTGCCTTTTTTTGAGTAATTCCGGAAATTTAGTGGCATGTGGTGCAGCCGTTACCCGGATTTACCCAACGTTCATGGATCCACCCCTTTCCGGACATCAGGAGGCCAGCAGCTCTCACATGCCAGTGAGCCAGGGATGTAAAAAATGACAAAGTGCCTTCTTTTTGAGTAATTCTGGAAATTTAATGGCATGTGGTGCAGCCGTTACCCGGATTTACCCAACGTTCATGGATCCACCCCTTTCTGGACATCAGGAGGCCAGCAGCTCTCACATGCCAGTGAGCCAGGGATGTAAAAAAATGACAAAGTGCCTTGGTTTTGCCGTTACCCGGATTTACCCAAAGTTCGTGGACTTACCCCTATCCGAACACCAGGAGGGCTGCACCTCTCACATGGCATTGACCCCGGGGCTTAAAAAATGCAAAGTGCCTTCGTTTTGAGTAATTCCGGATATTTAGTGTCAAGTGGTGCAGCCGTTTACTGGATTTACCCAAAATAAAGGAACCCTATTCCCGTAAATACGTGGCATGTGATGCAGTCGTTCTCCGGATTTACCCTCAGTGCAAATTTGCATTGACGGTGGCTCCAGCTGTTGAAAGAAATTTAGTAGTGCACCCCGCTGGTAAATCCTGATATTTAGTGTCATGTGGTGCAGCCGTTTACTGGATTTACCCAAAATAAAGGAACCCTATTCCCGTAAATACGTGCATGTGGTGCAGTCGTTCTCCGGATTTACCCTCAATGCAAATTTGCATTGACGGTGGCTCCAGCTGTTGACGGAAATGTGGTAGTGCACCCCGCTGGTAAATCCTGATATTTAGTGTCATGTGGTGCAGCTGTTTACTGGATTTACCCAATATAAAGACACCCTAATCCGGTATATTAGTGGCGTGTGGTGCAGCCGTTCTCTAGAATTACCCTCAATGCAAATTTGCATTGACGGTGGCTCCAGCTGTTGACGGAAATTTGGTAATGCACCCCGTGGGTAAATCCGTTACATCAGTGTCATGCGGTGCAGCCGTTTACTGGATTTACCAAATATAAAGACACCCTAACCCAGTATATTAGTGGCGTGTGGTGTAGCCGTTCTCCGGAATTACCCTCAATGCAAATTTGCATTGACGGTGGCCCCAGCTTTTGACAGAAATTTGGTACTGCACCCTATGGGTAAATCCGGAACATCAGTGTCACGCGGTGCAGCCGTTCTCCGGATTTACCCACAATACAAACTTCCATTGACGAGGCTTCACCTGGTGACGGAAATCTGTTAGTGCACGCCGTTGGTTAACGGATAGCATATAGTGCATTCGTTTACCGGATTTACCCTCAATACACATTTGCAGTGACCGGGCTCCACCTGGTGATGCGAATTTGCTAGCACACGCCGTTTTTAATTTCAGCGAATTAGTGGCACAGGGTGCAGTCGTTTACCGGATTTACCCTCAGTACAAATTGACGGTCTCAGAGCCCCATCTATTGACGGAAATTTGGTGGTGCAGTCCAAGTGCTATTCCGGCTAATGTCATAGACTTTTAGGGGTATATTAGCACTTTACGGTCCAAAAAATCTTGCGCCGTTTTTTTACGAAAATGTGCGTTTTGACCGTATACGTCTCTTTTAGAACGCAATTTGAGGCGCTAGAGCGAACGGGAGCGTGTCCCGATACACGGTCTCCGAGAAAGCGGCGCAAAATCGTTCCCGCGACCGCGCAGTCGTCCATTTTACGTCAAGACGCGCTTGACGGGTCGCGAGACGGGCCCCGCAGCGGACGGGAGCGCATCCCCACCCACCAGCACGCGGGAGAGACCCCAAAACCACGCCACGCGCCGCGATTTCAGGGTTGCGGCAGACGCGCTCGCGCATCCGCCGCAACCCCATTATAAGTATAGGGTGTTCTAATGTTCTAATGTCAAGCTACCGGGGGGACTCGTTCGAATAAAAGCCTATGGGATGGGTAAATCCAGTTAATGACCCGGGACCACACGGGACCATATGCAGCACTTCAGGACCACAAGTAGCACAAGCAAATCTTGTTAACGGGTAAATCCGGTAAATGGAGTTCGTGGTCCCATATGGAGCCTTCCATTACGCGTCAACCCCTCTAGGAGCACCTCACTGCAGCCGCGATTAGGAGCCGTCTTGCCAGCGGAGTACCCACCAAAAGGACTCAGGCTCCCCTCACACCGGAACGTACACACCGGCAGGGAAATTTAAGTAGCCCCTTGCACCCGAACTTGGCACACTAAGGCGACGTCGGCAAATAGACAAGTTAGGAATGGAGGAATACCGCGGAGCTCTGAAACCACACCAGTCATTGCTGAGACCACCCAGTCCGTTGCCCTTTACCTGTATACCCTGTATCATCTACCGGCTACAGTAAAAGACCCGTTACAGAGAACACTGGTGTCTGTACTTCTTAAGAACTGTTTAACTCCACATGCTAGTAACTACTGAGCTGCCACACACCACCAAGAGCAGCTCCTGGCCCCGGGGACTCCCACTCGTCCTATGGGAGCGTCCCATCTTGCTGCCGAACATTCCCCGGAGGCCCAAGCAGCGCCGGTGAAATCACCGGAATTCCCGCAGGTGGTGTCACGACAAAAATACTAAACCCCTTACTGTTCAGCCAACCCTTATTGATCTGGACCACCGGGCCCACAGCTGCAGTGGAACCCGGGTCTCCGGATAGGTGTAAGAACTAAGACTGTGAACTGTAACTTGTCTGCTAAGAACTTAAACAGTAAAGTACCCGGTAAGCTCAAAAGCGCCTGAGACTGTTCCTTTACCACGCCTCTGCAGAGATCTCCACCTGCGGAGCTGCATCCCTGCTGCCTCTTGTGTGCTGGCTGGACATGCTGCTGGGAGAAGAGCCGATGCAGTATCCCGAGTACGCAGCCCCCACTACACCTGCCCTGGGAACACCCAGGCCTACCTGTGGAGGCCTTACCATCTACGCTGCCCCTCATCACCATCCCCTGGCAGGAATACAGCAGTGGTGGGCCCCACTGACAACATACTACAAGTGGCATCACGACAACCTACCCTGTACATATCCCCTTTTTCAACTGACGCCCAGGGCACAGGACCGGGTCACGACCCCCGTGACTCCCCGGTGACAGTGTAAATTAAAGAAGCTTTAGTGGTTTTGAGTGACTGTCTGGCCTGACAGCGGCGGTGGGTGCATGAGACGCACTGTAGGCTCTGTACCGCGGTTATGCTGGAGCATAACCGACCAAGGTTAGTGCATCTCCCCCATTACCTCCACCAGACCACCGGGTAATTACACCAGGAGCGCCCCTTCTTGTCCTTCTTTCATTTTAAATCCCCAGCGACAGTAGCAGCAATCCGGTTCCTGAGTACCCCACGGCCTGGGGGCTCCTCACATTCAATACTTATTTCACCAGTTGTACACTGTGTGCAGAATTATTAGGCAAGTTGAATTTTAGAGGATTATTATTGATCAACAACTATGTTCTCAATCAACCCAAAATACACATAAATATCAAAGCTTAATATATTTGGAAGTTGGAGTGGTTTGTTTTTTTAGATTTCGCTATCTTAGGAGGATATCTGTTTGTGCAGGTAACTATCACTGTGCAGAATTATTAGGCAACTTAATAAAAACCAAATATATTCCCATCCATCTTGTGTATATAACTGCACAAAAATTAGAAAAAAACATTTCTGACATGCAAAAACAAAAACAAAAAAATTAGTGCCCAATGTAGCCCCTTCTTTATGATGACACTCAGCAGCCTCCAGCCATAGATTGTGTCAGTTGCTTGATCTGTTTACGATAACATTGCGTGCAGCAGCCACCACAGCCTCCCAGACACTGTCCCCAGAGGTGTACTGTTTTCCCTCCCTGTAGATCTCACATTTTAGGAGGGACCACAGGTTCTCTATGGGGTTCAGATCAGGTGAACAAGCGGGCCATGTCATTATTTTTTCTTCTTTTAGACCTTTACTGGCCAGCCACGCTGTGGAGGAGTTGGATGCATGTGATGGAACATTGTCTTGAATGAAAATCATGTTTTTCTTGAACGATACCGACTTCTTCCTGTACCACTGCTTGAAGAAGTTGTCTTCCAGAAACTGACAGTAGGTCCAGGAGTTGAGCTTCACTCCATGCTCAACCCGAAAAGGTCCCACAAGTTCATCTTTGATGATACCAGCCAATACCAGTACCCCACCTCCACCTTGCTGGTGTCTGAGTCGGAGTGGAGCTCTCTGCCCTTTACTGATCCAGCCTCTGGCCCATCCATCTGGCCCATCAAGCGTCACTCTCATTTCATCAGTCCATAAAACCTTTGAAAAATCAGTCTTAAGATATTTCTTGACCCAGTCTTGACGTTTTATCTTATGTCTCTTGTTCAGAGGTGGTTCTTTTTCAGCCTTCCTTACCTTGGCCTGAGTATCGCACACCTTGTGCTTTTTGATACTCCAGTAACGTTGCAGCTCTGAAATATTGAAAAACTGGTGGCAAATGGCATCTTGGCAGCTTCACACTTGATTTTCCTCAATTCATGGGGAGTTATTTTGCACCTTTTTTCCCAAAACCCCCACACGCTTCTTGCAACCCTGTTGGCTATTTGTCATGAAACGCTTGATTGTTCAGTGATCACACTTCAAAAGTTTGGAATTTCAAGACTGCTGCACCCCTCTGCAAGACATCTCACAATTCTGGACTTTTCAGAGCCGTCACATCTCTCTTCTGACCCATTTTGCCTAAGGAAAGGCATTTGTTTAATAATTAAGCACTCCTTAAATAGGGTGTTGATGTCATTACACCACACCCCTCTTCATTACAGAGATGCACATCACCTGGTTTACTTAATTGGTAGTTGGCTCTCGAGCCTATACAGCTAGGAGTAGGACAACATGTATAAAAAGTATCAAGTGATCAAAATACTCATTTGCCTAATAATTCGGCAGTGTATATGTACAAATATATATATACATATATGTTTCTTCAGATACTTTGTTATACCGTGTCTGATGAAGGAACAGAAGCAAGACTGGAAAGCTTGCCTTCTTTTGTAACATCCTTTATTGTAGTTTTGTAAGAAATGAAATGTTCTCATATCTGCAAGACTATAATTTTGCAGCATGTCAATACTTTTTGTATGTGCATGTGGCGCCCCTGCGGTCCGGTCGACACTATTAGTTTGCGACAACCGGGATCAGTAAGTCCAGTCACCCACAAACACACCCAACACACCCCGGTTCCAGAGCGAGCGGGTGAATCCAGGTTGTGGGACGGCTCAGGCAGCAATGGGACAGCGGGGGGGAGACAGGGGTGGGTGGGCAGTGAGCAGGAAGCGGTTAGGGAAAGGAAGAGAACAAAGGGAAGAGACCACAGGAAGTGGGTAGTTAGTCAGAGGAGACCTCGAGACAGGACAGACAGAACAGCGATGGACCCGGAGGCTCGAACCATGATGAGGCCTACCCCGGGCCTACCGACCGCAGAGAGACAGAAAGGGTCCTAGGGGCAAGGGCAGTGACGTGGAAGGACTGACACAGCGCAGAGAAGGCATCCTTACTAGGGCCAGGGGACACTGCTGGTCGATCAAGAAGGCCCGTGGCTGCTAGATTGGTGCTCTGTGTGCAGACGTGCGTGCAAGAAGGAGGGGAACAGGCAGCGCTAAGAGAGAGGAACACGAAAGAGAAAAGTAACACGAAGATTGTGTACTGGACAAGCTATCCTGGTTTCCAAGGACTATCCAGGCCGCCACCGTAGTTGTGCTGTAACTTGAAGCACCTGACAGCAGAAGCCAAGTAAACTGGGTTGAAACTCAGACTGTGTGCGAGACTCTTATTTCCCACCTGCACCTGGGGGACGGTAGACTGCTAAACTGTACAGCCTTCAGGGCCCTGAAAGGGTCTTGTCCTGACATTGCCAGCTCTGCCCCACTGGCCTTCCATCACCCCAATCACCTTAACTCCGGATGTCCTGGGGACCCGCTACTCCCCTCCTGTGGGGAGCTAAATCATCACTGCTGCAACTCCATCATCCCCAGAGGTCCCGGATCACAGCAGTGGCCCCTACCAGCCGCCTTCCACGGGTGGCGTCATGACAAACTCTTTTATTTTACTTTTTCTTTTTACCTATCTTTTTACCCCTTTCTCCACTGGCAATGGTCCAGGCCACGCTGCCGTGACAGCCCCCAGACGCTCAAGGACATAGAGAGGGCCCGGCTCCGAGTACCCCACGGCCCCCACTGGGGCAAGTCATGCACACATTGAGTGTTTGATTGAAGACATGTTTACACCATTTCTGCATCGTTTGGCAAACTGCAGCAAAAATATGTATTTTGCCGCATTTTTACCCATTCTTCCAGCGTTTTTGGACAGCAATGAATGATACAGCATAATACAGTTAGGGCCAGAAATATTTGGACAGTGACACAATTTTCGCGAGTTGGGCTCTGCATGCCACCACATTGGATTCGAAATGAAACCTCTACAACAGAATTCAAGTGCAGATTGTAACGTTTAATTTGAAGGGTTGAACAAAAATATCTGATAGAAAATGTAGGAATTGTACACATTTCTTTACAAACACTCCACATTTTAGGAGGTCAAAAGTAATTGGACAAATAAACATAACCCAAACAAAATATTTTTATTTTCAATATTTTGTTGCGAATCCTTTGGAGGCAATCACTGCCTTAAGTCTGGAACCCATGGACATCACCAAACGCTGGGTTTCCTCCTTCTTAATGCTTTGCCAGGCCTTTACAGCCGCAGCCTTCAGGTCTTGCTTGTTTGTGGGTCTTTCCGTCTTAAAGCGAACCTGTCACCCCCCCCGGGCATCAAAAGCTCTAATAGCCACCTTCTGCAGCACTAAGGCTGCATTCAGGGAAGGTGACTATAGCCTTTTGATGCCCTTTGTAGTCTGAAATATGAAGTTAGGTAAATGCTTACTCTTAGAAAGAACAGAGACCGGGAGGCGGGGTTTCACGCTGCTCCGGCCCGCCCCCTCTTGTCAGTCATGGTGCTCGGCTGCTGCTGCCTCCCATGACTGTGTAAAATGAACGCGCGTCTCCGTTCTCATGCACGGAGCCGCGCATGCGCTGTGTGCCCGGTGTCGATGACTTCCTGGACACCGGGGCGCATAGCGCATGCGCGGCTCCGTGCATGAGAACGGAGACGCGCGTTCATTTTACACAGTCATGGGAGGCAGCAGCAGCCGAGCACCATGACTGACAAGAGGGGGCGGGCCGGAGCAGCGTGAAACCCCGCCTCCCGGTCTCTGTTCTTTCTAAGAGTAAGCATTTACCTAACTTCATATTTCAGACTACAAAGGGCATCAAAAGGCTATAGTCACCTTCCCTGAATGCAGCCTTAGTGCTGCAGAAGGTGGCTATTAGAGCTTTTGATGCCCGGGGGGGGTGACAGGTTCGCTTTAAGTCTGGATTTCAGCAAGTGAAATGCATGCTCAATTGGGTTAAGATCTGGTGATTGACTTGGCCATTACAGAATGTTCCACTTTTTTGCACTCATGAACTCCTGGGTAGATTTGGCTGTATGCTTGGGGTCATTGTCCATCTGTACTATGAGGCGCCGTCCAATCAACTTTGCAGTATTTGGCTGAATCTGGGCTGAAAGTATATCCCGGTACACTTCAGAATTCATCCGGCTACTCTTGTCTGCTGTTATGTCATCAATAAACACAAGTGACCCAGTGCCATTGAAAGCCATGCATGCCCATGCCATCACGTTGCCTCCACCATGTTTTACAGAGGATGTGGTGTGCCTTGGATCATGTGCCATTCCCTTTCTTCTCCAAACTTTTTTCTTCCCATCATTCTGGTACAGGTTAATCTTTGTCTTATCTGTCCATAGAATACTTTTCCAGAACTGAGCTGGCTTCTTGAGGTGTTTTTCAGCAAATTTAACTCTGGCCTGTCTATTTTTGGAATTGATGAATGGTTTGCATCTAGATGTGAACCCTTTGTATTTACTGTCATGGAGTCTTCTCTTTACTGTTGACTTAGAGACAGAAACACCTACTTCACTGAGAGTGTTCTGGACTTCAGTTGATGTTGTGAACGGGTTCTTCTTCACCAGATAAAGTATGCGGCGATCATCCACCACTGTTGTCATCTGTGGACGCCCAGGCCTTTTAGAGTTCCCAAGCTCACCAGTCAATTCCTTTTTTCTCAGAATGTACCCAACTGTTGATTTTGCTACTTCAAGCATGTCTGCTATCTCTCTGATGGATTTTTTCTTTTTTTTCAGCCTCAGGATGTTCTGCTTCACCTCAATTGAGAGTTCCTTTTACCGCATGTTGTCTGGTCACAGCAACAGCTTCCAAATGCAAAACCACACACCTGGAATGCACCCCTGACTTTTTAACTACTTCATTGATTACAGGTTAACGAGGGAGATGCCTTCAGAGTTAATTGCAGCCCTTAGAGTCCATTGTCCAATTACTTTTGGTCCCTTGAAAAAGAGGAGGCTATGCATTACAGAGCTATGATTCCTAAATCCTTTCTCCGATTTGGATGTGGAAACTCTCATATTGCAGCTGGGAGTGTGCTCTTTCAGCCCATATTATATATATAATTGTATTTCTGAACATGTTTTTGTAAACAGCTAAAATAACAAAACTTGTGTCACTGTCCAAATATTTCTGGCCCTAACTGTATATCATATGTTCAAAACCACTAGAAAAACACATTGAAAACGAGGTAAAAACATGCATTTTTGGCACTGCACTTTTCTTGCCAAGAGATGCAGAAATGATGTAGAAATTTCTGCAACCAAATACTAACTTGTGCAGATACCCTTACAGTCCTTCTATAGGTCTATAATACAAGAGTCCTCTTTAGGGTTATATATATATATATATATTTATTTTTTTCCTATTAATACTGGAATGTTTACAGGCATACAGTGCCTACAAGTAGTCTTCAACCCCCTGCAGATTTAGGTGGTTTGATAAGATGCAAATAAGTTAGAGCCTTCAAACTGCAAACGAGAGTAGGATTTATTAACAGAAGCATAAATCTTACAAACCAAAAAGTTATGTTGCTCAGTTGAATTTTTATACATTTTAAACATAAAAGTGTGGGTCAATTATTATTCAACCCCTCAAACCACCAGCATTCTGTTTGGTCCCCCTAAAGTATTACGAAGTAGTTCAGGCACAAAGAACAATGAGCTTCACATGTGTGGATTAATTATCTCTTTTGCCAGCCTTTTCTGACTATTTAAGACCCTCCCCAAACTTGTGAACAGCACTCATACATGGTCAACATGGGAAAGACAAAGGAGCATTCCAAGGCCATCAGAGACAAGATCGTGGAGGGTCACAAGGCTGGCAAGGGGTACAAAACCCTTTCCAAGGAGTTGGGCCTACCTGTCTCCACTGTTGGGAGCATCATCCAGAAGTGGAAGGCTTATGGAACTACTGTTAGCCTTCCACAGCCTGGAAAGCCTTTGAAAGTTTCCTCCCGTGCCGAGGCCAGGCTTGTCCGAAGAGTCAAGGCTAACCCAAGGACAACAAGGAAGGAGGTCCGGGAAGATCTCATGGCAGTGGGGACATTGGTTTCAGTCAATACCATAAGTAACGTACTCCACCGCAATGGTCTCCGTTCCAGACGAGCCCGTAAGGTACCTTTACTTTCAAAGCGTCATGTCAAGGCTCGTCTACAGTTTGCTCATGATCACTTGGAGGACTCTGAGACAGACTGGATCAAGGTTCTATGTTCTGATGAGACCAAGATCGAGATCTTTGGTGCCAACCACACACGTGACGTTTGGAGACTGGATGGCACTGCATACGACCCCAAAAATACCATTGCTACAGTCAAGCATGGTGGTGGCAGCATCATGCTGTGGGGCTGTTTCTCAGCCAAGGGGCCTGGCCATCTGGTCCGCATCCATGGGAAGATGGATAGCACGGCCTACCTGGAGATTTTGGCCAAGAACCTCCGCTCCTCCATCAAGGATCTTAAGATGGGTCGTAATTTCATCTTCCAACAAGACAACAACCCAAAGCACACAGCCAAGAAAACCAAGGCCTGGTTCAAGAGGGAAAAAATCAAGGTGATGGAGTGGCCTAGTCAGTCTCCTGAC
Organism: Allobates femoralis; assembly: GCA_033576535.1. Taxonomy (NCBI): domain Eukaryota; kingdom Metazoa; phylum Chordata; class Amphibia; order Anura; family Aromobatidae; genus Allobates; species Allobates femoralis. The sequence continues at coordinate 19,480,973 of JARQOC010000006.1, forward strand.
CTTAACCCAATTGAAAACTTGTGGAAGGAGCTCAAGATTAAAGTCCACATGAGACACCCAAAGAACCTAGATAACTTGGAGAAGATCTGCATGGAGGAGTGGGCCAAGATAACTCCAGAGACCTGTGCCGGCCTGATCAGGTCTTATAAAAGACGATTATTAGCTGTAATTGCAAACAAGGGTTATTCCACAAAATATTAAACCTAGGGGTTGAATAATAATTGACCCACACTTTTATGTTTAAAATTTATTAAAATTCAACTGAGCAACATAACTTTTTGGTTTGTAAGATTTATTCTTCTGTTAATAAATCCTACTCTCGTTTGCAGTTTGAAGGCTCTAACTTATTGGCATCTTATCAAACCACCTAAATCTGCAGGGGGTTGAAGACTACTTGTAGGCACTGTATATTATATACCTAACTTAAAATGCGCAAGGTAAGCGGTAAGGGACAGGGAAGTGGACATACTGATGGTGCACACAGAGACTGTGTGGGCCTAGTGAAACTGTGCTTGCTGCGGGAGCTCAACAAACATGCTCATCTATGAGACCTACCTTACTGTCCCACATTGCAGGGGGGCGAGGAACATCACTCCTGAAGCCAGAACAGTCCAAACTGGTGGTCAGTTGGATGGCTGTAATGCTTCCAGTATGTTTCAAAACACCAACCTGTCTTCTATATGGTCCAGTCTCACAAACCAAGATTCTGGACCACATAATCCTCACCCTGATCCTCCTATCATGGCAAATCCCAGGAGACAAGTGATCCCACACTCGGACACTCTGAAGAGCTCATTGCATTTCCATTTATTGATTCTGATGTCTTGTCCTGAACATTTCAAGATGGACATTAGGAGATCATGTGTAGTGATGTAAAATAGTTTGAGCAGCCAAGTTCAGAAGATGACAGTGGGGAACCTTAATTAGTGCCTCAAGAAGTACATGATGATGAGACACAGTTGCAAACAAGTGATGTTGTTAAGTCAACAAGTCAGGAGGACCAGAGAGCGGAAGTGGAAGATTAAGTGGTGGACGATGTCACGGGCCAAATGTGGTAATGTGCCATGCAGAGCGAGAAGAGCAGCACAGAGGAGGAGGGATTCACAGCACTGCAATAGGCAGAAAAAGTAAACGGGGTGGCCAGAGAGAGAAGGCAGGCAACTATTCCCCATGGCACCCACACGCTGCAAGTTCCCACCTTGTAGTGAAATGGAGCTTGCTCTCCTTGAGTCCTTCCTGGGACCTCTTTTCTCTCTGTTCACTAGATGTTATACTTTTAGTTGCCACATACACCCACTAGCTGCAACCTAGGTATTCCACACTTGCATGTCTGACTTCACACCTGCCACACCACTAACACTACTACTGAACTAAGATGGACTCTGCCCGCTACTCCTAGAGACTAGCTTCACACCCAGGGCGCTGATCCCACTACTTAACTACTGCTTGCCCTATTGTCACTGAACAAGCTTCAGGATGTGTATGAGACCTACCTCTTGTTTTCTCTTACATGTATAGATGTATACCCGTCAGGGTTAAATGTTTTGTCAGCCCTTGCACTTAGTGCGTAGATGTTACCAGTCTGAGAGTCCCACACCTTAAAAATGGGACCAAAATGTTTTCTGAGTAATAAAACAAAAAGAGGGGCGCAATGAGGAGCACCTATTTTTTTTTCATGCGCTAAATATAGAGGTCAGATAGCCGCTCACCTTATGGTGTTGTGTGCCCCCGCACAGCACCAGTGAAAATTGTGGATGTTCCTGTGTCGGGCTCTGCCATCCGCTCCCAGCCACTGCTCCTGCGCCGTTTCCAGGTGTGGCAGTCACGTGATCCCACTAACCGGAACTTCATCACCGCAGGTCCTATTCCTTTGGTATTCAGTTGCCCAGCAGCCAAAGGTGCTTCAGCATTATGCGTGCTCCTTCCCTCGCAGCAGCTCCTGCCGGGCTTCCCAAGAGGGGAATTGGAAGCAATGAAAACAAAAACCGGTCTGATGGAGCGCTAAAGGAAGGGGCAAAAGGGAAACATATCAGGTGGTACCTGAGTAAGACAGCATATTGCCTGTCGCAACGCGTTGTGGCATATAAAGGACTTTCAATAAAAAGGTTTGGTTGTTTTAATATGTCTCCCTTTTGCCCTTTCCTTTAGTGCTCCATCAGACCGGTTTTTGTTTTAATAGCTTCCAAAATGCTTTCTGAGGCCCTCCTCTTGGTCTTGCAGGGTGTATTGCAGTCTCTTCTTCCAATTTTCAGTAGCTCTTGCACTTAGTGCAAAGGCTTTATGAGCCTAGGCGTCCCACTACCTAACAATTTTAAAAGAATGTGTATGAGGTCCTCCTTTATGTCAAATACAGGGTGCATCAGAGTCTTTCTTCCTTCTAATTTTTGGCAGTGTTTGCATTGTTTACACAGGCATTTTGAGTTTCAGAGTGAATTAAAAAGGATGTGTCTGACCATGTTACAAACATCACATTCCCAGATAAGGTAGTATAATGTTGCAATTACATTTACCGGTGACTAACGGGTGGGTTTAGTTTTATTTCGCCTCTGTTGTGTCATCTACTATAGTCATAGGCAACGAGGAAATATGGTGCGAGATGGTCTGCCCATTAAGGGGTGATTTTATACTAAATTGACTGGATGATAGTGGTGGTCCCAGCTGTTCTCCAAACCAATAAATCAGTGCATTTAGCCATGAGTGCCATGGAAGATGTGGGATTTGTAATGTATCTAAACAATTCAAAGCTGATTAAAGGAATATTTTGTTAGGATTCATTGAACACTGCAAAAGTTAAACCGTCTATAAGAGACTCGTCTTGGAGATATAGTGTCCGGAGAGTGATATCAGCCCCTTTCAGAAAAATCACCAAATCTTCCATAATTATGTAGCTTATATAATACAACCCCAGGCAACAATTATGGAATCACCTGGCTCGGAGGATGATCATTCAGTTGTTTAATATTGTAGAAAAAAAAGCAGATCACAGACATGGCACAAAACTAAAGTCATTTCAAATGGCAACTTCATGGCTTTAAGAAACACTAAAAGAAATCAAGATAAAAAATTTGGTAGTCAGTAAGGGTAACCTTTTTTTCAGACCAAGCAGAGGGAACAAATTATGGTATCACTCAATTCTGTGGAAAAAATTATGGAATCACCCTGTAAATTTTCATTCCCAAAACTAACACCTGCATCAAATACGATCTGCTCGTTTGTCTGCATCTAAAAAGGAGTGACCACACCTTGGAGAGCTGCTGCACCAAGTGGATTGACATGAATCATGGCTCAAACACCAGAGATGTCAATTGAAATAAAGGAGAGGATTATCAAACTCTTAAAAGAGGGTAAATCAACATGCAATGTTGCAAAAGATGTTGGTTGTTCACAGTCAGCTGTGTCTAACATCTGGACCAAATACAAACAACATGGGAAGGTTGTTAAAGGCAAACATACTGGCAGACCAAGGAAGACATCAAAGCATCATGACCAGAAACTTAAAGCAATAAGTCTCCAAAGCAGGAAACGCACAACAAAACAAATGAGGAACAAATGGGAAGAAACTGGAGTCAATATCTGTGACCGAACTGTAAGAAACCGCCTAAAGGAAATGGGATTTACATACACAAAAGCTAAACAAAAGCCATCATTAACATCTAAACAGAAAAAAACAAGGTTGCAATGGGCTAAGGAAAAGCAATTGTGGACTGTGGATGACTGGATGAAAGTCATATTCAGTGATGAATCGCGAATCTGCATTGGGCAAGGTGATGATGCTGGAACTTTTGTTTGGTGTTTTTTCAATGAGATTTATAAAGATGGCTGCCTGAAGAGAACATGCAAATTTCCACACCCATAGATGATATGGGGCTGCATGTCAGGTAAAGGCACTGGGGAGATGGCTGTCATTACATCTTCAATAAATGCCCAAGTTTACATTGATATTTTGGACATGTTTCTTATCCCATCAATTGAAAGGATGTTTGAGGATGATTTTTCAAGATGATAATGCATTCTGCCATAGAGCAAAATCTGTGAAAACATTAATTGAAAGAAGACACATACGGTCAATGTCTCAATCCAATTGAAAATCTTTGGTGGAAGTTGAAGAAAATGGTCCATGATAAGGCTCCAACCTGCAAAGCTGATCTGGTAACAGCAATCAGAGAAAGTTGGAGCCAGATTGATGAAGAGTACTGTTTGTCACTCATTAAGTCCTTGCCTCAGAGACTGCAAGCTGTTATTAAAGCCAGAGGTGATGCAACAAAATACTAGTGATGTATTGGAGAGTTCTTTTGTGTGTTTGTTTTTCATGATGCCATATTTTTTTCCTCAGAATTGAGTGATTCCATAATTTTTTCCCTCTGCTTGGTCTGAAGAAAAATTACCCTTACTGACTACCACATTTTTATCTTGATTTCTTAAAGCCATAAAGTTGCCATTTGAAATGACTTTAGTTTTGTACCATGTCTGTGATCTGCTTTTTTTCTACAACATTAAACAACTGAATGGACGTCCTCCGAGCCCGGGGATCCCAGAATTTTTGCCAGGAGTTGTATGATGGATGTGAAGTTAGGAACAAGGGAATGGGGTTTTGCTCCACCACCTTATACTCACTTGGGTCCCGGGCTGCTGGTTATGGTAGCCTGTCCATTCATGTAGTATAATAAGTTAAACCAGCGCCACGATGCGATTTATTTCTTTATTCAGTGTACAGTCATGGCCAAAAGTTTTGAGAATGATACAAATATTAATTTGAACAAAGTCTACTGCTTCAGTTTTTCTAATGGCAATTTGCATATACTCCAGAATGTCATAAAGAGTGATCAGCTTAACAGCAATTACTTGCAAAGTCAATATTTGCTTAGAAAATGAAGTTTAACCCCCAAAACACATTTCAACATCATTGCAGTCCTGCCTTAAAAGGAGCAGCTAACATAGTTTTAGTGATTGTTCCATTAACACAGGTGTGGGTGTTGATGAGGACAGGGCTGGTGATCAATCAGTCATGATTAAGTAAGAATGACACCACTGGACACTTTAAAAGGAGGCTGGTGCTTGGTATCATTGTTTCTCTTCAGTTAACCATGGTTATTTCTAAAGAAACACGTGCAGCCATCATTGCACTGCACAAAAATGGCCTAACAGGGAAGAGTATCGCAGCTAGAAAGATTGCACCTCAGTCAACAATCTATCGCATCATCAAGAACTTCAAGGAGAGAGCTTCCATTGTTGTCAAAAAGGCTCCAGGGCGCCCAAGAAAGACCACCAAGCGCCAGGACCGTATCTTAAAACTGTTTCAGCTGCGGGATGGGACTACTAGCAGTGCAGAGCTTGCTCAGGAATGGCAGCAGGCTGGTGTGAGTGCTTCTGCACGCACTGTGAGGCGGAGACTCTTTGAGCAAGGTCTGGTTTCAAGGAGGGCAGCAAAGAAGCCACTTCTCTCCAGAAAAAACATCAAGGACCGACTGATATTCTGCAAAAGTACAGGGAGTGGACTGCTGAGGACTGGGGTAAAGTCATTTTCTCTGATTAATCCCCTTTTCGATTGTTTGGGACATCTGGAAAACAGCTTATTCGGAGAAGAAGAGGTGAGCGCTACCACCAGTCTTGTCTCATGCCAACTGTAAAGCATCCTGAAACCATTCATGTGTGGGGTTGCTTCTCAGCCAAGGGAATCGGCTCACTCACAGTCTTGCCTAAAAACACAGCCATGAATAAAGAATGGTACCAGAATGTCCTCCAAGAGCAACTTCTCCCAACCGGCCAAGAGCAGTTTGGCGCCCAACAATGCCTTTTCCAGCATGATGGAGCACCTTGCCATAAAGCAAAGGTGATAACTAAATGGCTCAGGGAACAAAACATAGATATTTTGGGTCCATGGCCTGGAAACTCCCCAGATCTTAATCCCATTGAGAACGTGTGGTCAATCATCAAGAGACGGGTGGACAAACAAAACCCAACACATTCTGCCAAAATGCAAGCATTGATTATGCAGGAATGGAAGAATGGAAGAATGGACGGCGATCAGTCAGGATTTGGTCCAGAAGTTGATTGAGAGCAGCCAGGGAGAATTGCAGAGGTCCTGAAGAAGAAGGGGCAACACTGCAAATATTGACTTGCTGCATGAACTCATTCTGTCAATGTAACCTCTTGGTATCATAATATGATTGCAATTATATTTCTGTATGTGATATAAACATCAGACAAACACAAATAAAAACCAGAGGGCAGCAGATCATGTGACAATATCATTTTGGTGTCATTCTCAAAACTTTTGGCCATGACTGTATTAAAAGCAGACAAAAAAACATCCCCAATAGGGGGGGAACGCTAGACGCGTTTCAGGGACCACGTCCCCTTAATCATTAGCACAGTTCTATACAACACATAACATATATAAACCAGCACATGTGTACGCTTTTAATAGATAAGTATTAGTTTTAACTCCTTGTTCTCCGCTCTAGAGAGAGAAGCTAGTTATATTATATATTTTTCTTTTTTCATATATACCATATACTTGTAAACCCCTATGTAATATATCTAAAATATATATATTTTCTAATGCCATGTATGTGCAAACTGATACTGATTTTCTGTTATACTTATGAATAAAACCATTGCACACTTATGCATCAGATATGACTTGCTACATCTTACATATCATCCCAATGACTTTTGATATGGGTTTACAGTAATTATTATTTTACCATTGTGAGGTGAAAAAATAGGGAAAAAAACAACATATATATATGTTTTTTCCTTCAGTAAAAATATAGTAAATCGTTCTTATAGTTAAGACCTAATGGAAAATGCGATTCTAACTTGAGGATCCAGAAGTTCTCCTTGTTATGCAGCATTCTTTCCCAGTCTCCCCCACGATATGGACGGAAAACTTTCTCAATTGCTCTGATTTTTAAGGTATTCAAATTGCCCGCATGGATTTCTATAAAATGCTTTGACAGACCCGAGATGCCTGATCTAATGCCGTTAGGGTCAGATTTTGCTGCTGTTAGATGTTCAGAGATCCTGATTTTGAGGGTACGTGTTGTGCAGCCAATATAATATTTGTTACACTCTCACATGTGGCCATATAGACCACGTGTGCTGTTGCAATTGTATGATGTATATTTGTATGATGGATATATGAGAGGTCAAGAGGGTTGATTATTGGGAAAGTCCACTCATCCAAACTGAAGGAATGAAAAGGTAATCTTGAAAGACCTCTATAATTTTTAGATCAGGATCAGAGGGAAAGCGGTGAGAATATTCTCAGACAAGAAACAATTCCGTACATCAATTGCTTAGTTTATTGGAAATTGTCTTCTCTTCTAGAATGATTTTTCCCCATCATGAGCCTGGTAGAAGAGCAATTCATGGTGTTTACCAAGGTCCATGTGCAGAGGGTCAACGAAAACATGATGTTCTCTATGAAAAGATAGTTGTCAAAACCAGAAAATACCCTAGAAAATGACATAAAGTTATCACTATATATCTGTGTATTATCAGGATTCCACCCATACTATTATAAGGCAATATATCATCCGGATTCTATTTGCTTATAAGATGTTTATTGGTAATTGTAAACATTTTACAAAGTACATGCAAATTTTTGATGTTCAAAAAGATTTGATTTGCAGATAAAACATTTCCCATATTAATAACACATATGGATTCTCCTCTGTATGAATTGTCTGATTATTACCAAGATCTGATTTCTGGGTGAAATCTTTCCCAGATTATGAACATGAATATAGTTTCTCTCCTGGGTGACTCCTCTCATGTTGATAAAGACCTGATGAACGTGTAAACATTTCCCACATTCTGGGCATGAATACGGCTTCTCCCCTGTGTGATTTCTCTGATATCTAAGAAGATTGGATTTCTCGTGAAAATACTTCCCACATTCTGAACATGATCATATTCTCTTCTGGGTGTGATATCTCACATGTACAATATAATATAATTTATTTCTAAATGTTTACTACACTATGAGCAGGAATACGGCTTCTCACCTGTGTGACTTTTCTCATGTATAATAAGATTTGATTTACGTGTAAAACATTTCCCACATTCTGTACATCCATACGGCTTCTCACCTGTGTGACTTTTCTGATGTGTAACAAGATGTGATTTATTTGTAAAACATTTCCCACATTCTGTACATGAATATGGCTTCTCACCTGTGTGAGTTCTCTGATGTCTAACAAGGTCTGATCTACTTGTAAAACATTTCCCGCATTCTGTACATCCATACGGCTTCTCACCTGTGTGACTTCTCTCATGTATAATAAGATTTGATTTATATGTAAAACATTTACTACATTTTAGGCATGAATATGTTTTTTCTCCTCTGTGAATTCTCTGATGACTATCAAGATGTGATCTCTGATTGAAACATTTCTGACATTTTGAACATGAATACGGCTTCTCCCCTGTGTGATTTCTCTGATGAATAAGAAGATTATATTTACTTGTAAAACATTTCCCACATTCTGAACATTCACATGGCTTCTCACCTGTGTGACTTCTCTGATGTTTAACAAGATCTGATTTTTGTATAAAACATTTCCCACATTCTGTACAACCATACGGCTTCTCCCCTGTGTGATTTCTCTCATGTATAATAAGATATGATCTCTGACTGAAATATTTCCCACATTTGGAACATGAATATGGCTTCTCCCCTGTGTGACTTCTCTGATGTATAACAAGATATGATTTCTTGTTAAAACATTTTTCACATTCTGAACATGGAAATCGCTTCTTTCCTGTGAGAGCTGCTGGATACTTCATTCCCCTTCTGTGAATGTTACTTTGCTCTTCAGTCTGTGATGATTCAGAAGATGAGAGTATATCTGGGACAATGACATGTTCTTCATGTGTAGCTTGTGAGGTATCAGGATTTTCTGCCTTAATATCTGACATCAGACGTCCCTCCACGCTCCTATTACAGTTACCTGACAAAAATAAATCTAATTTCATTATTTAGGAATAAAACTTTAAAAGCATGTTACAATTTTACTAACATCAGTCCGTCACACACAAAACAAGCCTCACACAGAAAATTAAAGAAAGCTATTATTTTCTTTCAAAAATTTCTTAATTTTTCTTTATCACTAAAATAAAAATACAAAACAGAATCCAGATTTTCCAGCTCTTTGTCTACTTGGAATAAATAAGTGTCTGTGGTGCAATCATCTCTCATATATACATGTGATATTCCCAGAGCCGCGGCTGACATAGCCGGAGAGGGAGGAAGATATTCAGCTCTTTATAAACATGGAAGTGTGAATACCCCTCCTGTATTTATGGCCATATATAGTGTACACCACTGGGGAAGGTAATTATTAAAGGAAAAAATGTGAATACATGATATTAATATTTCACTTTTATTATTACTATTGAAATAAAAATGATTATAGAAATGTCCTTATCCTTGACCAAGAATTCCCAACTCGTGGGATGGGAGAGGATCTGCCTGGGTCCTCAATGTTATCTCCAGTCTAATATTGGGATTATATTAGCCCTTATATAATGAGGAGTGACAGTTTTATTTTTATTAATAAGCAGAACCATGATTACGACAGATAAATAATTTTATGGGTCATATTAATTATTGTGTCTGTACTCGGGCCGGCATGAAATATACATTGAACAATAATATAAACCCAGCACTTTTCTTTTTGTTCCCATTTTTCATGATCTGAAGTCAAAGATCGAAGACTTTTTCTATGAACACAAAAGGCCTTTTTCTCTCATAAATTGGTCACAAATGTGTCTATATCTGTGTTAGTGAGAACTTCTACTGCTGAGATAATCCATCCTCCTCACAGGTGCGGCATATCAAGATGCTGATTACACACATGATTATTGCACAGGTGCGCCTTACACTGGCCACAATAAAAGCTGCAGTATTACAGTATTGGGGGGTCCAGGTGGGAGGGTCAGAAAACCAGTCAGTATCTGGAGTGACCCCCATTTACCCCACACAGTGCAGCACATCTCCTTCACATAGAGGTGATCAGGTTGATGATTGTGGCCTGTGGGATGTTGGTCCGCTCCTCTTCAATGGCTGTGTGATGTTACTGGATATTGGCAGGAACTGGAACACGCTGTCGTATACGCCGATCCAGAGCATCCCAAACATGCTCAATGGGTGACATGTCCGGGGAGTATGCGGCCATGCAGGAACTGAGATGTTTTCAGCTTCCGGGAATTGTGTACAGATCCTTGTAACCTGGGGCCGTGCATTATCATGCTGCAACATGAGGGGATGGACGTGGATGAATGGATCTACAATGGCCTCATGATCTCGTCACAATATCTCTGTGCATTAAACATGCCATCAATAAAATGCATCTGTGTTCGATGTCCATAACATTCACCTGCCCATACCATAAGCCCACTGCCACTATGGGCCACTCAATTCAGAATTCATCAACAAATGGCTCACCCACATGACGTCATACACGCAGTCTGCCATTCGCCCTCTACTGTGAAAACGGATTAATCCATGAAGAGAACACTTCTTCAACTAGTGAGACGCAATCAAATGTAACCATTTGCACAGATAAGTCGGTTACAACAACAACCTGCAGTCAGGTGGAGATACCGATGAGGATGACGAGCTGCAGTCAGGTGGAGACACCAATGAGGACGACGAGCTGCAGTCAGGTGGAGACACCAATGAGGACAACGAGCTGCAGTCAGGTGGAGACACCGATGAGGACGACGAGCTGCAGTTAGGTGGAGACACTGATGAGTACAACGAGCTGCAGTCAGGTGGAGACCCCGATGAGGACCACGAGCCACAGTCAGGTGGAGACAGATTAGGATGAAGATCTGAAGATGAGTTTCCCTGACGTGGCATCTGACAGTTTGCGCAGAAATTATTTGGTTATTTGTGGCGCTCCTGCGGTTCGGCCTCCACCATGGTACTGCATTTATATAATAGGTGTGGCATCATGCTCACAGGAAAGAAAGGAAAACTTTGCCGAGACCCCCGACGTACAACCAACACAACCTGATCTCCAGGCCAGGGAGATGCTGGGCGGAAAAAACTCACATTCCGAGCAATCCCCATCTACTAACTGGCGGGAGGGGTTAGGTGAGGGGTGGGAGGCAACTAGAGGAGAGAGTTTTAGAGAAGTCGGGAGCTAGTGAGGAAGCTAGCACGGGGACGTGGAGTTAGTTACTGGTTCTAGGCCCGAGGACCCGAATCTGAAGCCAGCTGTCCAGAGGAACTAGCTGCAGAATGGGCAACAGCCCCAATTTGGTCCGGATATCTTCAGGACCAGCTATGAAACTGGAGGTCACTGGGCTACATGTACAGTGCCCACCATAGTGGACCTGGAATCCCTGTGAGCTGGCCAGGCTGCAATCCTGGTGAATACAGGACCCGGCTGGGTTGTGTCTGCTTCAGCACCAAGCACAAGGGTAAGAACTGCAAGAACCCTGTGAGTTGTCTGGTCCTTCCTGCATGTCCCTGCACCTGCTTGCAGAGCCACAACTCTGCACTACAACCTATACCATCTTATCACCTTACACCTACTACTATTCCCAGGGGCCCGCTCCAAGTGAGGGAAGTGTTCCAACAAGCTGCATCCCCATCCATCCCCTGGGACTTCTACTTGCAGCAATGGACGTCCATGACCATAAACCTCAGCTGGCGTCTCAATAAAACTTTTAAAACCCCCATAACAGTGTGCGCCACGACCTCCAGACCGTCACCGTGACTACTGAACTGTGTGACCCCAGACAGTCGAATACCCCAGGCCCGTGATCGTGGCATCTGCACTGAATATTGCAGCTGCTGTTTGGGTGGCTGGTCTCACAAGATCTTCGAGGTGAAGATGCTGGATGTGGAGGTCCTGGGCTGGTGTGATTACACGTGGTCTGTGATTGTGAGGCCGGTTGGCTGTGCTGCCAAATTCTCTGACACGTCTTTGGAGACGACTTATGGTAGAGAAATGATCATTCACTTCATGGGCGACATCTGTGCATTGTGCTGTGTGATAAAACTGCACATTGTCGAGCGGCCTTTTATTGTGGCAGCCTAGAGCTCACCTGAGACCTGATGAGGCTGGTGAACAAAAACAATCGCAATTTTCTCCTCACCTGAGCCGTTATCTGTAGGAATCTCCTCGTTCCTCTGCTCATCACCGCTCACATATTTCTCTTCTTTTACCATTATGTCTGGAGTGTTACAATGGTTCAGAACTTCATCCCCATTCACAAGCTGTGAAACAAATAGGAGAAATGTGACCAGATACTTGGACAAGTCACATGGAATGAAGAGATGAGCAGAAAAGATCATTAAAGGGTTATTTCCCCCCAAAAGCAAGTTATCCCCTATCCATTGTAGATTGGCGGGGACCGACTGCTGGGACCCCAAGCTGATCCAGAGATCCTGAGAATGCGGCTCTGCAGCTCCATACTGAGAAAGGGAAGGTGCTCATGCTCGGCTTCTGCTCCATTCATTGTCTATGGGACTGATGTAAATAGCCGAGCGCTGCACTTCACAGTCACACTGACAATGAATAAAGCGGAGGTTGAGCATGTGCACATTTGCTCTTTGTAGACTGGGCTGCAGAGCCACATTCTCGGGGTTACAGAGCCCCAATCTTAGGATCGATGGAGATCCCAGTGGTCAGAATATCTTGTTGTTTTGGGAATAACCCTTTAATCAGCAGGACGACCAAAAATCACATTACAGCAAATAGCTGCACATCTTCCATATAAATCCACTGACCTGATGATCCGGTGAGCAGTCCTGAGGTCCGGGATGTCTCTCTGGTGTCGTCCTCTTACTGGTTCTTACTGTAGGAAACACATAAGGAAATGAATCCATTCTTTAGATAGAAGTGATTTAGTGTTTGGCCACTTTGGGAAACTCCTTAAGAAATGCAATGATTGTAACAATTGTAGTAATAAGTTTTATCAGACGTTCTGCTGTTTTGGCTCCTTCTTACGACAGCCGTATCCTCTGATCACACACCGCACCCGTCATTAATATGGAGGAGCCTGTGATCAGACACTCTGCATCCAGGACACAAGCGCCGGTGCTGTGTGCTACAATGGAGGAAGCAGAGACGTCTCATCATCGGCCGCAGCCGTGACCAACAAACACATCACCGCTGCTGTTCTAGTGTTTGATGGCCAGAATCAAATGACCATGGAGCGAGCAGTGGGGGCTCAGGAAGGGGAATCTCACTCATTTTATTTATCCCCCCCCTATAACAGATGTGTGTATTTAGTGGTGTCTATTACCTGGTGATGTGCGGGGCTGGTGATCCTCCATCATGACGTCCTTGTACCGATCCTTGTGTCCTTCTAGATACTCCCACTCCTCCATGGAGAAATAGACGGCGACATCCTGACACCTTATAGGAACCTGACACATACAATGATACCATTGTCATCCCCCGATCCCTTCATAGCGTTACTGTATAATGTCCCAGCATTCCCAGCACTGTCACCTCTCCAGTCAGCAGCTCAATCATCTTGTAGGTGAGTTCTAGGATCTTCTGGTCATTGATGTCCTCATGTATCCGCGGGTGCGGTGGAGACCCCGGGATTGGGCTCAGGGTCCTCCCCATCCATCAGATACTGGGTCCTGACAGCGATCAGTAGGGGTCTTCTTCACCACTGTGTAATCCTGAGTATGGAGACACAGTAATAGATATCACTACAGACATGTTATTACAATAGAGGAGAATGATGTCAGAGATTGTGATGAGGTCACATCACCTCTCCAGTAATCCGGAAGAGGATCTCTAGGGTGATATTCAGTATACTCTCCACCATCTCTCCATCTCTGGATCTATCCATCCTTCACAGGTGAATCAGGAGAATTCTCTTATATAGAAGATATCAGCCGAGAGGATCCGATATTGTAGAGACCTGAATAGGATGAAATCTGAGTTATAAACGTTCTACAGAACCCGATATAGAAGAAGATCAACATCATCAACTAAATGAAGGGTCAAGACATAAATAGAAGAAAGAAATGATACAGAAAGACAGTATAGAAGACATGATGGGGGAGGGGTGGGATAGGGCGGGGGAGGGGAGGGCTAAGGATCCTGTATTCAATGTTCCTCAATGTTTCGGATTCGGCAGAGGAACTAAATTGAAGCCAATAAAGCCGAGTCTCATAAGAGCAGCCATAGCACAGCGCCTTTATCCTACCAGAGACCCTAAGCTTTGTCCTCAGGAGGAGCCCTGGCCTGAAGGGTGTGTGGAGACACGGGGGCAGGGGGGTCTCGTCCGCTGGCCCGGAAGCCTTTAGACAGAGCGCATGGACCAGGGCTCATCCCACTGAACGGCCGAACTCCTAAACCGTGGGCAGAACACGACTCAGACAACACAGGGAGGAACCGAACAATGGGAAGACTTTACTGGATCCAACAGTCACAGGAAATAACACAGAACAACAAGGGCCACAATGTAACAGGAGCAGAGTCTCACCCTCCGCTGTCACCCGGGATTACACTGCAAACTACACACAACACTGTGCTTACAGGACCTGTGCTGATGTCACAGTCATGTGATCATGTGTGGGAGGAGTCAGGGTCACATGACCAGGTGTCACTCTATGGTGTGTGTGAATAGTGCAGAGTATTGCAGAACAGAGAGAAAATCCCTCAATCTCCAGATAAACTTCAGCTTCACAGCGAATCCTGAGCACAAACTATCAGCACTCGCCCAACTCTCAACTATTCCCCATAGGCTGGAAACACGCTGGCGAGTGAAAAACGGTCCGATTGACGTATACGAGAGTCGTACGAGTGTCGTCCTTTTTGTGGTTAGTGTGGCTTCCAAGTGCTGTCCGTGTGCAATGCGTTTTTCTTCTCAGCAGCTGTCTACTATATAATCATCTAATTCTGTCTGTCTCGAACGGAAATCCTGCGTCGCTGAATGGTCGCGCCAGCCGCCCGCAACCAATCAGCGACAGGCACAGTCAGGTCGCGAATTGGCACGGGATTTGAACCACGCACGTGACCCCTACCGTCGTGAGACCAATCAGCGAAGCGGCACGTGGCTTGTTGGGGGTTTTGAATCCCACGCCGCTCTTTGGTCCACGCAGTTGACGGCAACCAATCAGCGAAGTGGCGTGGTATTGGCGGGAGATTTAAAGCTAGCTCAGCTCAGTGGTTAGCACTGTACACGCTGGCTTAGTGGTTAGCACTGTATGGTGGCTCAGTGGTTAGCACTGTATATGGTGGCTCAGTGGTTAGCACTGAATATGGTGGCTCAGTGGTTAGCACTGTATATGGTGGCTCAGTGGTTAGCACAGTATATGGTGGCTCAGTGATTAGCACAGTATATGGTGGCTCAGTGGTTAGCACTGTATATGGTGGCTCAGTGGTTAGCACTGTATATGGTGGCTCAGTGATTAGCACAGTATATGGTGGCTCAGTGGTTAGCACTGAATATGGTGGCTCAGTGGTTAGCACTGTATATGGTGGCTCAGTGGTTAGCACAGTATATGGTGGCTCAGTGATTAGCACAGTATATGGTGGCTCAGTGGTTAGCACTGTATATGGTGGCTCAGTGGTTAGCACTGTATATGGTGGCTCAGTGATTAGCACTGCATGTTGGCTCAGTGGTTAGCACTGTACGGTGGCTCAGTGGTTAGCACTGTATATGGTGGCTCAGTGGTTAGCACTGTATATGGTGGCTCAGTGGTTAGCACTGTATATGGTGGCTCAGTGGTTAGCACTGTATATGGTGGCTCAGTGGTTAGCACTGTATATGGTGGCTCAGTGGTTAGCACTGTATACGGTGGCTCAGTGGTTAGCACTGTATATGGTGGCTCAGTGGTTAGCACAGTATGGCGGCTCAGTGGTTAGCATTGTATGGTGGTTCAGTGGTTAGCACTGTATGGTCGTTCAGTGGTTAGCACTGTATATGGTGGCTCACTAGTTAGCACTGTATATGGTGGCTCAGTGATTAGCACTGCATGTTGGCTCAGTGGTTAGCACTGTATGGTGGCTCAGTGGTTAGTACTGTATATGGTGGCTCAGTGGTTAGCACTGTATATGGTGGCTCAGTGGTTAGCACTGTATGGTGGCTCAGTGGTTAGTACTGTATATGGTGGCTCAGTGGTTAGCACTGTATATGGTGGCTCAGTGGCTAGCACTGTATTGTTGCTCAGTGATTAGCACTGTATGATGGCTCAGTGGTTAGCACTGTATGGTGGCTCAGTGATTAGCACTGTATATGGTGGCTCAGTGGTTAGCACAGCATATGGTGGCTCAGTGATTAGCACTGTATATGGTGGCTCAGTGGTTAGCACTGTATACGGTGGCTCAGTGGTTAGCACTGTATGGTGGCTTAGTGGTTAGCACTGTATATGGTGGCTCAGTGGTTAGCACAGTATATGGTGGCTCAGTGGTTAGCACTGTATGGTGGCTTAGTGGTTAGCACTGTATATGGTGGCTCAGTGATTAGCACTGTATGGTGGCTCAGTGGTTAGCACTATATGGTGGCTCAGTGGTTAGCACTGTATATGGTGGCTCAGTGGTTAGCACTGTATGGTGACTCTGTGGTTAGCACTGTATGGTGGCTCAGTGGTTAGTACTGTATATGGTGGCTCAGTGGTTAGCACTGTATATGATGGCTCAGTGGTTAGCACTGTATTGTGGCTCAGTGATTAGCACTGTATGGTGGCTCAGTGGTTAGCACTGTATGGTGGCTCAGTGGTTAGCACTGTATATGGTGGCTCAGTGGTTAGCACTGTATATGGTGGCTCAGTGGTTAGCACTGTATATGGTGGCTCAGTGGTTAGCACTGTATGGTGGCTCAGTGGTTAGCACTGTATGGTGGTTCAGTGGTTAGCACTGTATGGTGGCTCAGTGGTTAGCACTGTGTATGGTGGCTCAGTGGTTAGCACTGTGTATGGTGGCTCAGTGGTTAGCACAGTATGGTGGTTTAGTGGTTAGCACTGTATATGGTGGCTCAGTAGTTAGCACTGTATTGTTGCTCAGTGATTAGCACTGTATGTTGGCTCAGTGGTTAGAACTGTATGGTGGCTTAGTAGTGAGCATTGTATGGTGGCTCAGTGATGGGAGGCAGGCACACGGGAGGCAGAAGGCACAGAGGAGGCTGGGGCACAGTGGAGGGGAAGGCGCTGAGAGCATATAAAGCAGAGAAAAAGGCACAAGTAAGACAGAGCGCACAGGGGAAGAGACACCACAGAAAGGAGAGAGCCGCACAAGGGGACACCGGCACAGAGACCGCCCTCCCGATGCAATAGCATTGTGCCTATTTCTATGTTCTTGAATACCCAATGCGTTAGAATCGGGCCACCATCTAGTTTACTGTATAATCATTTACAGGAACATTTTTTACAGTTGTCTGAGCTACAGAATGATAATGTATCAATTAAAACTCGCATCAGACTCGGATGTTCTGTGTGGGTCCGACTGCAGTCCGTGATTTTTGTCGGACCCATAGACTTGCATTGGCGAGTCTCGGACGTGAATAAGCATCCTGTCGCAGCATGTTGCGACTGAAAAAAACGTCCGACACTAGGAAATGTGCTCTCGGACACTGAGTAACATTGGTCGGACTACAATGCGATTTTTTACTCGCATTGCAGTCGTCCGAGTTTCACGCCAGTGTGTCCGTACCCATAGAAAGACACACAAACACTGAACTCTCCTCACCTCTATAATACAGAACACACACACAGGGCTGCCGCTACAGCCTACCTGGTCTGGCTAGTGTCACGGGCCCGCTCGTCATTCGAGGGGGTGTGGCCATTGGAACTGGCGCCCGGCTGTATTGGTGGGGGGCGTGGTCGTGTGGAGCAAGGAGGCCCCCAATCCCTTCCCCGGTCCCCGGCCATCTGTCCCCAAACCAGAGTGACCTCCCTTGTATACAAGACACATCCAGCCTTATATTACTGTAGATATACACATGGCAGAACTGGGGGAATGAAGGGGTTACTTTGTCCAGAAATAGGGAATGTGCACATACCTCCACATGCAGAGCCGCACACTATATATGCAGCTGCTCTGTGCTTACAGGACCTGTGATGATGTCACATTGAGGGGAGGAGTCAGGGGTCACATGATCAGCTCCTTATATGCAGGACTCTGCTGTGCTGGTTTTCATGGTGCTGGATAAGGTGAAGTTAGGCCTCGTGCACACGCTGAATATTTGATGAGTTTTTTACCTCAGGATTTGTAGCCAAAACCAGGAGTGGATAATTAAATACAGAAGTGATGCAGGTGTTTCTATTATGGTGGGTTTACACGTCGCGATATCGGCCCGATATCGTATCCAACGACGCGGGAGCGCGCTTTTCCCTGCATCGCATCGGCGGGTTACACGTCTCGATATCGGGATACAACGTCCCTACGATGTGTACGCCCCCGACCCAGCAACGACCATTTAACATGGGAGTGAATGTGTGACGTTGCCCTACACATCGGAGTTGGGCTGTCACACGGGACGATCCAGCTCCAACTGGCATCCGATATCGGGCGGTTGAATAGCACGCTCATTCGACCCCAGATATCGGTTTGGCATCGTTCCAGCATCGCATTGTACGTTCAAACAGTACAACGCAGGAACGATATCGGCTCCAACGCCCGAACCACGTGACTTTTGGTTGGAGTTGGGTCGGAGTTGGACGCCGATATTGCAACGTGTAAACCCACCTTCAGTCTTTTCCTCTGATTGTTCCACTCCTGGTGTTGTCTACAAATCCTGAGGTAAAAAACTCATCAAATACTGAACGTGTGCACATGGCCTTAATGTGTAAGGTAAGGAGGGATTTATAGTGTGGGTGTAGCAGAGCCGCGTGTCTACATGGTGCATACAGTTGAGTCGTCTGTATACGAGGTGTACGGAGCAGAGCCGCGTGTGTGTACGGGGTGTACAGAGCCGAGTGTGTACGAGGTGTACAGAGCAGAGCCGAGTGTGTGCGAGGTGTACGGAGCGGAGCCGAGTGTGTGCGAGGTGTACGGAGCTGAGCCCAGTGTGTACGAGGTGTACAGAGCAGAGTTGAGTGTATGAGGTGTACGGAGCGGAGCCGTGTGTGTACGAGGTGTACAGAGTGTAGCCGCGTGTGTGCGAGGTGTACGGAGCAGAGCCGAGTGTGTACGAGGTGTACGGAGCAGAGCCGAGTGTGTACGAGGTGTACGGAGCAGAGCCGAGTGTGTACTAGGTGTACGGAGTGGAGCCGAGTGTGTACGAGGTGTACGGAGTGGAGCCGTGTGTACGAGGTGTATGGAGCGTAGCCGAGTGTGTGCGAGGTGTACAGAGCGTAGCCGAGTGTGTACTAGGTGTACGAAGCGGAGACGAGTGTTGCAAGGTGTACAGAGCAGAGCCGAGTGTGTACTAGGTGTACGGAGCGGAGCAGAGTGTGTGCAAGGTGTACGGAGGGGAGCCGAGTTTGTGCGACGTGTATGCAGCGGAGCCGAGTGTGTGCGAGGTGTACGGAGCGGATCCTAGTGTTTGCGAGATGTACTGAGCGGAGCCGAGTGTGTACGAGTTGTACAGAGCAGAGCCGAGTGTGTGCGAGGTGTATGGAGCGGAGCCGAGTGTGTGCGGAGAGGAGCTGTATGGGTACGAGGTGTACGGAGTGGAGCGGAGTGTGTTCGAGGTGTACGGAGCGGAGCAGAGTGTGTTCGAGGTGTACGGAGCGGAGCAGAGTGTGTTCGAGGTGTACGGAGCGGAGCAGAGTGTGTTCGAGGTGTACGGAGCGGAGCAGAGTGTGTTCGAGGTGTACGGAGCGGAGCAGAGTGTGTGCGAGGTGTATGGAGCGGAGCCGAGAGTGTGCGAGGTGTACGGAGCGGAGCCGAGAGTGTGCGAGGTGTACGGAGCAGAGCCGAGAGTGTGCAAGGTGTACGGAGCGGAGCCGAGAGTGTGCAAGGTGTACGGAGTGGAGCCGAGTGTGTGCGAGATGTACGGAGCGGAGCCGAATTGTGTACGAGGTGTACGGAGCGGAGCCGAGTGTGTGCGAGGTGTACGGAGCGGAGCAGAGTGTGTACGAGCTGTATGGAGCAGAGTCGAGTGTGTATGAGGTGTATGGAGCGGAGCCGAGTGTGTACAAGGTGTACGGAGCGGATCCGAGTGTGTGCGAGGTGTACGGAGCAGAGCCGAGTGTGTGCGAGGTGTACGGAGCGGAGCCGAGTGTGTACGAGGTGTACGGAGCGGAGCCGAGTGTGTGCAAGGTGTATGGAGCAGAGCGGAGTGTGTACTAGGTGTACGGAGCGGAGCCGCGTGTGTTGCAGGTGTACGGAGCGGAGCCGAGTGTGTACTAGGTGTACAGAGCGGAGCCGAGTGTGTGCAAGGTGTACGGAGTGGCAAAGCAAAGCAAAGCAACCCCAAAACATCAGGGAACCTCCACCATGTTTGACTGTTGGGACGGTGTTCTTTTCTTTGAATGCCTCTTTTTTTCTCCTGTAAACTCTATGTTGATGCCTTTGCCCAAAAAGCTCTACTTTTGTCTCATCTGACCAGAGAACATTCTTCCAAAACGTTTTAGGCTTTCTCAGGTAAGTTTTGGCAAACTCCAGCCTGGCTTTTTTATGTCTTGGGGTAAGAAGTGGGGTCTTCCCGGGTCTCCTACCATACAGTTCCTTTTCATTCAGACGGTGACGGATAGTACGGGTTGACACTTTTGTACCCTTGGACTTTCAGGGCAGCTTGAACTTGTTTGGATGTTAGTCGAGGTTCTTTATCCACCATTCGCACAATCTTGCGTTGAAATGTCTTGTCAATTTTTCTTTTCCGTCCACATCTAGGGTGGTTAGCCACAGTGCCATGGGCTTTAAAGTTCTTGATGACACTGCGCACGGTAGACACAGGAACATTCAGGTCTTTGGAGATGGACTTGTAGCCTTGAGATTGCTCATGCTTCCTCACAATTTGGTTTCTCAAATCCTCAGACAGTTCTTTGGTCTTCTTTCTTTTCTCCATGCTCAATGTGGTACACATAAGGACACAGGACAGAGGTTGAGTCAACTTTAATCCATGTCAACTGGCTGCAAGTGTGATTTAGTTATTGCCAACACCTGTTAGGTGCAACAAGTAAGTTACAGGTGCTGTTAATTACACAAATTAGAGAAGCATCACATGATTTTTCTAACAGTGCCAATACTTTTGTCCACCCCCTTTTTTATGTTTGGTGGAATTATATCCAATTTGGCTTTAGGACAATTCTTTTTGTGTTTTTTTCATTGAAGACAAATTAAATGAAGATACTAATACCAAAGAATTTGTGATTGCAATCATTTTCAGAAAGAAACTAAGTATTATATGACAGAATTGCAGGGGTGTCAATACTTTTGGCCAACACTGTACAATGGATATTTGAGAGGTCAAGAAAATTGATCATTGGGAAAGACCACTCATCCAAATTGAGCGAATTAAAAGGTCATCTTGAAAGGCCTCTATAATTTTTAGATCAGAATCAGAGAAAAAGCGGTAAGAATATTCTCAGTACATCAATTGCTTAGTTTATTGGAAATTGTCTTGTCTTCTATTATTTTTTCCCATCATGAGTCTGGTAGAAGAGCAATTCATGGTATTTACCATGGTTCATGTGTAGAAGATCCATGAAAACCTGATTTAAAAAAACTTTCCCTATGAAAAGATAGTTTTGAAAACCAGAAAATGCCTTAAAAACACGTAATTACTTAACGGTAATGTGTTTTTTCGGAGTTCATGACAGCACCCTAAACGAGAGAGGGATCCGCGCACCAAGGACAGGGAACCATCAGGCTTTAAAAGGGGCGCTTCCTCTCCACATCAGTTGGTTGCAAAGTCTGAAAAACGGACCTCCGGAATATCATTAGTCCACCACAACCCTGAACACCACGTGTAACACAAACACCAAGAGAAGAAGAAAAAAGTGACGAACCCTCAACAATGAGAGGGAATATGAGGGTGCTGTCCTGGACTCAGAAAAAACACATTACCAGTAAGTAATTACGTGTTTATCGGTCATCCATGACAGCACCCTGGCGTCTCAACAAACTTTTATTTTTATTTTAGCCCTTTTCTCCCCAAACCCCCGCTTTTTACTTACCGCCCCCATCAGGGTGACCACGGACTGGGTCATGCCACCGTGATGGCCCCCAGACGGTCGAGGGCATCGAGAGGGCCTGGCTCCGAGTAACCCACGGCCTCCACTGGGGCGAGTCATATCTCCTCCAAGAACTCGTGGACGTTTTCTTTTTTTGTTTTTTCGTCACCGCAGGTCCTATTCCTGTTGTGTTCAGTTGCCCAGCGGCCAAAGGTCCTTCAGCATTATGCGTGCTCCTTCCCTCGCAGCAGCTCCTGCCGGGCTTCCCACAAGGGGAATTGGAAGCAATGAAAACAAAAACCGGTCTGATGGAGCGCTAAAGGAAGGGGCAAATGAGAAACCTATTGGGTAATACCTGAGTAAGACAGCATATTGCCTGTCGAAACGCGTTGTGGCATATAAGGGACTTTCAATAAAAAGGTTTGGATGTTTTAATGTTTCCCTTTTGCCCTTTCCTTTAGCGCTCCATCAGACCGGTTTTTGTTTTTATTGCTTCCAAAATGTTTTCTGAGGCCCTCCTCTATGTGTCTTGCAGGGTGTATTGCAGTCCCTTCTTCCAGTTTTTAGTAGCTCTTGCACTTAGTGCAAAGGCTTTATGAGCCTAGGTGTCCCACTACCTAACAATTTTAAAAGAATGTGTATGAGGTCCTCCTTTATGTCAAATACAGGGTGTATCAGAGTCTTTCTTCCTTCTAATTTTTGGCAGTTTTTGCATTGTTTACACAGGCATTTTGAGTTTCACAGTCGGTGCAAGATGGCAGACATGGCACATAACTAAAGTCATTTCAAATGGCAACTCTCTGCCTTGAAGAAACACTAAAAGAAATCAAGATAAAAAATGTGATAGTCAGTAAGGGTAACCTTTTTTTCAGACCAAGCAGAGGGAACAAATTATGGAATCACTCAATTCTGTGGAAAAAATTATGGAATCACCCTGTAAATTTTCATTCCCAAAACTAACACCTGCATCACATAAGATCTGCTTGTCTGCATCTAAAAAGGAGTGACCACACCTTGGAGAGCTGCTGCACCAAGTGGATTGACATGAATCATGGCTCCAACACGAGAGATGTCAATTGAAACAAAGGAGAGGATTATCAAACTCTTAAAAGAGGGTAAATCAACACGCAATGTTGCAAAAGATGTTGGCTGTTCAAAGTCAGCTGTGTCTAACATCTGGACCAAATACAAACAACATGGGAAGGTTGTTAAAGGCAAACATACTGGTATACCAAGGAAGACATCAAAGCGTCATGACCAGAAACTTAAAGCAATATGTCTCCAAAACAGGAAATGCACAACAAAACAAATGAGGAACGAGTGGGAGAAAACTGGAGTCAATTTCTGTGGCAGGCTGGCCAATCATAACGCTATTGCGTTGTCTAAATGGCGTGTTTGGGGCGCGGAATACACCAGTCTGTCACGCCTATGTTCTTGCAGCGCTAACCATGTACCCCCACATTCCTTTGGGGATTGCGGCGTGTGAAGCGGCGAGGGACCTCTACTGGATTGGTTCCGCTGTTGCTGTGGCAACTTCCGGGGCAATACATCGCCTTAGGTTGAAGGCAAAATTGCGGCGTGTAAAAGCGCCTTCGGCGTTCCGAGTCGACCATGAAAAATGTGCACGCGCACATTAGGTTGCCTCCGATCGCAGCCAAATGTTGTGGCGTGTAAAGGTACCCTTAGGGTATGTGCACATCAGTCGGTTCTGCATTTCTGCAGACCGACCGGGAACCGGAGGACACTGGCAGAAACTGAGTTTTCTGTGCTCAGCAGTGTCCCTCGTTTTTTGCTCGTTTTTTTGCTCGTTTTCCGCCCGGTTTTACAGCGTTTTGTCGGCGGTTTTTCTGAGCGGTTTTAAAACTGAGTTTTTAGTGCACTTGTTCAGCTGAAACCGGTGGAAAAACGGAGGAAAGAAGTCACTTGCTCTATTTTTGGAAACCGGTGAAAAAACTCAGTTTTGACTGAAAATGACCAGAAGAAAAACGTTGTAATGTAGACAGAGTTTTCTAAAATCCATTGACTAGCATGTTAATCCAACCGGAGGGTAGGATTAACATAAATTAACATAAAACTGAGCAGAAAACGCCAAGTGATTCCATAATTTTTGCCAGGGGTTGTATGATGGATATTTGAGAGGTCAAGAGGGTTAATCATTGAGAAAGGCAACTCATCCAAATTGAAGGAATGAAAAGGTAATCTTGAAAGACCTCTATAATTTTTAGATCAGGATCAGACGGAAAGTGGTAAGAAGCTACAATTCCGTACATCAATTGTTTAGTTTATTGGAGATTGTCTTCTCTTCTAGAATGATTTTTTCCCCATCATGAGCCTGGTAGAAGAGCAATTCATGGTTCTTACTATGGTTCATGTGCAGAGGATCCACGAAACAGGATTTAAAAAATTATTCCCTATGAAAAGATAGTTTTCAAAACCAGAAAATGCCCTAGAAAATTACATAAAGTGTTATCACGATATATCGGTGTATTATCAGGATTCCACCTATACTATTATCTACTCTATAATTGCCATAGGCAAAATCGTGTCGGACCCCGAAATCGCCGTGGCTTTGTCACTATGTGACGTCACCACGAGCGAAGCATTGGCCGCGTAGCGGCCAATGCGAGTCGTTAGCCTGCGCGAGCAATGGCCGCGAGGCCATTGCGAGTCGCTGGCTGAGCGCGAGCAATGGCCGCGAAGCGGCCATTGCGAGTCGCTGCCCGAAAATAGAACCAGAGGCTCGGCCACAAAGTTAGCGATTTACCGCTCATGTAGCGCGAGTCGCTGCCTGAGCGGTAAATCGCTAACTTTGTGGCCGAGGCTCTGGTTCGATTTTCGGCCACAAAGTTAGCGATTTACCGCTCACCCCTCCAATAAGTATTCAACACCCCCCAAAAAGTATTGGACCCCCCCAAAAAAGTATTGGACCCCCCCAAAAAAGTATTGGACCCCCCCCCAAAAAGTATTGAACCCCCCAAAAAAGTATTGGACCCCCCCAAAAAGTATTGGACCCCCCCCCCCCCAAAAAGTATTGGACCCCCCCAAAAAGTATTGGATCCCCCCCCCCAAAAGTATTGGACCCCCCCAAAAAAGTATTGGACCTCCCCCAAAAAGTATTGGACCTCCCCCAAAAAGTATTGGACCCCCACCAAAAAGTATTGGACCCCCCAAAAAAGTATTGGACCCCCCCAAAAAAAGTATTGGACCCCCCCAAAAAAGTATTGGACCCCCCCCAAAAGTATTGGACCACCCCAAAAAAGTATTGGACCCCCCCAAAAAGTATTGGATCCCCCCAAAAAGTATTGGACTCCCCCAAAAAGTATTGAACCCCCTCCCAAAAGTATTGGACCCCCCAAAAAAGTATTGGACCCCCCCCCAAAAAGTATTTGACCCCCAAAAAGTATTGGACCCCCCTAAAAAGTATTGGACCCCCCCAAAAAAGTATTGGACCCCCCAAAAAGTCCTCACACCCCCCAAAAAATACTTACACCCCCCCAAAAAGTACTCAGACCAGCTATAACTATTATAAGCAAATTTATGCACGTTCTAGAATCCCGATGCATTTGCATCGGGCTCACAGCTAGTAAGGTAATATTTATCATCAGGATTCTTTTGGTTTAAAAGATGTTTATTGGTAATTGTAAACATCTTCTAAATTACATACACATTTTTGATGTTCAAAAAGATCCGATTTGCAGATAAAACATTTTCCACATTCGTGACCCATATGGATTCTCCTCTATATGAATTGTCTGATTATTACCAAGATCTGATTTCTGGGTGAAATTTTTCCCAGATTATAAACATGAATATAGTTTCTCTCCTGTGTGACTCCTCTCATGTTGATAAAGACCCGATGGGCGTGTAAAACATTTCCCACATTCTGGGCATGAATACGGCTTCTCCCCTGTGTGATTTCTCTGATATCTAAGTAGATTGGATTTCTGGTAAAAATATTTCCCACACTCTGAACATGAACATATATTCTCTTCTGGGTGTGATAAATCAGATTATGTTATACATGTGAGATATCTGTAAATGTTTATAACACTATGAGCAGGAATATGGCTTCTCACCTCTGTGACTTCTCTCATGTATAATAAGATTTGATTTATTTGTAAAACATTTCCTACATTTTAGGCATGAATATGTTTTTTCTCCTCTGTGACTTCTCTGATGAGTAACAAGATGTGCTCTCTGATTGAAACATTTCTGACATTTTGAACATGAATATGGCTTCTCCCCTGTGTGACTTCTCTGATGAATAACAAGATATGATTTACTTGTAAAACATTTCCCACAATTTGTACATCCATACGGCTTCTCCCCTGTGTGACTTCTCTGATGAATAACAAGATTTGATTTAGTTGTAAAACAATCTCCACATTCTGTACATCCATACGGCTTCTCCCCTGTGTGACTTCTCAGATGTCTAACAAGATCTGATTTTTGTGTAAAACATTTCCCACATTCTGAACATCCATACGGCTTCTCACCTGTGTGACTTCTCTCATGTACAATAAGATATGATTTACGTATAAAACATTTCCCACATTTTGGGCATGAAAATGTTCTTTCCCCTGTGTGAATTTTCTGATGTATAATAAGATGTGATCTCTGTCTGAAACATTTCCCACATTCTGAACATGAATATGGTTTCTCCCCTGTGTGAGTTCTCTGATGTATAATAAGATATGATTTCTTGTTAAAACATTTTTTACATTCTGAACATGACATCGGCTTCTTTCCTTTGAGAGCTGCTGGATATTTCTTGTCCCTTCTGTGAATGTTACTTTGCTTTTCAGTCTGTGATGATTCAGAAGATGAGGGTATATCTGGGACAATGGCATGTTCTTCATGTGTAGCTTGTGAGGTATCAGGATTTTCTGCCTTAATATCTGACATCAGACGTCCCTCCACGCTCCTATTACAGTTATCTGCATAAAATTGAATCTAATTTGATTATTTAGGAATACAAATTTAAAAGCATGTTACAATTTTACTAACATCAGTCCATCACACAAATAACAAGCCTCACATAGAAAATTAAAGAAAACTATTATTTTCTTTTACAAATGTCTTAATTTTTCTTCATCACTAAAATAAAAATACATTTATGGTCATATATAGTGTACACCACTGGGTAAGGTCATTATTAAAGGAAAAAATGTGAATACATGATATTAATATTTAACTTTTATTATTACTATTGAAAGAAAAATGATTATAAAAATGTCCTTATCCTTGACAAAGAATTCCCAACTCGTGGGATGGGAGAGGATCTGCCTGGGTCCTCAATGTTATCTCCCAGTCTAATATTGGGATTATATTGCCCCTTATATAATGAGGAGTGACGATATTATCATTAATAAGTAGAACCATGATTAAGACAGATAAATAATTCTACTGTGTATATCATGAATTAATTGAGGCGGCTGTGAACAATAATATAAACCCAACACTTGTGTTTTTGTTCCCATTTTTCATGAGCTGAAGTCAAAGATCGAAGACTTTTTCTATGAACACAAAAGGCCTTTTTCTCTCATAAATTGGTCACAAATGTGTCTATATCTGTGTTAGTGAGAACTTCTACTGCTGAGATAATCCATCTCCTCACAGGTGCGGCATATCAAGATGCTGATTACACACATGATTATTGCACAGGTGCGCCTTACACTGGCCACAATAAAAGCTGCAGTTTTACAGTATTGGAGGGTCCAGGTGGGAGGGTCAGAAAACCAGTCAGTATCTGGAGTGACCCCATTTACCCCACACAGTGCAGCACATCTCCTTCACATAGAGGGGATCAGGTTGATGATTGTGGCCTGTGGGATGTTGGTCCGCTCCTCTTCAATGGCTGTGTGATGTTACTGGATATTGGCAATAACTGGAACACGTTGTCGTATACGCCGATCCAGAGCATCCCAAACATGCTCCATGGGTGACATGTCCGGGGAGTATGCGGCCATGCAAGAACTGGGATGTTTTCAGCTTCCGGAAATTGTGTACAGATCCTTGTAACCTGGGGCCGTGCATTATCATGCTGCAACATGAGGGGATGGTCGTGGATGAATGGATCTACAATGGCCTCATGATCTTATCACAATGTCTCTATGCATTAAACATGCCATCAATAAAATGCATCTGTGTTCGATGTCCATAACATATGCCTGGCCACACCATAACCCCACCGCCACTATGGGCCACTCTATTCACGATGCAAACGCATCACCCACATGACGTCACACACGCAGTCTGACATTCGCCCTCTACTGTGAAAACGGATTCATCCATGAAGAGAACACTTCTTCAACGAGTTAGACGCTATCGAATGTGAGCATTTGCACAGTTAAGTCGGTTACAACAAGAACCTGCAGTCAGGTGGAGACACAGATGAGCACGACGAGCTACAGTCAGGTGGAGACACCAATGAGGACAACAAGCTGCAGTCAGGTGGAGACACAGATTAGGATGAAGATCTGAAGATAAGTTTCCCTGGCGTGGCATCTGACAGTTTGTGCAGAAATTATTTGGTTATGCGTGATGCCCCTGCGGTTCGGCCTCCACCATGGTACTGCTGCTTAACAATATGTGTGGCATCATGCTCACATGAAAGAAAGGAAAACTTTGCTGAGACACCCAACATACACCCAACACAACCTGATCTCCAGGCCAGGGAGATGCTGGGCAGAAAAAACTCACATTCTGAGCAGTCCCCATCTACTAACTGGCGGGAGAGGTTAGGTGAGGGGTGGGAGGCAACTAGAGGAGAGAGTTCTAGAGAAGTCGGGAGCTAGTGAGGAAGCTAGCACGGGGACGTGGCGTTAGGTACTGGTCCTAGGCCCAAGGACCCGATTCTGCAGCCAGCTGCCCAGAGGAACTAGCTGCAAAATGGGCAACAGCCCCAATTTGGTCCGGATATCTTCAGGACCAGCTGTGAAACTTGAGGTCACTGGGCTACATGTAAACTCGCCACCATAGTGGACCTGGAATCCCTGTGAGCTGGCCAGGCTGCAATTCTGGTGAATACAGTACCCGGCTGGGTTGTGTCTGCTTGAGCACCAAGTACAAGGGTAAGAACTGCAAGAACCCTGCGTCTCCCTGCACCTGCCAGTAGAGCCACAACTCTGCACTACAACCTCTACCATCCTCATCACCTTACACCTACTACTACTCCCAGGGGCCCGCTCGAACTGAGGGGAGTGTTCCAACAAGCTGCATTCCCATCTATCCCTGGGACTTCTACCTGCAGCAATGGACATCCATGACCATAAACCTCAGCTGGCAGCACAACAAACTTTTGAAACCCCCTTAACATGTCTAGTGTGGGCCACGACCTCGGGACCGTCACCGTGACTACTGAACTGTGTGACCCCCAGACGGTCGAGTACCCCGGCCTCGTGGCTGAATATTGCCGCTGCTGTTTGGGTGGCCGGTCTCACAAGATCTTAGAGGTGAAGATTTGGATGTGGAGACGACTTATGGTAGAGAAATGATCATTCAATTCAAGAGCAACAGGTGACATTCCTGCAGTCAGCTGCCACCTGCACGCTCCCTCATACCTGCCACATCTGTGCATTGTGCTGTGTGATAAAACTGCACATTGTAGAGCGGCCTTTTATTGTGGCAGCCGAGAACTCACCTGAGACCTGATGAGGCTGGTGAACTTACTGTGACATTCCAGATCACAATGGATTTCACATGAGCAGATCAGGAGTCCAGCTGGAGCTCAAAATGATCAATGTAATATCAGAATGTTACAGTCATTCTGATTATTGGTTTAAAATATAAAATTTGAAAAAATAATAAATAAAGTAGTAAGAGATCTATTTAATAAGTTATGCCGTTTATCTGGTGAAAGTGAAATCTGGTAAGAGATCCACTTTACTAAATTAAGCATCAAACTGTTGTATCCAATGGAGAAGTTGAAAACATAATCTGCATTTCCATTAAATAGAGAAGAAATGGAGCCGCACTCAAAGCTTCTGGCAGTGGATATTTATTCAATCTTCATACAACAGGTTGTGCACAGCGGGTGGGAGGACGGGGGGGGGGTACTACGTCGTTTCGCGCCCTGTCTTGGCGCTTCAGCTTGTACCCACTGAAGCGCCAAGACAGGGCGCAAAATGACGTAGTACCCCCCCGTCCTCCCACCCGCTGTGCACAACCTGTTGTATGAAGATTGAATAAATATCCACTGCCAGAAGCCTTGAGTGCGGCTCCATTTCTTCTCTATTTGATTGAATACGCTGTGACGCACCTGCTGGCAGCAAGCAGCGAGACGAGGCAAGTGATACAACAGGAAGCTCATCCTCCACCCCTCCAGGTCGTGAATTCATGATCAGCTAACGCTGCAGTGAGATCCCCAAAGTAAAAAAGGGGAACGCTGGAAAGGTTGGTCCAGGCCCAGACCTCTCTTCAAAACGTGAGATAATCAGCATTTCCTCCTCACCCGAGCCGTTATCTGTAGGAATCTCCTCGTTCCTCTGCTCATCACCGCTCACATATTTCTCTTCTTTTACCATTATGTCTGGAGTGTTACAATGGTTCAGAACTTCATCCCCATTCACAAGCTGTGAAACAAATAGGATAAATGTGACCAGATACTTGGACAAGTCACATGTAATGAAGAGATGAGCAGAAAAGATCATTAAAGGGTTATTTCCCCCCAAAAGCAAGTTATCCCCTATCCATTGTAGATTGGCGGGGGCGACTGCTGGGACCCCCAGCTGATCCAGAGATCCTGAGAATGCGGCTCTGCAGCTCCATACTGAGAAAGGGAAGGTGCTCATGATCGGCTTCTGCTCCATTCATTGTCTATGGGACTGATGTAAATAGCCGAGCGCTGCACTTCACAGTCACATTGATAATGAATAAAGCGGAGGTTGAGCATGTGCACATTTGCTCTTTGTAGACTGGGCTGCAGAGCCACATTCTCAGGGTTACAGAGCCCCAATCTTAGGATCGATGGAGATCCCAGTGGTCAGAATATCTTGTTGTTTTGGGAATATCCCTTTAATCAGCAGGACGACCAAAAATCACATTACAGCAAATAGCTGCACATCTTCCATATAAATCCACCGACCTGATGATCCGGTGAGCCGTCCTGAGGTCCGGGATGTCTCTCTGGTGTCGTCCTCTTACTGGTTCTTACTGTAGGATACACATAAGGAAATGAATCCATTCTTTATATAGAAGTGATTTAGTGTTTGGCAACTTTGGGAAACTCCTTAAGAAATGCAATGATTGTAACAATTGTAGTAATAAGATTTATCAGACGTTCTGCTGTTTTGGCTCCTTCTTACGACAGCCGTATCCTCTGATCACACACCGCTCCCGTCATTAATATGGAGGAGCCTGTGATCAGACACTCTGCATCCAGGACACAAGCGCCGGTGCTGTGTGCTACAATGGAGGAAGCAGAGACGTCTCATTATAGGCCGCATCCGTGACCAACAAACACATCACCGCTGCTGTTCTAGTGTTTGATGGCCAGAATCAAATGACCATGGAGCGAGCAGTGGGGGCTCAGGAAGGGGAATCGCACTCATTTTATTTCCTTCTAAAAGGTTTTGCTTTCTAATTTTTCAGTGTCTTGTCAACTTCTCAAGATTTTCCTATAGCAGCCCCCCCCCCTCCCCTTTAACAGATGTGTGTATTTAGTGGTGTCTATTACCTGGTGATGTGCGGGGCTGGTGATCCTCCATCATGACGTCCTTGTACCGATCCTTGTGTCCTTCTAGATACTCCCACTCCTCCATGGAGAAATAGACGGCGACATCCTGACACCTTATAGGAACCTGACACATACAATGATCCCATTGTCATCCCCCGATCCCTTCATAGCGTTACTGTATAATGTCCCAGCATTCCCAGCACTGTCACCTCTCCAGTCAGCAGCTCAATCATCTTGTAGGTGAGTTCTAGGATCTTCTGGTCATTGATGTCCTCATGTATCCGCGGGTGCGGTGGAGACCCCGGGATTGGGCTCAGGGTCCTCCCCATCCATCAGATACTGGGTCCTGACAGCGATCAGTAGGGGTCTTCTTCACCACTGTGTAATCCTGAGTATGGAGACACAGTAATAGATATCACTACAGACAAGTTATTACAATAGAGGAGAATGATGTCAGAGATTGTGATGAGGTCACATCACCTCTCCAGTAATCCGGAAGAGGATCTCTAGGGTGATATTCAGTATACTCTCCACCATCTCTCCATCTCTGGATCTATCCATCCTTGACAGGTGAATCAGGAGAATTCTCTTATATAGAAGATATCAGCCGAGAGGATCCGATATTGTAGAGACCTGAATAGGATAAAATCTGAGTTATAAACGTTCTACAGAACTCGATATAGAAGAAGATCAACATCATCAACTAAATGAAGGGTCAAGACATAAATAGAAGAAAGAAATGAGACAGAAAGACAGTATAGAAGACATGACGGGGGAGGGGGTGGGATAGGGTGGGGGAGGGGAGGGCTCAGGATCCTGTATTCAATGTTCCTCAATGTTTCGGATTCGGCAGAGGAACTAAATTGAAGCCAATAAAGCCGAGTCTCATAAGAGCAGCCATAGCACAGCGTCTTAATCCTACCAGAGACCCTAAGCTTTGTCCTCAGGAGGAGCACTGGCCTGAAGGGTGTGTGGAGACACGGGGGGCAGGGGGGTCTCGTCCGCTGGTCCGGAAGCCTTTAGACAGAGCGCATGGACCAGGGCTCATCCCACTGAACGGCCGAACTCCTAAACCGTGGGCAGAACACGACTCAGACAACACAGGGAGGAACCGCACAATGGGAAGACTTTACTGGATCCAACAGTCCCAGGAAATAACACAGAACAACAAGGGCCACAATGTAACAGGAGCAGAGTCTCACCCTCCGCTGTCACCCGGGATTACACTGCAAACTACACACAACACTGTGCTTACAGGACCTGTGCTGATGTCACAGTCATGTGATCATGTGTGGGAGGAGTCAGGGTCACATGACCAGGTGTCACTCTATGGTGTGTGTGAATAGTGCAGAGTATTGCAGAACAGAGAGAAAATCCCTCAATCTCCAGATAAACTTCAGCTTCACAGCGAATCCTGAGCACAAACTATCAGCACTCGCCCAACTCTCAACTATTCCCCATAGGCTGGAAACACGCTGGCGAGTGAAAAACGGTCCGATTGACGTATACGAGAGTCGTACGAGTGTCGTCCTTTTTGTGGTTAGTGTGGCTTCCAAGTGCTGTCCGTGTGCAATGCGTTTTTCTTCTCAGCAGCTATCTACTATATAATCGTCTAATTCTGTCTGTCTCTAATGGAAATCCTGCGTCGCTGAATGGTCGCGCCAGCCGCCCGCAACCAATCAGCGACAGGCACAGTCAGGTCGCGAATTGGCACGGGATTTGAACCACGCCCGCCACCGCTACCATCGGGAGATCAGTGGCGCTGAGCGCGCTGACCAATCAGCGAAGCGGCATGTGGCTTGTTGGGCGTTTTGAATCCCACGCCGCTCTTTGGTCCACGCGGTTGACGGCAACGAATCAGCGAAGTGGCGTGGTGTTGGCGGGAGATTTAAAGCTAGCTCAGCTCAGTGGTTAGCACTGTATATGGTGGCTCAGTGGTTAGCACTGTATATGGAGCCTCAGTGGTTAGCACTGTATATGGTGGCTCAGTGGTTAGCACTGTATATGATGGCTCAGTGGTTAGCACTGTATGGTGGCTCAGTGGTTAGCACTGTATATGGTGGCTCAGTGGTTAGCACTGTATATGGAGCCTCAGTGGTTAGCACTGTATATGGTGGCTCAGTGGTTAGCACTGTATATGGTGGCTCAGTGGTTAGCACAGTATATGGTGGGTCAGTGGTTAGCACAGTATATGGTGGCTCAGTGGTTAGCACTGTATGGTGGCTCAGTGGTTAGCACTGTATTGTGGCTCAGTGATTAGCACTGTATGGTGGCTCAGTGAATAGCACTGTATGGTGGCTCAGTGGTTAGCACTGTATATGGTGGCTCAGTGGTTAGCACTGTACGGTGGGTCAGTGGTTAGCACTGTATATGGTGGCTCAGTGGTTAGCACTGTATACGGTGGCTCAGTGGTTAGCACTGTATATGGTGGCTCAGTGGTTAACACTGTATTGTGGCTCAGTGATTAGCACTGTATGGTGGCTCAGTGAATAGCACTGTATGGTGGCTCAGTGGTTAGCACTGTATGGTGGCTCAGTGGTTAGCACTGTATATGGTGGCTCAGTGGTTAGCACTGTATGGTGGCTCAGTGGTTAGCACTGTATATGGTGGGTCAGTGGTTAGCACTGTATGGTGGCTCAGTGGTTAGCACTGTCTATGGTGGCTCAGTGGTTGGCACTGTATATGGTGGCTCAGTGGTTAGCACTGTATATAGTGGCTCAGTGGTTAGCACTGTATGGTGGCTCAGTGGTTAGCACTGTATATGGTGGCTCAGTGGTTAGCACTGTATACGGTGTCTCAGTGGTTAGCACTGTATATGGTGGCTCAGTGGTTAGCACTGTATATGGTGGCTCAGTGGTTAGCACTGTATATGGTGGCTCAGTGGTTAGCACTGTATATGGTGGCTCAGTGGTTAGCACTGTATATGGTGGCTCAGTGGTTAGCACAGTATGGTGGTTTAGTGGTTAGCACAGTATGTTGGCTTAGTGGTTAGCACTGTATGGTGGCTCAGTGGTTAGCACTGTATTGGTACCTTTACACGCCGCCACTGCAGGATGGATACCAATGGCTACTTCACGTGCACGAGCACGGCCAAACGGTTACCAACGGGAAACACACCCTCTTTACACGCCGAAACAAGGTGCGCTACGCTACGCTACATTTACAGCTAGCTACATCGCCGGGTGTCTCAAGTAGCCATCTGTAGCTCAGCGTACCTCATTTACACAACGCTACAACCAGCTAATATGGGCGGACCTGGTGCAGCAGGGACAGCACATAGGCGTGCCACAATTGTGGAGTACGAGACGTCCGTACGCTGATAGGACAAAGCAAGAACATCACGATTGGGCAGGCATCGCAGGAGGCTGATTAATACATGACGCTCGAGCAATTGTGTAGTGTGACTGGTCAGCTCCTTAAATATGCCTCCCTATGCAGCGACTACCAATCGTCATGCAGGAGCTTCCACCAATGATCGCAGATGGGGCGCGGTAACACGGAGCCTGGGTGACGCCTTAGCTACATTGCAGCTACATCGCCGGCTGTCCAGAGTTCCCTTCTGTGGGTTCTTTACACGCCGATACAGCTCGCTACAATCGGCGATGTAGCCATCTGTTTATGGGCAGTGCACGGATACAGATGTATCTGTAGCCGGCTGTGTCGTCCCGTCTTCAGACGCCGCTACTACGGGCGATATTGGCGCCACAAGCTACATTTGTAGCCTGTAGTGGTTTGTATGCATCCTGTTGTAGCGGCGTGTAAAGGTACCTTATATGGTGGCTCAGTGGTTAGCACTGTATTGTTGCTCAATGATTAGCACTGTATGTTGGCTCAGTGGTTAGAACTGTATGGTGGCTTAGTAGTGAGCATTGTATGGTGGCTCAGTGATGGGAGGCAGGCACACTGGAGGCAGAAGGCACAGAGGAGGCTGGGGCACAGTGGAGGGGGAAGGCACAGGGTGGGGCAGCACACACGGGGAGGCAGCGCACACAGGGGCTGAGAGCATATAAAGCAGAGAAAAAGGCACAAGTAAGACAGAGCGCACAGGGGAAGAGACAGCACAGAAAGGAGAGAGCCGCACAAGGGGACACCGGCACAGAGACTGCCCTCCCGATGCAATAGCATTGTGACCATTTCTATATTCTAGAATACCCGATGCGTTAGAATCGGGCCACCATCTAGTTTAC
Source organism: Allobates femoralis (assembly GCA_033576535.1). Classification (NCBI taxonomy): domain Eukaryota; kingdom Metazoa; phylum Chordata; class Amphibia; order Anura; family Aromobatidae; genus Allobates; species Allobates femoralis. Next base: position 19,516,881 of record JARQOC010000006.1, read on the forward strand.
TGTATAATCATTTACAGGAAAAATTTTTACAGTTGTCTGAGCTACAGAATGAGAATGTATCAATTAAAACTCGCATCAGACTCGGATGTTCTGTGTGTGGTCCGACTGCAGTCCGTGATTTTTGTCGGACCCATAGACTTGCATTGGCGAGTCTCGGACGTGAATAAGCATCCTGTCGCAGCATGTTGCGACTGAAAAAAAACGTCCGACACTCGGACACTGAGTAACTCTCTCGGACACTGAGTAACATTGGTCGGACTGCAATGCGATTTTTTACTCGCATTGCAGTCGTCCGAGTTTCACGCCAGTGTGTCCGTACCCATAGAAAGACACACAAACACCTGAACTCTCCTCACCTCTATAATACAGAGCACACACACAGGGCTGCCGCTACAGCCTGACAGGTCTAGTGTCACGGGCCCGCTTGTCATTGGAGGGGGTGTGGCCATTGGAACTGGCGCCCGGCTGTATTGGTGGGGGGCGTGGTCGTGTGGAGCAAGGAGGCCCCCAATCCCTTCCCCGATCCCCGGCCATCTGTCCCCAAACCAGAGTGACCTCCCTTGTATACAAGACACATCCAGCCTTATATTACTGTAGATATACACATGGCAGAACTGGGGGAAGGAAGGGGGACACTATCTCCGGGAATGAAGGGGTTACTTTGTCCAGAAATAGGGAATGTGCACATACCTCCACATGCAGAGCAGCACACTACATATGCCTCTGCTCTGTGCTTACAGGACCTGTGATGATGTCACATTGAGGGGAGGAGTCAGGGGTCACATGATCAGCTCCTTATATGCAGAACTCTGCTGTGCTGGTTTTCATGGTGCTGGATAAGGTGAAGTTAGGCCTCGTGCACACGCTGAGTATTTGGTGAGTTTTTACCTCAGTATCTGTAAGGCCTCGTGCACACGCTGAGTATTTGATGAGTTTTTTACCTCATGATTTGTAGCCAAAACCAGGAGTGGATGATAAATACAGAAGTGATGCAGGTGTTTCTATTATGGTGGGTTTACACGTCGCGATATCGGCCGGATATCGTATCCAACGTCGCTGGAGCGCGCTTTTCCCTGTATCGCATCGGCGGGTTACGCATCTCGATATCGGGATACAACGTCCCGACGATGTGTACGCCCCCCGACCCAGCAACGACCATTTAACATGGGAGTTAATGGGTGACGTTGCAGTACACATCGGAGTTGGGCTGTCACACGGGACGATCCAGCTCCAACTGGCATCCGATATCGGGCGGTTGAATAGCACGCTCATTCGACCCCCGATATCGGTTTGGCATCGTTCCAGCATCGCATTGTACGTTCAAACAGTACAACGCAGGAACGATATCGGCTCCAACGCCCGAACCACGTGACTTTTGGTTGGAGTTGGGTCGGAGTTGGACGCCGATATTGCAACGTGTAAACCCACCTTCAGTCTTTTCCTCTGATTGTTCCACTCCTGGTGTTGTCTACAAATCCTGAGGTAAAAAAACTCATCAAATACTAAACGTGTGCACATGGCCTTAATGTGTAAGGTAAGGAGGGATTTATAGTGTGGGTGTAGCAGAGCCGCGTGTCTACATGGTGCATACAGTTGAGTCGTCTGTATACGAGGTGTACGGAGCAGAGCCGCGTGTGTGTACGGAGCCGAACCGAGTGTGTACGAGGTGTACAGAGCAGAGCCGCGTGTATGCGAGGTGTACGGAGCAGAGCCGAGTGTGTACGAGGTGTACGGAGCAGAGCCGAGTGTGTGCGAGGTGTACAGAGCAGAGCCGAGTGTGTATGAGGTGTACGGAGCGGAGCCGAGTGTGTGCGAGGTGTACGGAGCGGAGCCGAGTGTGTGCGAGGTGTACGGAGCTGAGCCCAGTGTGTACGAGGTGTACAGAGCAGAGTTGAGTGTACGAGGTGTACGGAGCGGAGCCGTGTGTGTACGAGGTGTACAGAGTGTAGCCGCGTGTGTGCGAGGTATACGGAGCAGAGCCGAGTGTGTACGAGGTGTACGGAGCAGAGCCGAGTGTGTACTAGGTGTACGGGGTGGAGCCGAGTGTGTACAAGGTGTACGGAGTGGAGCCGTGTGTGCGAGGTTTATGGAGCGTAGCCAAGTGTGTGCGAGGTGTACAGAGCGTAGCCGAGTGTGTACTAGGTGTACGAAGCGGAGCCGAGTGTTTGCAAGGTGTACAGAGCAGAGCCGAGTGTGTACTAGATGTACGGAGCGGAGTCGAGTGTGTGCAAGGTGTATGGAGCGGAGCCGAGTTTGTGCGAGGTGTATGCAGCGGAGCTGAGTGTGTGCGAGGTGTACGGAGCGGTTCCTAGTGTTTGCGAGATTTACTGAGCGGAGCCGAGTGTGAACGAGTTGTACAGAGCAGAGCCGAGTGTGTGCGAGGTGTGCGGAGTGGAGCTGTATGGGTACGAGGTGTACGGAGAAGAGCGGAGTGTGTTCGAGGTGTACGGAGCAGAGCCGAGTGTGTTCGAGGTGTACGGAGCAGAGCCGAGTGTGTCCGAGGTGTACGGAGCGGAGCCGAGAGTGTGCGAGGTGTACGGAGCGAAGCCGAGAGTGTGCGAGGTGTACGGAGTGGAGCAGAGAGTGTGCGAGGTGTACGGAGCGCAGCCGAGTGTGTGCGAGGTGTACGGAGCAGAGCCGAATTGTGTACGAGGTGTACGGAGCGGAGCCGAGTGTGTGCGAGGTGTACGGAGCGGAGTCAAGTGTGTACGAGCTGTACGGAGCAGAGTCGAGTGTATATGAGGTGTATGGAGCGGAGCCGAGTGTGTACAAGGTGTACGGAGCGGATCCGAGTGTGTGCGAGGTGTACGGAGCGGATCCGAGTGTGTGCGAGGTGTACGGAGCGGATCCGAGTGTGTGCGAGGTGTACGGAGCGGAGCCGAGTGTGTGCGAGGTGTACGGAGCGGAGCCGAGTGTGTGCGAGGTGTATAGAGCGGAGCCGAGTGTGTACGAGGTGTACGGAGCGGAACCGAGTGTGTGCAAGGTGTTTGGAGCAGAGTGGAGTGTGTACTAGGTGTACGGAGCGGAGCCGCGTGTGTTGCGGGTGTACGGAGCAAAGCCGAGTGTGTACTAGGTGTACAGAGCGGAGCCGAGTGTGTGCAAGGTGTACGGAGTGGAGCCGAGTTTGTGCGAGGTGTATGGAGCGGAGCCGAGTGTGTACGAGGTGTACAGAGCGGAGCCTAGTGTGTGCGAGGTGTACGGAGCGGAGTCGAGTTTGTGCGAGGTGTATGGAGCGGAGCCGAGTGTGTGTGTGAGGTGTACGGAGCGGAGCCTAGTGTGTGCGAGATGTACGGAGCGGAGCTGAGTGTGTACGAGTTGTACAGAGCAGAGCCGAGTGTGTGCGAAGTGTATGGAGCGGAGCCGAGTGTGTGCGAGGTGTGCGGAGTGGAGATGTATGGGTACGAGGTGTACGGAGTGGAGCCAAGTGTGTGCAAGGTGTACGGAGCGGAGCCGAGTGTGTGCGAGGTGTGCGGAGTGGAGCTGTATGGGTACGAGGTGTACGGAGCAGAGTCGAGTGTGTACGAGGAGTACGGAGCGGAGCCGAGTGTGTACGAGGAGAACGGAGCAGAGCCGAGTGTGTGCGAGATGTACGGAGCGGAGCCAAGTGTGTGCGAGGTGTACGGAGCGGAGCCGAGTGTGTGCGAGGTGTACGGAGCGGAGCCGAATGTGTGCGCGGTGTACGGAGCAGAGTCGAGTGTGAACGTGGTGTACGGAGCAGAACCGAGTGTGTGCGAGGAGAACGGAGCGGAGCAGAGTGTGTACGAGGTGTACGGAGTGGAGCCGAGTGTGTACGAGGTGTATGGAGCAGAGCCGAGTGTGTACAAGGTGTACGGAGCAGAGCCGAGTGTGTACGAGGTGTACGGAGCGGAGCCGAGTGTGTGCGAGGTGTGCAGAGCCGTGTGTGTACGAGGTGTATGGAGCGGAGCCAAGTGTGTGTGCGAGGTGTATGAAGCGGAGCCGAGTGTGTACAAGGTGTACGGAGCAGAGCCGAGTGTGTGCGAGGTGTACGGAGCAGAGCCGAGTGTGTTCGAGGTGTACAGAGAGGAGCCACATGCGTACGAGGTGCCGCGTGCGTACAATGTGTGTGTACCAGTGGTAGACCCCCCCGGATGCTGCTCCTATAGTCCCGGCTGCCTCTGCTGGCAGCATTCTTCTCCAGAGTCCTGGCAGTCGCTGTCTGCCATCTGCAACCGAGCAGATGCTGAGGAGACCGGAGCAGCGAGAAGAGAGGTGAGTATTTACTTTTTTTTTTTTTAATCTATGAGTACACTGGTGGGAAACTATGTAATGTGGAATATAATATAGGAGAACTATGGGGGTGCAATATACTATAAGGAAGGTTATGGGCGATGCATTATACTATATGGCGTGGCCACACATTGGGCAATAAAGTCCACGTTTTTTATTTTTTTTCTGCGGTTTTTCCTTTTTTTACCCTATTGTAAGGAACCATCTGGATTGCTGGTTGGGAAAGCTTTACACATAAATTGAGATAATTTTTGGTGCTGTTCTAATTTTTTACTATAAATATAATGTATGTTTGGGTGGAGGTGGGGCATGAGTGGAGGCGGAGGCAGGTGGAGGCGGAGCATGAGTGGAGGCGGAGGCAGGTGGAGGCGGAGCATGGGTGGAGGCGGAGGCAGGTGGTGGCAGAGCATGGGTGGAGGCAGAGCAGGGTGGAGGCTGGGTAGAGTCTTAGGGGGGGGCCACAAAAGTTTGGCAGTCAGGGGCCCTGAAATTCCTAGTGGCAGCCCTGCACACACATACTCTGCTACACAACAAGGCTCTTAGGAAAGACATTTTTAAAGCTGCTATTGACATGAATTTGTCCCCAGATGTCAGTGACAGCCCATCCAATCCACACAGGAGAATACCTCGCCATAAATGTCCATAGATTAAGATGTGTAATAATGAGAAATGACACAGGGAAAAAGTATTGATCGCATGAAGAAAGAGAGGAGTAAAAAGCCCTGGAAAGTCCTGACAGCAGCTGATATCTATCTGTAATTAGAAAGCAATCCTGCCACTGAGTGATGATAATATCAGCTGCTTCCACTGATGGAGCATAATATGGCGTCTGATTACTGTGATAGCAGGATTCATTCATTAGATCTAGAATTCATTGTGTTACAGGTAAACTCCATTTTGTCTTTGTGTGATAATCTGTCCTTTGTCTTTTCTAGTGTAATGCAGAGACAAGGACCAATGGTTATTTTAGGTAAACTCTATAGCTTCTTTGTTAGAATCGAAATTTAAGGATCTTTGGAATGTGAAACTACAACTATTACAGACCATGAGCAGTGTGCAAAGGGTGCTGATGTTCACCCAACAGTATGCATGTATGTAAATGCCAAAAGATAAGTTCACCAATGACGATGTTACAATGTTTGTTCAAGAAAATGCCTATATACGTTTGAGACGATGATGTAATAAACACTGAACTGGACACTGGGACAAAGAGAGCTTACTTCTCATACATGTCTGTCTCAGGGGGCTGCTCAGTTACATATGTACAAGATATCAATTACTTTAAAGGGATCCTGTCACCCCCAAAACACCTCTAAACCTATTAAAACCTGTCCCTAGAGCATATTAACACTTTCCCTACACTCCTTTTACCTCCTAAATGCAGCAAGTGACATTGAAGAAAAACGTTTTTATAGTACCTCATTAGTGATGATAATGAGTGACTATGCTATTCATAGTCACTCATCCAGACTGCCCCTCTTCTTCATATCACGCCTGAATAGGCGTGATCTACATGCCAGATTCAAATTCGCGCCTCCCCGCTGTGCCCTGTGTCGTCCGAGGCTGAAGTGTGGCTGGATGACGCGATCCGCGTCATTCCCGGCGCCGGGTGACGTATTTACACCGGCGCCGCGCTGTCAGCTTCAAAATGCGCACTGCGCATGCGCTTGGGCATGCGCAGTGCGCATTTTGAAGCTGACAGCGCGGCGCCGGTGTAATTACACAAATTAGAGAAGCATCACATGATTTTTCTAACAGTGCCAATACTTTTGTCCACCCCCTTTTTTATGTTTGGTGGAATTAGATCCAATTTGGCTTTAGGACAATTCTTTTTGTGTTTTTTTCATTGAAGACAAATTAAATGAAGATAATAATACCAAAGAATTTGTGATTGCAATCATTTTCAGGAAGAAACTAAGTATTATATGACAGAATTGCAGGGGTGTCAATACTTTTGGCCAACACTGTACAATGGATATTTGAGAGGTCAAGAAAATTGATCATTGGGAAAGACCACTCCTCCAAATTGAGCGAATTAAAAGGTAATCTTGAAAGGCCTCTATAATTTTTAGATCAGAATCAGAGAAAAAGCGGTAAGAATATTCTCAGTACATCAATTGCTTAGTTTATTGGAAATTGTCTTGTCTTCTATTATTTTTTCCCATCATGAGTCTGGTAGAAGAGCAATTCATGGTATTTACCATGGTTCATGTGTAGAAGATCCATGAAAACCTGATTTAAAAAAACTTTCCCTATGAAAAGATAGTTTTGAAAACCAGAAAATGCCCTAAAAACACGTAATTACTTAACGGTAATGTGTTTTTTCGGAGTTCATGACAGCACCCTAAACGAGAGAGGGATCCGCGCACCAAGGACAGGGAACCATCAGGCTTTAAAAGGGGCGCTTCCTCTCCACATCAGTTGGTTGCAAAGTCTGAAAAACGGACCTCCGGAATATCATTAGTCCACCACAACCCTGAACACCACGTGTAAAACAAACACGAAGAGAAGAAGAAAAAAGTGACGAACCCTCAACAATGAGAGGGAATATGAGGGTGCTGTCCTGGACTCAGAAAAAACACATTACCAGAAAGTAATTACGTGTTTATCGGTCATCCATGACAGCACCCTGGCGTCTCGACAAACTTTTATTTTTATTTTAGCCCTTTTCTCCCAAAACCCCCGCTTTTTACTTACCGCCCATCAGGGTGACCACGGACCGGGTCATGCCACCGTGATGGCCCCCAGACGGTCGAGGGCATCGAGAAGGCCTGGCTCCGAGTAACCCACGGCCTCCACTGGGGCGAGTCATATCTCCTCCAAGAACTCGTGGACGTTTTATTTTTTTGTTTTTTCGTCACCGCAGGTCCTATTCCTGTTGTGTTCAGTTGCCCAGCAGCCAAAGGTCCTTCAGCATTATGCATGCTCCTTCCCTCGCAGCAGCTCCTGCCGGGCTTCCCACAAGGGGAATTGGAAGCAATGAAAACAAAAACCGGTCTGATGGAGCGCTAAAGGAAGAGGCAAATGGGAAACCTATTGGGTAATACCTGAGTAAGACAGCATATTGCCTGTCGAAACGCGTTGTGGCATATAAGGGACTTTCAATAAAAAGGTTTGGATGTTTTAATGTTTCCCTTTTGCCCTTTCCTTTAGCGCTCCATCAGACCGGTTTTTGTTTTTATTGCTTCCAAAATGTTTTCTGAGGCCCTCCTCTATGTGTCTTGCAGGGTGTATTGCAGTCCCTTCTTCCAATTTTCAGTAGCTCTTGCACTTAGTGCAAAGGCTTTATGAGCCTAGGTGTCCCACTACCTAATAATTTGAAAAGAATGTGTATGAGGTCCTCCTTTATGTCAAATACAGGGTGCATCAGAGTCTTTCTTCCTTCTAATTTTTGGCAGTTTTTGCATTGTTTACACAGGCATTTTGAGTTTCACAGTCGGTGCAAGATGGCAGACATGGCACATAAGTAAAGTCATTTCAAATGGCAACTCTCTGCCTTGAAGAAACACTAAAAGAAATCAAGATAAAAAATGTGATAGTCAGTAAGGGTAACCTTTTTTCAGACCAAGCAGAGGGAACAAATTATGGAATCACTCAATTCTGTGGAAAAAATTATGGAGTCACCCTGTAAATTTTCATTCCCAAAACTAACACCTGCATCATATAAGATCTGCTTGTCTGCATCTAAAAAGGAGTGACCACACCTTGGAGAGCTGCTGCACCAAGTGGATTGACATGAATCATGGCTCCAACACGAGAGATGTCAATTGAAACAAAGGAGAGGATTATCAAACTCTTAAAAGAGGGTAAATCATCACGCAATGTTGCAAAAGATTTTGGTTGTTCAAAGTCAGCTGTGTCTAACATCTGGACCAAATACAAACAACATGGGAAGGTTGTTAAAGGCAAACATACTGGAAGACCAAGGAAGACATCAAAGCGTCATGACCAGAAACTTAAAGCAATATGTCTCAAAAACAGGAAATGCACAACAAAACAAATGAGGAACGAATGGGAGGAAACTGGAGTCAATATCTGTGGCAGGCTGGCCAATCATAACGCTATTGCGTTGTCTAAATGGCGTGTTTGGGGCGCAGAATACACCAGTCTGTCACGCCTATGTTCTTGCAGCGCTAACCATGTACCCCCACATTCCTTTGGGGATTGCGGCGTGTGAACTCTACTGGATTGGTTCCGCTGTTGCTGTGGCAACTTCCGGGGCAATAAATCGCCTTAGGTTGAAGGCAAAATTGCGGCGTGTAAAAGCGCCTTCGGCGTTCCGAGTCAACCATGAAAAATGTGCACGCGCACATTAGGTTGCCTCCGATCACAGCCAAAAGTTGTGGCGTGTAAAGATACCCTTAGTGTTTCTTAAAGCTATAAAGTTGCCATTTGAAATGACTTTAGTTTTGTGCCATGTCTGTGATCTGCTTTTTTTCTACAACATTAAGCAACTGAATGAACATCCTCCGAGCCAGGTGATTCCATCATTTTTGCCACGGGTTGTATGATGGATATTTGAGAGGTCAAGAGGGTTAATCATTGAGAAAGGCAACTCATCCAAATTGAAGGAATTCAAAGGTAGTCTTTTTTTTAAACTTAAATTTTTCTTGAATTTTGAAGTGGAACATTACACGGTAAACAGTTGACAATGCCATTCCAAGTATCAAATCTCATACTCATAAACTTGTACCGTGTTTGAATAAACATTAGAATACAAAGAGCAGTTAATTGAAACACAAATACAGTGTGTGGACCAGCAAACATATGCCAAATATTTTAACCACAATAAAAAGAAGAAATCCAAACCAAATGGGGGGGGGGGGGGGGGGGGGAAAGACGAAGGGAAAAATAGGGGGGAGGGAAGGAAGACCCTACTATCACCCCACTTCCCTCCCACAATAAATGGGGGAAATGGGGGTACTCCGAACAGTACAGTAAAATATGTCAGATAGGTGTAAACTCCTGCAGTAGTTTGGAAACAATATTCTCAGAGAGCATATCACATTCCTCGATGTTTAGCCAGTCAAATGAATTCAGGTTACTCCCACTATTGTGTTATATGTAGATGTAACCCATGGGTCCCACCAGGCGAGGACTTTATTTCGTCTCTTTGCATCATGAGCCAAAACTAGTTCATGCTGTAGATGCAAGTTGAGGCGGGCGACAATGTCAGGTAGACCAGGAACAGTCGGGAGTCTCCAGTGCTTGGCGATGCTCTGCCTAGCTGCCACTAGAACATTTGTTACAATTGGGTGGAGGGGCCTTGACCACTCTTGCAGGTTTATTCCCAGTAGAGCGAGCTCAGGAGTTAGAGTGAAGGACACTCCAGTGAGATCAGACAGAAGTTTGTTAACTATTCTCCAAGAACGTTGGACCATGGGGCATGACCACCAAACGTGCTGAGGAGAGCCAACTTCGTTACATAGCTTCCAGCATAGAGGGCGAACATCAGGAGGCCCATTTTTAAAACGAGCAATTGCTTGGGGGGACAGGTACCGGTCCATTTGGAGCTTTTTTGCTTGCTCCATATGGTTTACACTTGCAGAAAAGCGGGTTGAGTGAACCGATGCCTGATGCCACTGCTCAAGGGAGGCAGTAAAAGAGAGCCTGTTCTCCCATCGTACCATGTACGGGTGTTTATCTGCTCCCTTATGGTGCATGAGTGCTCTGTAACAGATAGCAACTCCATGTGCGGTGAAGGTAGACTCTTTGAAGTACCGCTGAAGTGCATCTCCAAGAGCAGCGTGTGTAACATCAGGAATCACTATTGTGTTTAAGAAGTGTCGCAGCTGGAGATACCGGAAAAAAGTAGTTTTGGGGAGGTCAAATGCGGCTGCCAGGTCTCCAAAGGTCCTGACGCCATCAGTATCAGCAACTTGGTTCAGGCTCACAACGCCCTTTGACGCCCACGAGGAGAGAGAGAGGCCATCCACAAGAATCTCCACCGCCGCCAGCGTGATGTATCGGTACAAAGAAGGAAGATAGACCCTGCACAACCCAGACCACACTCGGAGCAATGCCTTCATAGACCTCAGATGGGCCGTCTGTGTCCAATGTCTGAGGAGATTTACCTCAAGGAGTAGTCTAGAAGAACCCCGCGGCGAGAAAGATTTTTCTATTTGCATCCACAAGGAGGACAGATCATTTTGCCACCAACTTTTAGCCGCCGTTAGTTGTATCGCCGTGTAGTAGTTTAGTATATCAGGTAGTCCCATGCCTCCCAATCCCACCGGTAAAGTCAAGATCTTGCTACTTATGCGTGGAGGTTTGTGCTGCCACACGAAACGACCAAGTAAAGCTTGTATTAAACTAAAAGGTAATCTTGAAAGACCTCTATCATTTTTAGATCAGGATCAGACGGAAAGTGGTAAGAAGCTACAATTCCGTACATCAATTGCTTAGTTTATTGGAAATTGTCTTCTCTTCTACTATTATTTTTTCCCTATCATGAGCCTGGTAGAAGAGCAATTCATGGTGTTTTCTATGGTCCATGTGCAGAGGATCCACGAAAACAGGATTTAAAGAATTATTCTCTATGAAAAGATCGTTTTCAAAACCAGAAAATGCCCTAGAAAATTACATAAAGTTATCACTATATATCTGTGTATTATCAGGATTCTATCTATACTGTTATAAGATAATATTTATCACCAGGATTCTTTTGGTTTAAAATATATTTATTGGTAATTGTAAACATTTTATAAATTACATACACATTTTTGATGTTCAAAAAGATCTGATTTGCAGATAAAACATTTCCCACATTCATAACACATATGGATTTCTCTTATATGAATTGACTGATTATTACCAAGATCTGATTTCTGGGTGAAATCTTTCCCAGATTATAAACATGAATATAGTTTCTCTCCTGTGTGACTCCTCTCATGATGATAAAGACCCGATGGGCGTGTAAAATATTTCCTGTATTCTGGGCATGAATACGGCTTCTCCCCTGTGTGAGTTCTCTGATTTCTAAGTAGATTGGATTTCTGGTAAAAATATTTCCCACACTCTGAACATGATCATATTCTCTTCTGGGTGTGATAAATCAGATTATGTTATACATGTGAGATATCTGTAAATGTTTACAACACTATAAGCAGGAATATGGCTTCTCACCTCTGTGACTTCTCTCATGTATAATAAGATTTGATTTATTTGTAAAACATTTCCTACATTTTAGGCATGAATATGTTTTTTCTCCTCTGTGACTTCTCTGATGAGTAACAAGATGTGCTCTCTGATTGAAACATTTCTGACATTTTGAACATGAATACGGCTTCTCCCCTGTGTGACTTCTCTGATGAATAACAAGATATGATTTACTTGTAAAACATTTCCCACAATTTGTACATCCATACGGTTTCTCACCTGTGTGACTTCTCTGATGAATAACAAGATTTGATTTAGTTGTAAAACAATCTCCACATTCTGTACATCCATACGGCTTCTCACCTGTGTGAGTTCTCTGATGTCTAACAAGATCTGATTTTTGTGTAAAACATTTCCCACATTCTGAACATCCATACGGCTTCTCACCTGTGTGAATTCTCTCATGTATAATAAGATATGATTTACGTATAAAACATTTCCCACATTTTGGGCATGAAAATGTTTTTTCCCCTGTGTGAATTTTCTGATGTATAATAAGATGTGATCTCTGTCTGAAACATTTCCCACATTCTGAACATGAATATGGCTTCTCCCCTGTGTGAGTTCTCTGATGTATAACAAGATATGATTTCTTGTTAAAACATTTTTTACATTCTGAACATGACATCGGCTTCTTTCCTTTGCGAGCTGCTGGATATTTCATTCCCCTTCTGTGAAGGTTACTTTGCTTTTCAGTCTGTGATGATTCAGAAGATGAGGGTATATCTGGGACAATGGCATGTTCTTCATGTGCAGCTTGTGAGAGATCAGGATTTTCTGCCTTAAAATCTGACGTCAGACGTCCCTCCACGCTCCTATTACAGTCATCTGACAAAAAATTGAATCTATTTTGATTATTTAGGAATAAAACTTTAAAGCATGTTACAATTTTACTAACATCAGTCCGTCACACAAAAAACAAGCCTCACATAGAAAATTAAAGAAAGCAATTATTTTCTTTTACAAATGTCTTAATTTTTCTTCATCACTAAAATAAAAATACAAAACAGAATCCAGATTTTCCAGCTCTTTGTCTACTTGGAATAAATAAGTGTCTGTGGTGCAATCATCTCTCATACCGTGTTTCCCCGAAAGCAAGACCCTGTCTTACATTTTTTTGGGGGCCAAAAGTGGCCCCCGGTCTTACTTTCGGGGGGGGGTCTTACATTGGGTGCCCCAGCAGTGTGGCCTACAGGCCCCCTCCTGCTGGGACACCGCGGGAGCGGGTCGCACGTCACGTGCGCCCGCTCATTACATATGCACTGCATCCCCCTGTCAATCAGCGACAGGGGGAGCAGTGCATTATACGGTATATATGGGCCCCCTCCTGCTGGCACACTACCCCCCTGTTCTGAGGCCCCCACCGCTGCTGCTGCTGCTGCAGACATCTTACCCTCCAGGGTCTTCTTGCAGCAGCCAGTGCGTCGGTCCTCTGTCCTCGGCTGTCTCCCGGATCATGTGACCCGTCGCAGCGCATGACGTCATCGCGACTGCGACCGGCCGGTCACATGATCCGGGAGACAGTCGAGGACAGAGGACCGACGCGCTGGCTGCTGCAAGAAGACCCTGGAGGGTAAGATGTGTGCAGCAGCAGCAGCAGCGGTGGGGGCCTCAGAACAGGGGGGTAGTGTGCCAGCAGGAGGGGGCCCATATATACCGTATAATGCACTGCTCCCCCTGTCGCTGATTGACAGGGGGATGCAGTGCATATGTAATGAGCGGGCGCACGTGACGTGCGACCCGCTCCCGCTCCCCCCCCCCTCCGCTAGGGGCCTTACATTGGCCCCCCCGGTTGTAAGGCCTTATAATCGGGGGAGGCCTTACATTAGCAGGCCCCCCTTTACCCCTAGGCGGCCTTACAATCGGGGGAGCCTTACTTTCGGGGAAACACGGTATATACATGTGATATTCCCAGAGCCGGGGCTGACATAGCCGGAGAGGGAGGAAGATATTCAGCTCTTTATAAACATGGAAGTGTGAATACCCCCTCCTGTATTTATGGTCATATATAGTGTACACCACTGGGGAAGGTCATTATTAAAGGAAAAAATGTGAATACATGATATTAATATTTAACTTTTATTATTGCTAAAAAGAAAAATGGTTATAAAAATGTCCTTATCCTTGACCAAGAATTCCCAACTGGTGGGATGGGAGAGGATCTTCCTGGGTCCTCAATGTTATCTCCAGTCTAATATTGGGATTATATTGCCCCTTATATAATGAGGAGTGACGGTATTAGTATTAATACAGTTAGGGCCAGAAATATTTGGACAGTGACACGAGTTGGGCTCTGCATGCCACCACATTGGATTTGAAATGAAACCTCTACAACAGAATTCAACTGCAGTTTGTAACGTTTAATTTGAAGGGTTGAACAAAAATATCTGATAGGAAATGTAGGAATTGTACACATTTCTTTACAAACACTCCACATTTTAGGAGGTCAAAAGTAATTGGACAAATAAACATAACCCAAACAAAATATTTTTATTTTCAATATTTTGTTGCGAATCCTTTGGAGGCAATCACTGCCTTAAGTCTGGAACCCATGAACATCACCAAACGCTGGGTTTCCTCCTTCTTAATGCTTTGCCAGGCCTTTACAGCCGCAGCCTTCAGGTCTTGCTTGTTTGTGGGTCTTTCCGTCTTAAGTCTGGATTTGAGCAAGTGAAATGCATGCTCAATTGGGTTAAGATCTGGTGATTGACTTGGCCATTGCAGAAGGTTCCACTTTTTTGCACTCATGAACTCCTGGGTAGCTTTGGCTGTATGCTTGGGGTCATTGTCCATCTGTACTATGAAGCGCCGTCCAATCAACTTTGCAGCATTTGGCTGAATCTGGGCTGAAAGTATATCCCGGTACACTTCAGAATTCATCCGGCTACTCTTGTCTGCTGTTATGTCATCAATAAACACAAGTGACCCAGTGCCATTGAAAGCCATGCATGCCCATGCCATCACGTTGCCTCCACCATGTTTTACAGAGGATGTGGTGTGCCTTGGATCATGTGCCGTTCCCTTTCTTCTCCAAACTTTTTTCTTCCCATCATTCTGGTACAGGTTGATCTTTGTCTCATCTGTCCATAGAATACTTTTCCAGAACTGAGCTGGCTTCTTGAGGTGTTTTTCAGCAAATTTAACCCTGGCCTGTCTATTTTTGGAATTGATGAATGGTTTGCATCTAGATGTGAACCCTTTGTATTTACTGTCATGGAGTCTTCTCTTTACTGTTGACTTAGAGACAGATACACCTACTTCACTGAGAGTGTTCTGGACTTCAGTTGAGAACGGGTTATTCTTCACCAAATAAAGTATGCGGCGATCATCCACCACTGTTGTCATCCATGGACGCCCAGGCCTTTTAGAGTTCCCAAGCTCACCAGTCAATTCCTTTTTTCTCAGAATGTACCCAACTGTTGATTTTGCTACTCCAAGCATGTCTGCTATCTCTCTGATGGATTTTTTCTTTTTTTTCAGCCTCAGGATGTTCTGCTTCACCTCAATTGAGAGTTCCTTTGACCGCATGTTGTCTGGTCACAGCAACAGCTTCCAAATGCAAAACCACACACCTGGAATCCACCCCTGACCTTTTAACTACTTCATTGATTACAGGTTAACGAGGGAGACGCCTTCAGAGTTAATTGCAGCCCTTAGAGTCCATTGTCCAATTACTTTTGGTCCCTTGAAAAAGAGGAGGCTATGCATTACAGAGCTATGATTCCTAAACCCTTTCTCCGATTTGGATGTGGAAACTCTCATATTGCAGCTGGGAGTGTGCAGTTTCAGCCCATATTATATATATAATTGTATTTCTGAACATGTTTTTGTAAACAGCTAAAATAACAAAACTTGTGTCACTGTCCAAATATTTCTGTCCCTAACTGTAAGTAGCACCATGATTACGACAGATAAATAATTCTATATCTCATATTAATTATTGTGTCTGTACTCGGGCCGGCATGAAATATACATTGAACAATAATATAAACCCAACACTTGTGTTTTTGTTCCCATTTTTCATGATCTGAAGTCAAAGATCGAAGACCTTTTCTATGAACACAAAAGGCCTTTTTCTCTCAGAAATTGTCCACAAATGTGTCTATATCTGTGTTAGTGAGCACTTCTTCTGCTTTGTTGAGATAATCCATCCTCCTCACAGGTGCGGCATATCAAGATGCTGATTACACACATGATTATTGCACAGGTGCGCCTTACACTGGCCACAATAAAAGCTGCAGTTTTACAGTATTGGAGGGTCCAGGTGGGAGGATCAGAAACCCAGTCAGTATCTGGAGTGACCCCCATTTACCCCACACAGTGCAGCACATCTCCTTCACATAGAGGTGATCAGGTTGATGATTGTGGCCTGTGGGATGTTGGTCCGCTCCTCTTCAATGGCTGTGTGATGTTACTGGATATTGGCAGGAACTGGAACACGCTGTCGTATACGCCGATCCAGAGCATCCCAAACATGCTGAATGGGTGACATGTCCGGGGAGTATGCGGCCATGCAAGAACTGGGATGTTTTCAGCTTCCAGGAATTGTGTACAGATCCTTGTAACCTGGGGCTGTGCATTATCATGCTGCAACATGAGGGGATGATCGTGGATGAATGGATCTACAATGGCCTCAGGATCTCATCACAATGTCTCTATGCATTAAAAAATGCCATCAATAAAATGCATCTGTGTTCGATGTCCATAACACATGCCTGCCCACACCATAACCCCACCGCCACTATGGGCCACTCAATTCAGAATTCAACAGCAAACAGCTCTCCCACATGACGTCATACACGCAGTGTGACATTCGCCCTCTACTGTGAAAACAGATTCATCCATGAAGAGAACACTTCTTCAACGAGTTAGACGCAATCGAATGTGAGCATTTGCACAGTTAAGTCGGTTACAACAAGAACCTGCAGTCAGGTGGAGACACCGATGAGGATGATGAGCTGCAGTCAGGTGGAGACGCAGATGACAATGACGAGCCGCAGTCAGGTGGAGACACAGATTAGGATGAAGATCTGAAGATGAGTTTCCCTGGCGTGGCATCTGACAGTTTGTGCAGAAATTATTTGGTTATGTGTGACGCCCCTGCGGTTTGGCCTCCACCATGGTACTGCTGCTATACAATATGTGTGGCATCATGCTCATATGAAAGAAAGGAAAACTTTGCTGAGACCCCCGACGTACACCCAACACAACCTGATCTCCAGGCCAGGGAGATGCTTGGCAGAAAAAACTCACATTCTGAGCAGTCCCCATCTACTAACTGGCGGGAGGGGTTAGGTGAGGGGTGGGAGGCAAGAAGAGGAGAGAGTTCTAGAGAAGTTGGGAGCTAGTGAGGAAGCTAGCACGGGAACGTGGAGTTAGGTACTGGTCATAGGCCCAAGGACCTGATTCTGCAGCCAGCTGCCCAGAGGAACTAGCTGCAGAATGGACAACAGCCCCAATTTGGTCCGGATATCTTCAGGACCAGCTGTGAAACTGGAGGTCACTGGGCTACATGTAAACTGGCCACCATAGTGGACCTGGAATCCCTGTGAGCTGGCCAGGCTGCAATTCTGGTGAATACAGGACCCGGCCGGGTTGTGTCTGCTTCAGCACCAAGTACAAGGGTAAGAACTGCAAGAATGGATTTCACATGAGCAGATCATGAGTCCAGCTGGAGCTCAAAATGATCAATGTAATATCAGAATGTTACAGTCATTCTGATTATTGGTTTAAAATATAAAATTTAAAAAAAATAATAAATAAAGTAGTAAGAGATCTATTTAATAAGTTATGCCGTTTATCTGGTGAAAGTGAAATCTGGTAAGAGATCCACTTTACTAAATTAAGCATCAAACTTTTGTATCTAATGGAGAAGTTGAAAACATAATCTGCATTTCCATTAAATAGAGAAGAAATGGAGCCGCACTCAAAGCTTCTGGCAGTGGATATTTATTCAATCTTCATACAACAGGTTGTGCACAGCGGGTGGGTGGACAGGGGGGTACTACGTCGTTTCGCGCCCTGTCTTGGCGCTTCAGCTTGTACCCACTAAAGCGCCAAGACAGGGCGCGAAATGACGTAGTACCCCCCTGTCCACCCACCCGCTGTGCACAACCTGTTGTATGAAGATTGAATAAATATCCACTGCCAGAAGCTTTGAGTGCGGCTCCATTTCTTCTCTATTTGATTGAATGCGCTGTGACGCACCTGCTGGCAGCAAGCAGCGAGACGAGGCAAGTGTTACAACAGGAAGCTCATCCTCCACCCCTCCAGGTCGTGAATTCATGATCAGCTAGCGCTGCAGTGAGATCCCCAAAGTAAAAAAGGGGAATGCTGGAAAGGTTGGTGCTGGCCCAGACCTCTCTTCAAAACGTGAGATAATCAGCATTTCCTCCTCACCCGAGCCGTTATCTGTAGGAATCTCCTCGTTCCTCTGCTCATCACCGCTCACATATTTCTCTTCTTTTACCATTATGTCTGGAGTGTTACAATGGTTCAGAACTTCATCCCCATTCACAAGCTGTGAAACAAATAGGATAAATGTGACCAGATACTTGGACAAGTCACATGGAATGAAGAGATGAGCAGAAAAGATCATTAAAGGGTTATTTACCCCCAAAAACAAGTTCTCCCCTATCCATTGTAGATTGGCGGGGGCGACTGCTGGGACCCCCAGCTGATCCAGAGATCCTGAGAATGCGGCTCTGCAGCTCCATACTGAGAAAGGGAAGGTGCTCATGCTCGGCCTCTGCTCCATTCATTGTCTATGGGACTGATGTAAATAGCCGAGCGCTGCACTTCACAGTCACATTGACAATGAATAAAGCGGAGGTTGAGCATGTGCACATTTGCTCTTTGTAGACTGGGCTGCAGAGCCACATTCTCGGGGTTACAGAGCCCCAATCTTAGGATCGATGGAGATCTCAGAGGTCAGAATATCTTGTTGTTTTGGGAATATCCCTTTAATCATCAGGACGACCAAAAATCACATTACAGCAAATAGATGCACATCTTCCATATAAATCCACCGACCTGATGATCCGGTGAGCAGTCCTGAGGTCCGGGATGTCTCTCTGGTGTCGTCCTCTTACTGGTTCTTACTGCAGGAAACACATAAGGAAATGAATCCATTCTTTATATAGAAGTGATTTAGTGTTTGGCCACTTTGGGAAACTCCTTAAGAAATGCAATGATTGTAACAATTGTAGTAATAAGTTTTATCAGACGTTCTGCTGTTTTGGCTCCTTCTTACGACAGCCGTATCCTCTGATCACACACCGCTCCCGTCATTAATATGGAGGAGCCTGTGATCAGACACTCTGCATCCAGGACACAAGCGCCGGTGCTGTGTGCTACAATGGAGGAAGCAGAGACGTCTCATCATCGGCCGCAGCCGTGACCAACAAACACATCACCGCTGCTGTTCTAGTGTTTGATGGCCAGAATCAAATGACCATGGAGCGAGCAGTGGGGGCTCAGGAAGGGGAATCTTATCTATTTTTCAAATTTTTCAGTGTCTTGTCAACTTTTCAAGATTTTCCTATAGCAGCCCTCCCTCCCCCCCTTCCCCCTATAACAGATGTGTGTATTTAGTGGTGTCTATTACCTGGTGATGTGCGGGGCTGGTGATCCTCCATCATGACGTCCTTGTACCGATCCTTGTGTCCTTCTAGATACTCCCACTCCTCCATGGAGAAATAGACGGCGACATCCTGACACCTTATAGGAACCTGACACATACAATGATCCCATTGTCATCCCCCGATCCCTTCATAGCGTTACTGTATAATGTCCCAGCATTCCCAGCACTGTCACCTCTCCAGTCAGCAGCTCAATCATCTTGTAGGTGAGTTCTAGGATCTTCTGGTCATTGATGTCCTCATGTATCCGCGGGTGCGGTGGAGACCCCGGGATTGGGCTCAGGGGTCCTCCCCATCCATCAGATACTGGGTCCTGACAGCGATCAGTAGGGGTCTTCTTCACCACTGTGTAATCCTGAGTATGGAGACACAGTAATAGATATCACTACAGACATGTTATTACAATAGAGGAGAATGATGTCAGAGATTGTGATGAGGTCACATCACCTCTCCAGTAATCCGGAAGAGGATCTCTAGGGTGATATTCAGTATACTCTCCACCATCTCTCCATCTCTGGATCTATCCATCCTTGACAGGTGAATCAGGAGAATTCTCTTATATAGAAGATATCAGCCGAGAGGATCCGATATTGTAGAGACCTGAATAGGATAAAATCTGAGTTATAAACGTTCTACAGAACCCGAAATAGAAGAAGATCAACATCATCAACTAAATGAAGGGTCAAGACATAAATGGAAGAAAGAAATGATACAGAAAGATAGTATAGGAGACATGACGGGGGAGGGGGTGGGATAGGGCGGGGGAGGGGAGGGCTCAGGATCCTGTATTCAATGTTCCTCAATGTTTGGGATTCGGCAGAGGAACAAAATTGAAGCCAATAAAGCCGAGTGTCATAAGAGCAGCCATAGCACAGCGCCTTTCTCCTACCAGAGCCCCTAAGCTTTGTCCTCAGGAGGAGCACTGGCCTGAAGGGTGTGTGGAGACACGGGGGGCAGGGGGGTCTCGTCCGCTGGCCCGGAAGCCTTTAGACAGAGCGCATGGACCAGGGCTCATCCCACTGAACGGCCGAACTCCTAAACCGTGGGCAGAACACGACTCAGACAACACAGGGAGGAACCGCACAATGGGAAGACTTTACTGGATCCAACAGTCCCAGGAAATAACACAGAACAACAAGGGCCACAATGTAACAGGAGCAGAGTCTCACCCTCCGCTGTCACCCGGGATTACACAACACTGTGCTTACAGGACCTGTGCTGATGTCACAGTCATGTGATCATGTGTGGGAGGAGTCAGGGTCACATGACCAGGTGTCACTCTATGGTGCGTGTGAATAGTGCAGAGTATTGCAGAACAGAGAGAAAATCCCTCAATCTCCAGATAAACTTCAGCCTCACAGCGAATCCTGAGCACAAACTATCAGCACTCGCCCAACTCTTAACTATTGACCATAGGCTGGAAACACACTGGCGAGTGAAAAACGGTCCGATTGACGTATACGAGAGTCGTACGTGTGTCGTCCTTTTTTTGGTTAGTGTGGCTTCCAAGTGCTGTCCGTGTGCAATGCGTTTTTCTTCTCAGCAGCTATCTACTATATAATCGCCTAATTCTGTCTGTCTGTAACGGAAATCCTGCGTCGCTGATTGGTCGCGCCAGCCGCCCGCAACCAATCAGCGACAGGCACAGTCAGGTCGCGAATTGGCACGGGATTTGAACCACGCACGTGACCGCTACCGTCAGGAGATCAGTGGCGCTGAGCGCGCTGACCAATCAGCGAAGCGGCACGCGGCTTGGTGGGGGTTTTGAATCCCACACTGCTCCTTGGTCCACGCGGTCGATGGCAACCAATCAGCGAAGTGGCGTGGTATTGGCAGGAAATTTAAAGCTGGCTCAGCTCAGTGGTTAGCACTGTATATGGTGGCTCAGTGGTTAGCACAGTATATGGTGGCTCAGTGGTTAGCACTGTATATGGTGGCTCAGTGGTTAGCACAGTATATGGTGGCTCAGTGATTAGTACTGTATATGGTGGCTCAGTGGTTAGCACAGTATATGGTGGCTCAGTGGTTAGCACTGTATATGGTGGCTCAGTGATTAGTACTGTATATGGTGGCTCAGTGGTTAGCACAGTATATGGTGGCTCAGTGGTTAGCACTGTATATGGTGGCTCAGTGGTTAGCACTGTATGGTGGCTCAGTGGTTAGCATTGTATACGGTGGATCAGTGGTTAGCACTGTATGGTGGCTCAGTGGTTAGCACTGTATATGGTGGCTCAGTAGTTAGCACTGTATGGTAGCTCAGTGGTTAGCACTGTATACGGTGGCTCAGTGGTTAGCACTGTATGGTGGCTCAGTGGTTAGCACTGTATATGGTGGCTCAGTGGTTAGCACTGTATAAGGTGGCTCAGTGGTTAGCACTGTATGGTGGCTCAGTGGTTAGCACTGTATATGGTGGCTCAGTGGTTAGCACTGTATATGGTGGCTCAATGGTTAGCACTGTATACGGTGGCTCAGTGGTGAGCACTGTATACGGTGGCTCAGTGGTTAGCACTGTATACGGTGGCTCAGTGGTTAGCACTGTATACGGTGGCTCAGTGATTCGCACTGTATACGGTGGCTCAGTGATTCGCACTGTATACGGTGGCTCAGTGGTTAGCACTGTATATGGTGGCTCAGTGGTTAGCACTGTATATGGTGGCTCATTGATTAGCACTGTATGGTGGCTCAGTGATTAGCACTGTATGGTGGCTCAGTGATTAGCACTGTATACGGTGGCTCAGTGGTTAGCACTGTATATGGTGGCTCAGTGGTTAGCACTGTATATAGTGGCTCAGTGGTTAGCACTGTATATGGTGGCTCAGTGGTTAGCGCTGTATATGGTGGCTCAGTGGTTAGCACTGTACGGTGGCTCAGTGGTTAGCACTGTATAGGGTGGCTCAGTGGTTAGCACTGCATGGTGGCTCAGTGGTGAGCACTGTATATGGTGGCTCAGTGGTTGGCAATGTATATGGTGGCTCAGTGGTTAGCAGTGTATATGGTGGCTCAGTGGTTAGCACAGTATACGGTGGCTCAGTGGTTAGCACTGCATGTTGGCTCAGTGGTTAGCACAGTATATTGTGGCTCAGTGGTTAGTACTGTATGGTGACTCAGTGGTTAGCACTATATTGTGGCTCAGTGATTAGCACTGTATGTTGGCTCAGTGGTTAGAACTGTATGGTGGCTTAGTAGTGAACATTGTATGGTGGCTGAGTGATGGGAGGCAGGCACACGGGACTCAGAAGGCACAGAGGAGGCGGGGGCACAGGGGAGGGGGAATGCACAGGGGGAGGCAGCACACACAGGGAGAGACAGCGCACACAGGGGCTGAGAGCATATAGAGTGGAGAGAAAGGCACAAGTAAGACAGAGCGCACAGGGGAAGAGATAGTACAGAGAGGAGAGAGCCGCACAAGGGGACACCGGCACAGAGACTGCCCTCCCGATGCAATAGCATCGTGCCTATTTCTATATTCTAGAATACCCGATGCGTTAGAATCGGGCCACCATCTAGTTTACTGTATAATCATTTACAGGAACATTTTTTACAGTTGTCTGAGCTACAGAATGATAATGTATCAATTAAAACTCGCATTACACTCGGATGGTCCGTGTGTGGTCCGACTGCAGTCCGTGATTTTTGTCGGACCCATAGACTTGTATTGGAGAGTCTCGGACGTGAATCGTATACTGTCGCAGCATGTTGTGACTGACTTGTCATCCGTGAAGCGGATGAGAAAAAAACGTCCGACACTAAATGTCCTGTCGGACATTGAGTAACATTGGTCGGTCTACAGTGCGATTTTTACTCGCATTGCAGTCGTCCGAGTTTCACGCCAGTGTGTCCGTACCCATGGAAAGACACACAAACACCTAAACGTTCCTCACCTCTATAATACAGAACACACACACAGGGCTGCCGCTACGGCCTGACAGGTCTGCCTAGTGTCACGGGCCCGCTCGTCATTGGAGGGGGTGTGGCCATTGGAACTGGCGCCTGGCTGTATTGGCGGGGGCGTGGTCATTTGGAGCAAGGAGGCCCGCCCCCCCGGCCATCTATCCCTAAACCAGAGTGACCTCCCTTGTATACAAGACACATCCAGCCTTATATTACTGTAGATATACACATGGCAGAACTGGGGGAAGGAAGGGGGACACTATCTCTGGGAATGAAGGGGTTACTGTGTCCAGCAATGGGGAATGTGCACATACCTCCACCTGCAGAGCCGCACACTACATATGCCACTGCTCTGTGCTTACAGGACCTGTGATGATGTCACATTGAGGGGAGGAGTCAGGGGTCACATGATCAGCTCCTTATATGCAGGACTCTGCTGTGCTGGTTTTCATGGTGCTGGATAAGGTGAAGTTAATGTGTAAGGTGAGGAGGGATTTACAATGTGGATGTAGCAGAGCCGCGTGTGTACAAGGTGTATACAGATGAGCCGTCTGTATACGGGGTGTACAAAGCGGAGCCCAGTGTGTACGAGGTGTACGGAGTGGAGCCGCGTGTGTACGAGGTGTACGGAGCGGAGCAGAGTGTGTGCGAGGTGTACGGAGCGGAGCCGAGTGTGTGCGAGGTGTACGGAGCGGAGCCGAGTGTGTGCGAGGTGTACGGAGCGGAGCCGAGTGTGTGCGAGGTGTACGGAGCGGAGCCGAGTGTGTGCGAGGTGTACGGAGCGGAGCCGAGTGTGTGCGAGGTGTACGGAGCGGAGCCGAGTGTGTGCGAGGTGTACGGTGTGGAAACGAGTGCGTGCGAGGTGTACTGAGCGGAGCCGAGTGTATACGAGGTGTACGGAGCGGAGCCGAGTGTGTGCGAGGTGTATGGAGCGGAGCCGAGTGTGTGTACGGGGTGTATGGAGCGGAGCCGAGTGTGTGTACGGGGTGTATGGAGCGGAGCCGAGTGTGTGTACAGGGTGTACGGAGCGGAGCCGCTTGTGTGCGAGGTGTACGGAGCTGAGCCGAATGTGTGTGCGAGGTGTACGGAGCGGAGTCGAGTGTGTACGAGGTTTACGGAGCAGAGCCGCATGTGTACGAGGTGTACGGAGCAGAGCCGAGTGTACGAGGTGTACGGAGCGGAGCAGAGTGTGTGCGAGGTGTACGGAGCGGAGCCGAGTGTGTGCAAGGTGTACGGAGCGGAGCCGAGTGTGTGCGAGGTGTACGGAGCGGAGCCGAGTGTGTGCGAGGTGTACGGAGCGGAGCCGAGTGTGTGCGATGTGTACGGAGCGGAGCCGAGTGTGTGCGAGGTGTACGGAGCGGAGCCGAGTGTGTGCAAGGTGTTCGGTGCGAAGCCAAGTGTGTGCGAGGTGTACGGTGTGGAAACGAGTGCGTGCGAGGTGTACTGAGCGGAGCCGAGTGTATACGAGGTGTACGGAGCGGAGCCGAGTGTGTGCGAGGTGTATGGAGCGGAGCCGAGTGTGTGTACGGGGTGTATGGAGCGGAGCCGAGTGTGTGTACGGGGTGTATGGAGCGGAGCCGAGTGTGTGTACAGGGTGTACGGAGCAGAGCCGAGTGTGTGCGAGGTGTACGGAGCGGAGCCGAGTGTGTACGAGGTGTACGGAGCGGAGCCGAGTGTGTGCGAGGTGTACGGAGCGGAGCCGAGTGTGTACAAGGTGTACGGAGCGGAGCCGAGTGTGTGCGAGGTGTGCGGAGCGGAGCCGAGTGTGTGCGAGGTGTACGGGGCAGAGCCGAGTGTGTATGAGGTGTACAGAGCGGATCCGAGTGTGTACGAGGTGTACAGAGCAGATCCGAGTGTGTACGAGGTGTACAGAGCGGAGCCGAGTGTGTGCGAGGTGTACGGGGCAGAGCCGAGTGTGTACGAGGTGTACGATGCGGAGCCGAGTGTGTGCGAGGTGTGCGGAGCGGAGCCGAGTGTGTGCGAGGTGTGCGGAGCGGAGCCGAGTGTGTGCGAGGTGTGCGGAGCGGAGCGGAGTGTGTGCGAGGTGTGCGGAGCGGAGCCGAGTGTGTACGAGGTGTACGGAGCAGAGCCGAGTGTGTGCGAGGTGTACGGAGCCTAGCCGAGTGTGTGCGAGGTGTACGGAGCAGAGCCGTGTGTGTACGAGGTGTACGGAGCGGAGCCGCGTGTGTGCGAGGTATATGGAGTGGAGCCGAGTTTGTGCGAGGTGTACAGAGCGGAGCCGCATGCGTACGAGGTGCCGCGTGCGTACAAGGTGTGTGTACCAGTGGTAGACCCCCCCGGATGCCGCTCCTATAGTCCCGGCTGCCTCTGCTGGCAGCATTCTTCTCCAGAGTCCTGGCAGTCGCTGTCTGCCATCTGCAACTGAGCAGATGCTGAGGAGACCGGAGCAGCGAGAAGAGAGGTGAGTATTTACTTTTTTTTTCAATCTATGAGTACACTGGTGGGAAACTATGTGATGTGGAATATAATATAGGAGAACTATGGGGGTGCAATATACTATAAGGAAGGTTATGGGCGATGCATTATACTATATGGCGTGGCCACACATTGGGCAATAAAGTCCACGTTTTTATTTTTTTTTCTGCGGTTTTTCCTTTTTTTACCCTATTGTAAGGAACCATCTGGATTGCTGGTTGGGAAAGCTTTACACATAAATTGAGATAATTTTTGGTGCTGATCCAATTTTTTACTCTAAATATAATGTATGTTTGGGTGGAGGTGGGGCATGAGTGGAGGCGGAGGCAGGTGGAGGTGGAGCATGAGTGGAGGCGGAGGCAGGTGGAGGTGGAGCATGGGTGGAGGCGGAAGCAGGTGGAGGCGGAGCATGGGTGGAGGCGGAAGCAGGTGGAGGCTGGGTAGAGTCTTAGGAAGGGGGCCACAAAATTTTGGCAGTCAGGGGCCCTGAAATTCCTAGTGGCAGCCCTGCACACACATACTCTGCTACACAACAAGGTTCTTAGGAAAGACATTTTTAAAGCTGCTATTGACATGAATTTGTCCCCAGATGTCAGTGACAGCCCATCCTATCCACACAGGAAAAGACATATCGCCATAGATGTCCATAGATTAAGATGTGTAACAATGAGAAATGACACAGGGAAAAAGTATTGATCGCATGAAGAAAGAGAGGAGTAAAAAGCCCTGGAAAGTCCTGACCGCAGCTGATATGTATGTGTAATTAGAAAGCGATCCTGCCACTGAGTGATGATAATATCAGCTGCTTCCACTGATGGAGCATAATAAGGCATCTGATTACAGTGATAGCAGGATTCATTCATTAGATCTAGAATTCATTGTGTTACAGGTAAACTCTAGTGTAATGCAGAGACAGGGACCAATGGTTATTTTAGATAAACTCTATAGCTTCTATGTTAGAATCAAAACTTGAGGATCTTTGGAATGTGAAACTACGACTATTGCAGACTATGAGAGTGTGCAAAGGGTGCTGATGTTCACCCAACAGTATGCATGTATGTAAATGCCAAAAGATAAGTTGACCAATGACGATGTTACAATGTTTGTCCAAGAAAATGCCTATATAAGTTTGAGACGATGATGTAATAAACACTGGACTGGACACTGGGACAAAGAGAGCTTACTTCTCATACATGTGTGTCTCAGGGGGCTGCTCAGTTACATACGTACGAGATATCAATGGTTTTAATTAGGAGCACACACAATAGTCTTATACATCCCATGCTGAATGGCGACAACATTACCGAGGTGCCACACAAGAAACATCTCATAATGGATAAAACCAGTGAGCTGTCTCAAGACGTTTGCAACCCTATTGTTGGGAAAAATACTGATGAGATTGGTTAAAGAAGTATTTCTAAACTACTGAAGATCCCAGTGAGCTCTGTTGGGGATATAATCTGGAAGTGGAAAGAACCTAATTTCACCATGACCTGGCCATGCCCAGATGTTCCATGCAAGATTTCACACATTCCATTCTGCTATATATGGTCTCCCACCTTGCTATATATGGTACATGGTCTCCCACCTTGCTATATATGGTACATGGTCTCCCAAACTGCTATCTATATGGTCCTCCATCTTGCTATATACTAGTGCATATAAATGAATCAAAATGTCATCAAAAAGTTATTTATTTCAGTAAATCAATACATAAAGTGAAACGCATATGTTATATAGAGTCATTACACACAGAGGGATCTATTTCACGTGTTTATTTATGTTAATGTTGATGATTATCTATGTCTAGAAAATAGGCCCGATGTCATCGCATCGGGAGAGTGTGACTGGCACGCTGTGCTCTTTGTGGGCCCTCTGCGGTCCCTTTGACCACCCTGTGCTCTCTTTACCTCTCTGCTCCGCCTTGTGTCAGTGGCACCTCTTTTCTGTGTGTTTTTGCATTGTGTCTGTGGCATCCATTTTTTCTGTCTGCTGCCCCATGTCTGTGCTTTCTGTTGCGTCTGTCTTGTGGCCATGTTTTGGCTCGCCTTGAGTAATTCTGGTGTCCTCTGGTGTCTCGGCTCCCCCTTCAGTCTTTTTAGTGTGTTCTTATGTCTGTCTGCTTCTTTAAATCTGTGCTCCTTCCACCCCCCAATCCCATCCCGTTTGTTTGTCTGCAACCCTTTAGTGTTTCTGGTTCCTCTTATGTGTCTCTGCCTCCCTTCGGTCTGTTTGCTGGTTCGTTTCGTGTATCTGGTTCCCTTTCCTTGTCTCTGCTCCTCCTTCCCTCTCTCTGGCCCTCCTTCAGTGTGTGTACTACTCTTTCAGTGTTTGTGGTCTCCCTTCAGTCTTTCTGGTCCCCCTTGTTTCTCGGCCTGGTACTTCAGTGTTTATGGTCCCCCTTATGTTTGTGTGCTCCCGTTTAGTATTTGTGGTGGCTCCCTTTTGTGTCTATGTCCCCCCTTCATCTCTCTGCCCCCCTTCATTGTTTGTAGTCCCCCTTATGTGTCTCTGCTCCCCCCTTTGTGTCTTATCCCCCACTTGCGTCTGTGGTCCTCCCACCTTTTGTCTCCAGATCCCTCATTTCATCTCTGTGCCCCCCTTCTCTTCATCTCTCTGCCCCCTGTTAAGTGTTTGTAGTCTCCGTTATGTCTCAGAGCTCCCCTTGTTTCTCTGCTGCCACCCTTTAGTGTGTCTCTGCCCCCCTTCAGTCTTTGTGGTCCCCCCCTTATGGTTGTTTGCCCCCACTTCAGAGTTCCTGGGCCGTTTCAGTCTTATTGGTCAGCACTTATGTTTCTCTGCCCCCCTTGAGTGTTTGTGGTCGCCCTTGTTTCTTTGCCTTCCTCTTCAGTGTTTCTGGTAGTCCTTATGTGTGTCTGCTGCTGTTGAGTATTTATGTTCGCGACCCTTGATTTCTGTGTCCCCCTTTCCTCTCTGCCCCCCCCCCCCTCGTTTTATCTCTATGCCCCCCTGTCTTCATCTCTCTGGCCCCCTTGAGTATTTCTGGTCCCATGTTATGTATGTCTGCCCCCCCCTTTTTGAGTTAATGCTACCCCCTTCATGTGTGTGGCCCCCCTTTAGTGTTTGTGGTCCCCCCTTATGTCTCAGTGGCCACTTCTTTGGTGTGTATGTTACCCCCTTCATCTCTCTGCCCCCTTTAATATTTCAGGTCCCCCCTTATGTCTCTGTGCCCCCTTTCAGAGTCCTTGCCCCCTTTTAGTGATTGTGGTGACCCCTTGTCTGTCTGGCCCACCTTGTGTGTTTGTGGACCCCTCTATGTGTGTGTGGCCCACTTCCCTCTCTGCTTCCTGTCTTTCATCTTTCTGCACCCCCCTTACATCTCTCTGCCCCCCTTGAGTGGTTCTGGTCCCCCCTTATGTGTCCCTGGCCCCCCCTTCTGTGTCTATGTTAGCCCCTTTATATCTCTGCTCTCCTTGAGTGTTTGTGATGGCCTCTTATGTGTCTCTGCCCCCCTTGAGTCATTGTGGTCACCCCTTATGTCTGTGCCCTCCCCCCCTTGAGAGTTTCTGGAGCCCTTTATTTCTGTGTGCTGCACTTACTTGTCAGCTCAGCCTCTTTAGTGTTTCTGCACCCCTCTTGTCTGTGTGGATTGTTTGTGGTCCCGTGTTCGCTCCCCCCTTCTGCCTCTCTGCCTCCTCTTCTCTCCTTCCCAGCAGTGACAGCTCCATGTCCTAGCTGGGAAGCAGTGTAGCGTAGAGGAGGCGGAGCTGGGGTGATGCACGGTCATGTGAATGATCACATGACTGTGACATCAGCAAAGGTCCTATCTGAAGAGGTAAGTTTTTGGGGAGGTGCAGGGGGGGGCGCGGGGGTGTACTGTGGAGAGGAAGCGGGCACTGGAGGGGTGTTGTGAGGGTGTACTGCGGGGGTATGTGGGGGTCTATAGCAGGGGTGTGCGGGTGCTGGAGGGGAGGTGCGGGGGTGTGCGGGCACGGGAGCCTGGAGGCAGGCGCCGGCAGCCTGTGGCATGGGTGTGCTAATATGGCGGCGCTTCCGGGGTAGCAATAATTACCAATTTTGCGCACGCGCCATTGCTCCATAGCAGCACAGTGGCCGGAAGCGCAAAACTGGTGATTATGTATAGAGATAAGAAAGGGGTCAGACAGGCGCATATGAGAAGAATCCGTATGTGCTGGTGAAATTAAGGTGACGGGGGGTTAGCCTCTCACCTGTCCGGGTTGTGCTCACCCAGCACAACCCCGGTCTGTAGTGTTCCTGTCGCCGTCAGCTGCAGGGTGTCCATGAGCTCCGCGCACTCGGGCTGTGGTCTCCGGCTTTGTTCCGGTCACGTGACTCCGGTCAGCTGACACCGCTCCCTATGTCACGCCAGGTCCTGTTGTGGTAACCGCGGGTCCTAATCCAAGCTGCTCCTCACGATCTCCCGGAGGGATGTAGAGAAATCTGAATAAGGGGGGTTCTCGTGTCTACAGAGCGCTCAGAATAGAAACCAAGTGATAACAATAGTTATACGATAAAAGCCACAACGCGTTTCAATGGCGGCACGCCATCTTCATCAGGTGGGGGTTATACATGTAAAAAGGGGCGTGCATTATATAGAGCCATTTACCAATCGGCATCCAAACACACTCAATTGCTTTTAACCCTTACTGGGCTAAGCCTGACAGTATGGCTGTGGAGCCATTATACCACTAGGTTGACAGCATTAGAACAATAAAAAAAACAATGATACAATTCACTTCATTAAAAAACATATTTTACAGTTTTTACCCTACTACCCAATCACTACTTGTAAAATCTTAAAACAATAGGCATTCTTTCTTAAAAATATGGAATATAAACGTAATAGAAAATATATGTATATAAATGTAAATAAAAATCTATATTTTTAAAAAAAAATTACTTACTTTGTCCGATGAATTCTCTACTGGTAATATGTAAAAAATACAGCAAATCATATATCAATAATCTGAACAGTACTCATATTATGGATAATATGAATATACAGAGGATACATGGCTTCATATCATGGTCAGATTAAGACCCTCTGGATTCAGCATACCTAATTTATAGATCCAATAGTCTCAGAAAAGAAAAGGAAAACTGGGCACTATCCGTGGTGAGCAACCGGTGAGATCCAGAGCGATCCTCTCTGACCGAAGGTATAGGTTGAATGGAGGTGCACACTATGTGTAAGTGACCAAGTTTAAATAGCAGAAAAATAGACAGTGGCACTCACCATGATGGTCTTTATCACTTTATTGCGGTATCCAAGAACACATTCCGGAAAAACAAGCGGTGGGGGAGGGAGGTGCGGGAGCGAGGACCCGCTCCCGCACCTCCCTCCCCCACCGCTTGTTTTTCCGGAATGTGTTCTTG
Organism: Allobates femoralis; assembly: GCA_033576535.1. NCBI lineage: Eukaryota > Metazoa > Chordata > Amphibia > Anura > Aromobatidae > Allobates > Allobates femoralis. The sequence goes on from JARQOC010000006.1 coordinate 19,547,612, forward strand.
GATACCGCAATAAAGTGATAAAGACCATCATGGTGAGTGCCACTGTCTATTTTTCTGCTATTTAATTTATAAATCCAATAGCTCTCTTTTCTAATAAGATCATTATAACGATCTTGTGGTTCTGATCAATTATATACAGCCTCAAGCTAGTTGGATCCTTTTGATGGTACAAACAATAATATTTGGAAACGCTGTGTTGCATAAATCCGTTACGTATGTTCTGGCGATGTTTGTTAATCCTGGCATGGACAGTTTGAATAGTGCGGCCCACGTACTGTAAACCGCTCGGACAATTTAGTAAGTGCATGCAACGTTTTTGGAATCGGCAGACAAATCCCCACTTCTGCAGGATTCATCCGGCGACACAGCAGCCGGATAGCAGATAATTAACACCCGCCGCGATCCAGCTCCGTGCAGCCCGATGATATTCTATGCAGAAAAACTCCGGTCCAGGCTGTCACTCCTGACAGCCCCGGACCGGACGCCGCCGCAGTGTGAAGACACCCTAAATAAGCTACATATGAAGATTGACAGTCCGAGCGGTATCTCATTTTAAAAATCTCACCAGTGGTGAAGGATCGAAACTCAATCGTGCCTGGCTGCCATGATCATTTTACAGCACATACATTTCATAACATGTAGAACAATTTTCTCTTATCCTCCAGTATTGCCCATACGGTATGTTTCTGATCCAACTGTGGAGGTGTCCACTGTCAAACCTGAGATAACTGTTAACTCAACAGGTTTGAAATGTGTGGAAGTGGACACCATCCCCAGCTGGTCAAGAGCGATCTGGAGGTCCAAGAATTGTACTGATTTATAAATGAATATAATATTGATTTATTAGTCAACACGTTTCAGGGCTCCCAGGAACATGGCAATATGACATTGATTTTTTTTTATAATATTCTAATCTATTGAGATGCTCTAGTATATGTTCTCCATCCTGTGGGATAAATGGTCTCTGCTGCCTTCAACAAAATCTGCTTCAAATGCTTCTCCCACTGCTCACATTGTATGTGACTGATTCTGTGGCAATCCCCACCCCTCCATCATTCCCCCTCCCCCATTATGTCATTGCCCCCCCTTATCTATCACCCCCCCTTCCCCTTATTTATCAACCACCCACCCCTTATCTTCTACCCCCTCCCCTTATGTATGATTGCCTCTCACCCTGTCATTCCCCCCAACCCCCTATCTACCATCCCTCCTCTTATCTATAATCCCCCTTCCCCTTACCCATCATCCCCCCTTCCTTTATCTATCATACCCCCCTCTAATCTAGCATCTCTTCTCTCCCCTTATCTATCACCCCCCCATGCACTTATCTATCATCCCCTCCTCCCTCCTATTTTATCATCCCCCCCTTCCCCTCATTTATCATCTCCCCCTCCCCTTATCTATCATCCCCCCCTCCCCTTATCTATCATCCCCCCTCCCCTCATTTATCATCCCCCCCTTCCCCTCATTTATCATCCCCCCCTCCCCTTATCTATCATCCCCCTATCTTCCTAGCTATCATCCCCTTCTCACCTTTTATCTATCATCTCCCCCCTCAGACACTAAAGTTTTCCTTGGCAGGTTGGTGAATCTCACTAATGGAGACTGTCGATCACTGAACAGAGCGAGGGAGAGGGGAGGCAGAGTAATCATCAGCTGTACCACAACCTGTGCTGCTGGGATCACACTGTATGAGGAGAGTCAGAGACCGACGTCACAGTACACAGGCAGAGACTGCAGGGAGCAGAGCCAAGCTCTACCCGGCTGCTTGTATGTGACAGGAACAGCGCAGCTCCTCTCCCACTGACAGGAGCCGACATGATCGCAGTCACGACCTTTGTGACCTCGGTAGTTACACCAATGCTTATACCTATTCTGTACATCACTATGCCCCACATAACATTCCTACACCTTATACTAACATTATCAACACTTCTACCTCATGTGACACACTACATTATATATACAGAAACATCACATTATACAAAGAAGCATAACACAGTTCACACTACAACATAACGTGGTTGGTGTCTTCAGCACAGGAGCATACGATAATAGGCAACCCTCGTAAGCTGGGGTTACACGCAGCGACATCGCTACCGATCTCGCTGCAACGTCACAGGTTTTGTGACGTCGCTGTGTGTGACATGCCGCAGCAACCAGCGATGAGCGCGCTGATCACTGTGGAATGGCCAGGACCATTTTTTGGACGCTGGTCTGCCGCTCTCATGCATGCATCACCATGTGTGACAGGGGCAACGACCAGCGATCCACAGTCTGCCCCCGAGACCCTGAGCAATCCAACCGACCGCGGGTGTCGGGTGCATCGCTGGATGATCGCTGGTAAGTCTGCCTGTCTGGCATCTCACCAGTGATCACATAGCGATGTTCCAGCGATCCTGATCATTGGTTGGGTCGCTGGAACATCGCTATGTATAACCCGGCCTGTAGAAGCTCACCGACTGGTGTACAACATGACCACATGCTGGAACTCCACATTACACATGTTGGCAAGGCTTTGTGAGCAGCAGAGGGCAGTAGCTAAATACCAGGTACAACATGTCCGTCAGTATTCTGATTACCCTCCGCACATAAAAACCAATCATCCAAATCTGAAGGTTAATAGGTGTCCCCCACTCATAATTTTTGGAAGGTCATCATGTGACCCTAGCTTTTAATTTTTCCAGGGTGTACGATGCCCTCCTTCATAATTTTTTCAGGATGTGTATGAGGCCTAGAATTCTCTTATATATAGATGTATACCTCCCAGGGGTAAAGGTTTTTCAGGCCTTGGACTTAGTGCATAGGCTTTACCAGTCTAAGAGTCCCATTACCTAACAAGTTTGGAAGAATGTGTATGGAACCCTCCTTTATGTGTAATACAGGGTGTATCAGAGTCCCTCTTAATTCTTATTTTTGGCAGTTCTTGCATTGTTTACCTAGTCTTCCTGAGTTTCAGTCTTTTCTTCATAAATTAAACAGGATGTGTCTGACTATGTCACACACCACATGCCCAGATAAGGTAGTAAAATGTTAAAATTACATTTACCGGTGGGTTTAGTCTTATTTCCCCCTCCATTATGTCATCTACTGTAGTCATAATCAATGGTGAAATACGGTGTGAGATGGCCTGGTCATTAAGGGGTGATTTTATACTAAATTGACTGGATGATACTGTTGGTCCCAGCTGTTCTTCACACCAATAAATCAGTGCAGTTAGCCATGAGTGCCATGGAAGATGTGGGATGGGTAATATATCTGAACAATTCAAAGCTAATTAAAGGAATATTTTGTTACGATTCATTGAACACTACAAAAGTCAGACTGTCTACAGGAGACTAGTCCTGGAGATATAGTGTCCGGAGACTGATATCAGGCCCTTTCAGAAAAATCACTAAATCCTCTACAATCATGTAGCTTATACAGTGTTGGACAAAAGTATTGACACCCCTGCAATTCTGTCAGATAATACTCAGTTTCTTCCTGAAAATGATTGCAATCACAAATTCTTTGGTATTATTATCTTCATTTAATTTGTCTTCAATGAAAAAACACAAAAGAGAATGAAGCAAAAAGCAAAACATTGATCATTTCACACAAAACTCCAAAAATGGGCCGGACAAAAGTATTGGCACCCTCAGCATAATACTTGGTTGCACAACCTTTAGCCAAAATAACTGCGATCAACCGCTTCCGGTAACCATCAATGAGTTTCTTACAATGCTCTGCTGGAATTTTAGACCATTCTTCTTTGGCAAACTGCTCCAGGTCCCTGATATTTGAAGGGTGCCTTCTCCAAACTGACATTTTTAGATCTCTCCACAGGTGTTCTATGGGATTCAGGTCTGGACTCATTGCTGGCCACCTTAGAAGTCTCCAGTGCTTTCTCTCAAACCATTTTCTAGTGCTTTTTGAAGTGTGTTTTGGGTCATTGTCCTGCTGGAAGACCGATGACCTCTGAGGGAGACCCAGCTTTCTCACACTGGGCCCTACATTATGCTGCAAAATTTGTTGGTAGTCTTCAGACTTCATAATGCCATGCACACGGTCAAGCAGTCCAGTGCCAGAGGCAGCAAAGCAACCCCAAAACATCAGGGAACCTCCACCATGTTTGACTGTAGGGACAGTGTTCTTTTCTTTGAATGCCTCTTTTTTTTCTCCTGTAAACTCTATGTTGATGCCTTTGCCCAAAAAGAGAGAACATTCTTCCAAAACGTTTTAGGCTTTCTCAGGTAAGTTTTGGCAAACTCCAGCCTGGCTTTTTTATGTCTCAGGGTAAGAAGTGGGGTCTTCCCGGGTCTCCTACCATACAGTTCCTTTTCATTCAGACGGTGACGGATAGTACGGGTTGACACTTTTGTACCCTTGGACTTTCAGGGCAGCTTGAACTTGTTTGGATGTTAGTCGAGGTTCTTTATCCACCATTCGCACAATCTTGCGATGAAATGTCTTGTCAATTTTTCTTTTCCGTCCACATCTAGGGTGGTTAGCCACAGTGCCATGGGCTTTACACTTCTTGATGACACTGCGCACAGTAGACACAGGAACATTCAGGTCTTTGGAGACTTGTAGCCTTGAGATTGCTCATGCTTCCTCACAATTTGGTTTCTCAAATCCTCAGACAGTTCTTTGGTCTTCTTTCTTTTCTCCATGCTCAATGTGGTACACACAAGGACACAGGACAGAGGTTGAGTCAACTTTAATCCATGTCAACTGGCTGCAAGTGTGATTTAGTTATTGCCAACACCTGTTAGGTGCAACAGGTAAGTTACAGGTGCTGTTAATTACACAAATTAGAGAAGCATCACATGATTTTTCTAACAGTGCCAATACTTTTGTCCACCCCCTTTTTTATGTTTGGTGTGGAACTATATCCAATTTGGCTTTAGGACAATTCTTTTTGTGTTTTTTTCATTGAAGACAAATTAAATGAAGATAATAATACCAAAGAATTTGTGATTGCAATCATTTCCAGGAAGAAACTAAGTATTATATGACAGAATTGCAGGGGTGTCAATACTTTTGGCCAACACTGTACAATGGATATTTGAGAGGTCAAGAAAATTGATCATTGGGAAAGACCACTCATCCAAATTGAGCGAATTAAAAGGTAATCTTGAAAGGCCTCTATAATTTTTAGATCAGAATCAGAGAAAAAGCGGTAAGAATATTCTCAGTACATCAATTCCTTAGTTTATTGGAAATTGTCTCGTCTTCTATTATTTTTTCCCATCATGAGTCTGGTAGAAGAGCAATTCATGGTATTTACCATGGTTCATGTGTAGAAGATCCATGAAAACCTGATTTAAAAAAACTTTCCCTATGAAAAGATAGTTTTGAAAACCAGAAAATGCCCTAAAAACACGTAATTACTTAACGGTAATGTGTTTTTTCGGAGTTCATGACAGCACCCTAAACGAGAGAGGGATCCGCGCACCAAGGACAGGGAACCATCAGGCTTTAAAAGGGGCGCTTCCTCTCCACATCAGCTGGTTGCAAAGTCTGAAAAACGGACCTCCGGAATATCATTAGTCCACCACAACCCTGAACACCACGTGTAAAACAAACACGAAGAGAAGAAGAAAAAAGTGACGAACCCTCAACAACGAGAGGGAATATGAGGGTGCTGTCCTGGACTCAGAAAACACACATTACCAGAAAGTAATTACGTGTTTATCGGTCATCCATGACAGCACCCTGGCGTCCCGACAAACTTTTATTTTTATTTTAGCCCTTTTCTCCCAAAACCCCCGCTTTTTACTTACCGCCCATCAGGGTGACCACGGACTGGGTCATGCCACCGTGATGGCCCCCAGACGGTCGAGGGCATCGAGAGGGCCTGGCTCCGAGTAACCCACGGCCTCCACTGGGGCGAGTCATATCTCCTCCAAGAACTCGTGGACGTTTTCTTTTTTTGTTTTTTCGTCACCGCAGGTCCTATTCCTGTTGTGTTCAGTTGCCCAGCGGCCAAAGGTCCTTCAGCATTATGCGTGCTCCTTCCCTCGCAGCAGCTCCTGCCGGGCTTCCCACAAGGGGAATTGGAAGCAATGAAAACAAAAACCGGTCTGATGGAGCGCTAAAGAAAGGGGCAAATGGGAAACCTATTGGGTAATACCTGAGTAAGACAGCATATTGCCTGTCGAAACGCGTTGTGGCATATAAGGGACTTTCAATAAAAAGGTTTGGATGTTTTAATGTTTCCCTTTTGCCCTTTCCTTTAGCGCTCCATCAGACCGGTTTTTGTTTTTATTGCTTCCAAAATGTTTTCGAGGCCCTCCTCTATGTGTCTTGCAGGGTGTATTGCAGTCCCTTCTTCCAGTTTTTAGTAGCTCTTGCACTTAGTGCAAAGGCTTTATGAGCCTAGGTGTCCCACTACCTAACAATTTTAAAAGAATGTGTATGAGGTCCTCCTTTATGTCAAATACAGGGTGTATCAAAGTCTTTCTTCCTTCTAATTTTTGGCAGTTTTTGCATTGTTTACACAGGCATTGAGTTTCACAGTCAGTGCAAGATGGCAGACATGGCACATAACTAAAGTCATTTCAAATGGCAACTCTCTGCCTTGAAGAAACACTAAAAGAAATCAAGATAAAAAATGTGATAGTCAGTAAGGGTAACCATTTTTTCAGACCAAGCAGAGGGAACAAATTATGGAATCACTCAATTCTGTGGAAAAAATTATGGAATCACCCTGTAAATTTTCATTCCCAAAACTAACACCTGCATTACATAAGATCTGCTTGTCTGCATCTAAAAAGGAGTGACCACACCTTGGAGAGCTGCTGCACCAAGTGGATTGACATGAATCATGGCTCCAACACGAGAGATGTCAATTGAAACAAAGGAGAGGATTATCAAACTCTTAAAAGAGGGTAAATCAACACGCAATGTTGCAAAAGATTTTGGTTGTTCAAAGTCAGCTGTGTCTAACATCTGGACCAAATACAAACAACATGGGAAGGTTGTTAAAGGCAAACATACTGGTAGACCAAGGAAGACATCAAAGCGTCATGACCAGAAACTTAAAGCAATATGTCTCCAAAACAGGAAATGCACAACAAAACAAATGAGGAACGAATGGGAGGAAACTGGAGTCAATATCTGTGGCAGGCTGGCCAATCATAACGCTATTGCGTTGTCTAAACGGCGTGTTTGGGGCGCGGAATACACCAGTCTGTCACGCCTATGTTCTTGCAGCGCTAACCATGTACCCCCACATTCCTTTGGGGATTGCAGCGTGTGAAGCGGCGAGGGAACTCTACTGGATTGGTTCCGCTGTTGCTGTGGCAACTTCCGGGGCAATACATCGCCTTAGGTTGAAGGCAAAATTGCGATGTGTAAAAGCGCCTTCGGAGGCAACCATGAAAAATGTGCACGCGCACATTAGGTTGCCTCCGATCACAGCCAAAAGTTGTGGCGTGTAAAGGTACCCTTAGGGTACCTTTACACACGGCTACATTTGTAGCTTGTCACCAGGTAACTTACTGGTTGCAGCGAAATCATGGATACATGATTCCATTTGTACACAGCAACAAGATAGAACCATGTATCCATGCTTTCACTGCAACCAGTAAGTTACCTGGTGACAAGCTACAAATGTAGCCGTGTGTAAAGGGGCCCTAAGGGTACCTTTACACGCCGCTACGGCAGGATGGATGCATCCCGCTACTTCACGTGCACGAGCACGCTCAAACGGTTACAAACGCTCAACGCATCACCTTTACACGCCGCCATAAGGTGCGCTACGCTACGTGACATCTGTAACTAGCTGCATCGCCGGGTGTCTCAAGTAGCCATCTGTGGCTCAGCGTACCTTATTTACACAACGCTACAACAAGCTAATATGGGCGGACCTGGTGCAGCAGGGACAGCACATAGGCGTGCCACAATTGTGGATTACAAGACGTCCGTACGCTGATAGGACAAAGCCAGAACATCATGATTGGGCAGGCATCGCAGGAGGCTGGTTAATACAGCACGCTCGAGCTATTGTGTAGTGTGACTCGTCAGCTCCTTAAATATGCCGCCCTAAGCAGCGACTACCAATCGTCATGCAGGAGCTTCCACCAATGATCGCACATGGGGCGGGTAACACGGAGCCAGGGTCACGCCTTAGCTACATTGCAGCTACATCGCAGGGTGTCCAGAGTTCCCTTCCGTAACTTCTTTACACGCCGATGCATCTTGCTACCATCGGCTTTGTAGCTCTCTGTTTTCGAGCAGAGGTCGTAAACAGATGTATCTGTTGCCGGCTGTATCGTCACGTCTTCAGACGCCGCTACGACGGGCTATATTGGCGCTACAAGCTACATTTGTAGCCTGTAGCGGGATGCATCCATCCTGCCGTAGCGGCGTGTAAAGGTACCCTTATGGTACCTTTACACGCCGCGACGGCAGGCTGGATACATCGCGCTACTTCGCGTGCACGAGCACGCTCAAACGGCTACAAACGGTCAACGCACCCTCTTTACACGCCGCGACAAGGTGCGCTACGCCACGCTACATCTATAGCTAGCTACATCGCCGGGTGTCTCAAGTAGCCAGCTGTAGCGTAGCGTACCATGTTTACACACCGCTCCAACAAGCTACTATGGGCGGACCCGGTGCAGCAGGGATAGCACATAGGCGTGCAACAATCTTGGATTACGAGCTGTCCGTATGATGATAGGACAGCGCAATATCATCAGGATTGGCCAGGCATCGCAGGAGGCTGGTTAATACAGCACGCTCGAGTAATTGTGTAGTGTGACTGGTCAGCTCCTTAAATATCCCGCCCTATGCTGCGACTACCAATCATAAAGCAGGAGCGATCTCCAATGATCGCAGATGGGGCGCGGTAACATGGCGACTGTGTCACGCCTTAGATACATGGCAGCCACATCGCCGGGTGTCCAGAGTTGCCTTCCGTAACTTCTTTACACGCCGATGCATCTTGCTACCATCGGCTTTGTAGCTCTCTGTTTTCGAGCAGAGGTCGTAAACAGATGTATCTGTTGCCGGCTGTATCGTCACGTCTTCAGACGCCGCTACGACGGGCTATATTGGCGCTACAAGCTACATTTGTAGCCTGTAGCGGGATGCATCCATCCTGCCGTAGCGGCGTGTAAAGGTACCCTTAGTGTTTCTTAAAGCTATAAAGTTGCCATTTGAAATGACTTTAGTTTTGTGCCATGTCTGTGATCTGCTTTTTTTCTACAACATTAAGCAACTGAATGAACATCCTCCAAGCCAGGTGATTCCATAATTTTTGTTATAAGGTGATATTTATCATCAGGATTCTTTTGGTTTAAAAGATGTTTATTGGTAATTGTAAACATTTCCTAAATTACATACAAATGTTTGATGTTCAAAAAGATCTGATTTGCAGATAAAACATTTTCCACATTCGTGACCCATATGGATTCTCCTCTATATGAATTGTCTGATTATTACCAAGATCTGATTTCTGGGTGAAATCTTTCCCAGATTATAAACATGAATATAGTTTCTCTCCTGTGTGACTCCCCTCATGTTGATAAAGACCCGATAGGCGTGTAAAATATTTCCTGTATTCTGGGCATGAATATGGCTTCTCCCCTGTGTGACTTCTCTGATTTCTAAGTAGATTGGATTTCTGGTAAAAATATTTCCCACACTCTGAATATGAACATATATTCTTCTGGGTGTGATAAATCAGATTATGTTATACATGTGAGATATCTGTAAATGTTTACAACACTATGAGCAGAAATATGGCTTCTCACCTCTGTGACTTCTCTCATGTATAATAAGATTTGATTTATTTGTAAAACATTTCCTACATTTTAGGCATGAATATGTTTTTTTTCCTCTGTGACTTCTCTGATGACCAACAAGATATGATCTGTGACTGAAACATTTCTGACATTTTGAACATGAATACGGCTTCTCCCCTGTGTGACTTCTCTGATGAATAACAAGAGATGATTTACTTGTATAACATTTCCCACAATTTGTACATCCATATGGCTTCTCACCTGTGTGAATTCTCTGATGAATAACAAGATTTGATTTACTTGTAAACCAATCTCCACATTCTGTACATCCATACGGCTTCTCCCCTGTGTGACTTCTCTCATGTATAATAAGATATGATTTACTTGTAAAACATTTCCCACAATTTGTACACCCATACGGTTTCTCACCTGTGTGTGTTCTCTGATGACTAACAAGATCTGATTTTTGTGTAAAACATTTCCCACATTCTGGACATCCATACGGCTTCTCACCTGTGTGACTTCTGTCATGTATAATAAGATATGATTTACTTGTAAAACATTTTCCACATTTTGGGCATGAAAATGTTCTCTCCCCTGTGTGAATTTTCTGATGAGTAACAAGATGTGATCTCTGACTGAAACATTTCCCACATTCTGGACATCCATATGGCTTCTCACCTGTGTGACTTCTCTCATGTATAATAAGATATGATTTACGTGTAAAACATTTTCCACATTTTGGGCATGAAAATGTTATTTCCCCTGTGTGAATTTTCTGATGAGTAACAAGATATGATCTCTGACTGAAACATTTCCCACATTCTGAACATGAATATGGCTTCTCCCCCGTGTGACTTCTCTGATGTATAACAAGATGTGATTTACGTGTAAAACATTTTTTACATTCTGAACATGAAAATTGCTTCTTTCCTTTGAGAGCTGCTGGATATTTCATTCCCCTTCTGTGAATGTTACTTTGCTCTTCAGTCTGTGATGATTCAGAAGATGAGGGTATATCTTGGACAATGGCATGTTCTTCATATGTAGCTTGTGAGAGATCAGGATTTTCTGACTTAAAATCTGACGTCAGATGTCCCTCCACGCTCCTATTACAGTTATCTGCATAAAATTGAATCTAATTTGATTATTTAGGAATAAAAATTTAAAAGCATGTTACAATTTTACTAACATCAGTCCGTCACACAAATAACAAGCCTCACACAGAAAATTAAAGAAAGCTATTATTTTCTTTTACAAATGTCTTAATTTTTCTTCATCACTAAAATAAAAATACAAAACAGAATCCAGATTTTCCAGCTCTTTGTCTACTTGGAATAAATAAGTGTCTGTGGTGCAATCATCTCTCATATATACATGTGATATTCCCAGAGCCGGGGCTGACATAGCCGGAGAGGGAGGAAGATATTCAGCTCTTTATAAACATGGCAGTGTGAATACCCCCTCCTGTATTTATGGTCATATATAGTGTACACCACTGGGTAAGGTCATTATTAAAGGAAAGGAGGGGATAAAGGATGTGAATACATGATATTAATATTTAACTTGTATTATTACTAATGAAATAAAAATGATTATAAAAATGTCCTTATCCTTGACCAAGAATTCCCAACTCGTGAGATGGGAGAGGATCTGCCTGGGTCCTCAGTGTTATCTCCCAGTCTAATATTGGGATTATATTGCCCCTTATATAATGAGGAGTGATGGTATTAGTATTAATAAGCTGCACCATGATTTTGACAGATAAATAATTCTATATCTCTAATTATTGTGTCTGTACTCGGGCCGGCATGAAATATACATTGAACAATAATATAAACCCAACACTTGTGTTTTTGTTCCCATTTTTCATGATCTGAAGTCAAAGATCGAAGACTTTTTCTATGAACACAAAACGTCTTTTCTCTTCATAAATTGTCCACAAATGTGTCTATATCTGTGTTAGTGAGAACTTCTTCTTCTGCGGAGATAATCCATCCTCCTCACAGGTGCGGCATATCAAGATGCTGATTACACACATGATTATTGCACAGGTGCGCCTTACACTGGCCACAATAAAAGCTGCAGTTTTACAGTATTGGAGGGTCCAGGTGGGAGGATCAGAAACCCAGTCAGTATCTGGAGTGACCCCCATTTACCCCACACAGTGCAGCACATCTCCTTCACATAGAGGTGATCAGGCTGATGATTGTGGCCTGATGTTGGTCCGCTCCTCTTCAATGGCTGTGTGATGTTACTGGATATTGGCAGGAACTGGAACACGCTGTCGAATACGCCGATCCAGAGCATCCCAAACATGCTCAATGGGTGACATGTCCGGGGAGTATGCGGCCATGCAGGAACTGAGATGTTTTCAGCTTCCGGGAATTGTGTACAGATCCTTGTAACCTGGGGCCGTGCATTATCATGCTGCAACATGAGGGGATGGTCGTGGATGAATGGAACTACAATGGCCTCATGATCTCATCACAATGTCTCTGTGCATTAAACATGCCATCAATAAAATGCATCTGTGTTCGATGTCCATAACATTCACCTGCCCATACCATAAGCCCACTGCCACTATGGGCCACTCAATTCAGAATTCATCAACAAATGGCTCACCCACATGACGTCATACACGCAGTCTGCCATTCGCCCTCTACTGTGAAAACGGATTAATCCATGAAGAGAACACTTCTTCAACTAGTGAGACGCAATCGAATGTAACCATTTGCACAGTTAAGTCGGTTACAACAACAACCTGCAGTCAGGTGGAGATACCGATGAGGATGAATAGCTGCAGTCAGGTGGAGACACCGATGAGGACGACGAGCTGCAGTTAAGTGAGACCCCGATGAGGACGACGAGCTGCAGTCAGGTGGAGACACTGATGAGTACAACGAGCTGCAGTCAGGTGGAGACCCCGATAAGGACCACGAGCCGCAGTCAGGTGGAGACACCGATGAGGATGACGAGCTGCAGTCAGGTGGAGACACTGATGAGTACAACGAGCTGCAGTTAAGTGAGACCCCGATGAGGACGACGAGCTGCAGTCAGGTGGAGACCCCGATGAGGACCACGAGCCGCAGTCAGGTGGAGACAGATTAGGATGAAGATCTGAAGATGAGTTTCCCTGGCGTGGCATCTGACAGTTTGCGCAGAAATTATTTGGTTATGTGTGGCGCTCCTGCAGTTCGGCCTCCACCATGGTACTGCATCTATATAATAGGTGTGGCATCAAGCTCACAGGAAAGAAAGGAAAACTTTGCTGAGACCCCCGACGTACACCCAACACAACCTGATCTCCAGGCCAGGGAGATGCTGGGCGGAAAAAACTCACATTCCGAGCAATCCCCATCTACTAACTGGCGGGAGGGGTTAGGTGAGGGGTGGGAGGCAACTAGAGGAGAGAGTTTTAGAGAAGTCGGGAGCTAGTGAGGAAGCTAGCACGGGAACGTGGAGTTAGGTACTGGTTCTAGGCCCAAGGACCCGAATCTGAAGCCAGCTGTCCAGAGAAACTAGCTGCAGAATGGGCAACAGCCCCAATTTGGTCCGGATATCTTCAGGACCAGCTATGAAACTGGAGGTCACTGGGCTGCATGTAAACTCGCCACCATAGTGGACCTGGAATCCCTGTGAGCTGGCCAGGCTGCAATCCTGGTGAATACAGGACCCGGCTGGGTTGTGTCTGCTTCAGCACCAAGCACAAGGGTAAGAACTGCAAGAACCCTGTGAGTTGTCTGGTCCTTCCTGCATGTCCCTGCACCTGCCTGCAGAGCCACAACTCTGCACTACAACCTCTACCATCTTATCACCTTACACTTACTACTATTCCCAGGGGCCCGGTCCAAGTGAGGGGAGTGTTCCAACAAGCTGCATCCCCATCCAACCCCTGGGACTTCTACCTGCAGCAATGGACATCCGTGACCATAAACCTCAGCTGGCATCACAACAAACTTTTAAAACCCCCATAACATGTCCAGTGTGTGCCACGACCTCCAGACTATCACCGTGACTACTGAACTGTGTGACCCCAGACGGTCGAGTACCCCAGGCCCGTGATCGTGGCATATGCACTGAATATTGCAGCTGCTGTTTGAGTGGCTGGTCTCACAAGATCTTTGAGGTGAAGATGCTGGATGTGGAGGTCCTGGGCTGGTATGATTACACGTGGTCTGTGATTGTGAGGCCGGTTGGCTGTGCTGCCAAATTCTCTGAAACGTCTTTGGAGACGACTTATGGTAGAGAAATAATCATTCAATTCAAGAGCAACAGGTGACATTCCTGCAGTCAGCTGCCAACTGCACGCTCCCTCATACCTGCCACATCTGTGCATTGTGCTGTGTGATAAAACTGCACATTGTAGAGCGGCCTTTTATTGTGGCAGCCTAGAGCTCACCTGAGACCTGATGAGGCTGGTGAACAATAATGTAATCAGCATTTCCTCCTCACCCGAGCCGTTATCTGTAGGAATCTCCTCGTTCCTCTGCTCATCACCGCTCACATATTTCTCTTCTTTTACCATTATGTCTGGAGTGTTACAATGGTTCAGAACTTCATCCCGATTCAAAACCTGTGAAACAAATAGGATAAATGTCACCAGATACTTGGACAAGTCACATGGAATGAAGAGATGAGCAGAAAAGATCATTAAAGGGTTATTTCCCCCCAAAAGCAAGTTATCCCCTATCCATTGTAGATTGGCGGGGGCAACTGCTGGGACCCCCAGCTGATCCAGAGATCCTGAGAATGCGGCTCTGCAGCTCCATACTGAGAAAGGGAAGGTGCTCATGCTCGGCCTCTGCTCCATTCATTGTCTATGGGACTGATGTAAATAGCCGAGCGCTGCACTTCACAGTCACATTGACAATGAATAAAGCGGAGGTTGAGCATGTGCACATTTGCTCTTTGTAGACTGGGCTGCAGAGCCACATTCTTGGGGTTACAGAGCCCCAATGTTAGGATCGATGGAGATCCCAGTGGTCAGAATATCTTGTTGTTTTGGGAATATCCCTTTAATCAGCAGGACGAGCAAAAATCACATTACAGCAAATAGCTGCACATCTTCCATATAAATCCACCGACCTGATGATCCGGTGAGCAGTCCTGAGGTCCGGGATGTCTCTCTGGTGTCGTCCTCTTACTGGTTCTTACTGCAGGAAACACATAAGGAGATTAATCCATTCTTTATATAGAAGTGATTTAGTGTTTGGCCACTTTGGGAAACTCCTTAAGAAATGCAATGATTGTAACAATTGTAGTAATAAGATTTATCAGACGTTCTGCTGTTTTGGCTCCTTCTTACGACAGCCGTATCCTCTGATCACACACCGCTCCCGTCATTAATATGGAGGAGCCTGTGATCAGACACTCTGCATCCAGGACACAAGCGCCGGTGCTGTGTGCTACAATGGAGGAAGCAGAGACGTCTCATCATCGGCCGCAGCCGTGACCAACAAACACATCACCGCTGCTGTTCTAGTGTTTGATGGCCAGAATCACATGACCATGGAGCGAGCAGTGGGGGCTCAGGAAGGGGAATCGCACTCATTTTATTTTCTTCTAAAAGGTTTTTCTAATTTTCCAGCATCAACTTCTCAAGATTTTCCTATAGCAGCCCCCCCCTCCCCATAACAGATGTGTGTATTTAGTGGTGTCTATTACCTGGTGATGTGCGGGGCTGGTGATCCTCCATCATGACGTCCTTGTACCGATCCTTGTGTCCTTCTAGATACTCCCACTCCTCCATGGAGAAATAGACGGCGACATCCTGACACCTTATAGGAACCTGACACATACAATGATACCATTGTCATCCCCCGATCCCTTCATAGCGTTACTGTATAATGTCCCAGCATTCCCAGCACTGTCACCTCTCCAGTCAGCAGCTCAATCATCTTGTAGGTGAGTTCTAGGATCTTCTGGTCATTGATGTCCTCATGTATCCGCGGGTGCGGTGGAGACCCCGGGATTGGGCTCAGGGGTCCTCCCCATCCATCAGATACTGGGTCCTGACAGCGATCAGTAGGGGTCTTCTTCACCACTGTGTAATCCTGAGTATGGAGACACAGTAATAGATATCACTACAGACATGTTATTACAATAGAGGAGAATGATGTCAGAGATTGTGATGAGGTCACATCACCTCTCCAGTAATCCGGAAGATGATCTCTAGGGTGATATTCAGTATACTCTCCACCATCTCTCCATCTCTGGATCTATCCATCCTTCACAGGTGAATCAGGAGAATTCTCTTATATAGAAGATATCAGCCGAGAGGATCCGATATTGTAGAGACCTGAATAGGATAAAATCTGAGTTATAAACGTTCTACAGATCCCGAAATAGAAGAAGATCAACATCATCAACTAAATGAAGGGTCAAGACATAAATAGAAGAAAGAAATGATACAGAAAGACAGTATAGGAGACATGACGGGGGAGGGGGTGGGATAGGGCGGGGGAGGGGAGGGCTCAGGATCCTGTATTCAATGTTCCTCAATGTTTGGGATTCGGCAGAGGAACTAAATTGAAGCCAATAAAGCCGAGTCTCATAAGAGCAGCCATAGCACAGCGCCTTTATCCTACCAGAGACCCTAAGCTTTGTCCTCAGGAGGAGCACTGGCCTGAAGGGTGTGTGGAGACACGGGGGGCAGGGGGGTCTCGTCCGCTGGCCGGAAGCCTTTAGACAGAGCGCATGGACCAGGGCTCATCCCACTGAACGGCCGAACTCCTAAACCGTGGGCAGAACACGACTCAGACAACACAGGGAGGAACCGCACAATGGGAAGACTTTACTGGATCCAACAGTCACAGGAAATAACACAGAACAACAAGGGCCACAATGTAACAGGAGCAGAGTCTCACCCTCCGCTGTCACCCGGGATTACACTGCAAACTACACACAACACTGTGCTTACAGGACCTGTGCTGATGTCATAGTCATGTGATCATGTGTGGGAGGAGTCAGGGTCACATGACCAGGTGTCCTCTATGGTGAGTGTGAATAGTGCAGAGTATTGCAGAACAAGAGAAAATCCCTCAATCTCCAGATAAACTTTAGCTTCACAGCGAATCCTGAGCACAAACTATCAGCACTCCCCCCAACTCTATAACTATTGACCATAGGCTGGAAACACACTGGCGAGTGACAAACGGTCCGATTGACATATACGAGAGTCGTACGAGTGTCGTCCTTTTTGTGGTTAGTGCGGCTTCCAAGTGCTGTCCATGTGCAATGCGTTTTTCTTCTCAGCAGCTATCTACTCTATAATTGCCGTAGGCATTTTTGTGTCGGACCCCGAAAAACGCCGTGGCTTTGTCACGCTGTGACGTCACCACGCGCGAGCAATGGCCGCGAAGCGGCCATTGCGAGTCGCTGTCCGAAAATAGAACCAGAGGCTCGGCCACAAAGTTAGCGATTTACCGCTGAGGTAGCGCGAGCAATGGCCGCGAGGCCATTGCGAGTCGCTACCTCAGCCGCCGCACCTGCCGCAAGTCCCCCTATACTTTCTATGGGGATTACTGCAACCGCGCCGCAAGTGTAACGCTTATGCGGCAAACGCGGCAGATGCGGTTACACTTGCGGCGCGGTTGCGGTAATCCCCATAGAAAGTATAGGGGGACTTGCGGCAGGTGCGGCAAGTGCGGTTTTGCACTTGCGGCAAGTGCGGCCGCGAAAATCTTAAAAAAAAATTAAAAATATTCTACAGCTCACAGCTATAAAATAAAAATGCTAATAATAATGATATTAATGCTATTAATACTGCTATTAATGCTACTAATAATGCTATTCATGATATTAATAATATTATTATGCTATTAATAATGCTATTAATGCTAATAATACTGCTAATAATGCTATTAATACTGCTATTAATGCTACCAATAATGCTATTAATATAATGTTATTAATGCTATTATTAATGCTATTAATGCTAATAATAATGCTGTTAATGCTAATAATAATGCTAATAATGCTATTAATATTGCTATTAATGCTACTACTAATGCTATTAATCATGTTATTAATGCTATTATTAATGCTATTAATGCTATTAATGCTAATAATTATGCTATTAATGCAAATAATGCTAATAATAATGCTATTTGTGGTATTATTAATGCTATTAAGGCTAATAATCATGCTATTTATGCTATTCAAAATGCTATTAATGCTAATAATATTGCTATTAATGCTCTTTATGCTAATAACTAATGCTATTAATGCAATTATTTATGCTATTAATTTATTATTTATGCTATTAATGCTATTAATAATGCTATTAATGCTAATATTAATGCTATTAAGGCTAATAATCATGCTATTAATGCTATTCTTAAAGCTATTAATGCTAATAATATTGCTATTAATTTTATTAATGCTATTATTTATGCTATTAATGCTATTATTTATGGTATTAATCTATTTATAATGCTATTAATGCTATTAATATGCGATTCTGCAATTAATATGCTATATAATGCTATTAATTATGCTATTAATGCTAATATTAATGCTATTAATGTAATATTAATGCTATTAATGCTATTACTGCTAATAATAATTCTATAAATGCTACTAATTATGCTATTAATGCTAATATTAATGCTAATAATAATGCTATTAATGATATTATTAATACTATTAAGGCTAATAATCATGCTATTAATGCTATTAATAATGCTATTAATGCTATTATTAATGCTAATACTGCTATTAATAATGCTATTAGTGCTAATAATAATGCTATTAATGCTAATAATTATGCTATTAATGGTAATATTAATGCTAATAATGCTAATAATAATGCTAATAATGCTATTATTTATGCTATTAAGGCTAATAATCATGCTATTCATCATTAATGCTATTAATGTTATTAATGCTAATATTAATGCTATTAATTCTATTATTAATGCTATTAATGCTATTAATAATGCTATTAATGCTAATAATAATGCTATTACTGCTAATAATAATGCTATTAATGCTAATAATTATGCTATTAATGCTAATATTAATGCTAATAATGCAAATATAATCCTATTAATGCTATTAATAATGCTATTAAGGCTAATAATCATGCTATTTATGCTATTCAAAATGCTATTAATGCTAATAATATTGCTATTAATGCTCTTTATGCTAATACTAATGCTATTAATGCGATTATTTATGCTATTAATTCTATTATTTATGCTATTAATGCTATTAATAATGCTATTAATGTTATTAATAATGTTATTAATGCTATTATTAATGCTATTAAGGCTAATAATCATGCTATTAATGCTATTAATAATGCTATTAATGCTATTTTTAATTCTATTAATGCTATTAATAATGTTATTAAAGCTAATAATGCTATTACTCCTCATAATAATGCTATTAACGCTATTATTAATGCTATTTATGGTAATAATGCTATTAATACTAATAATAATACTATTATTAGCACTATTATTGCTATTAATAATGCTATTAATGCTAATAATAATGCTGTTAATGCTAATAATTATGCTAATAATGGTAATAATAATGCTATTAATGCTAATAATATTGCTATTAATGCTATTATTAATGCTATTAATGCTAATACTAATGCTATTAATGCTATTATTTATGCTATTAATGCTATCATTTATGCTATTAATGCTATTATTAATGCTATTAATGCACATACTAATGCTATTAATGCTATTCGTAATGCTATTACTCCTATTAATACTGCTCTTAATGCTATTAATACTGCTATTAATGCTCTTAATACTGTTATTAATGCTCATAATACTGCTAATAATGCTATTAATACTGCTATTACTGCTAATAAAATGCTAATGCTAATATTATTGCTATTGATGATGCGATTATTATTTAAAAATCTTTAAAAAAACAATAAACATATTCTAGACACCCGATGCATTTGCATCGGGCTCACAGCTAGTCTACTATATAATCGTCTAATTCTGTCTGTCTCTAACGGAAATCCCGCGTCGCTGATTGGTCGCGCCAGCCACTCACGACCAATCAGCGATGGGCACAGTCCGGCAGCGAATTGGCATGGGATTTGAACCACGCACGCGACCGCTACCGTCGTGAGATCAGTGAAGCAGCATGTGGCTTGGTGGGGGTTTTGAATCCCACGCCGCTCATTGGTCCACGCGGTCGACAGCAACCAATCAGCGAAGTGGCATGGTATTGGCGGGAGATTTAAAGCTGGCTCAGCTCAGTGGTTAGCACTGTATGGTGGCTCAGTGGTGAGCACTGTATATGGTGGCTCAGTGGTTAGCACTGTATATGGTGGCTCAGTGGTTAGCACTGTATATGGTGGCTAGTGGTTAGCACTGTATATGGGCTCATGGTTAGCACTGTATATGGTGGCTCAGTGGTTAGCACTGTATATGGTGGCTCAGTGGTTAGCACTGTATAGGTGGCTCAGTGGTTAGCACTGTATATGGTGGCTCAGTGGTTAGCACTGTATATGGTGGCTCAGTGGTTAGCACTGTATATGGTGGCTCAGTGGTTAGCACTGTATATGGTGGCTCAGTGGTTAGCACTGTATAACGTGTGGCTAGTGTTAGCATGTATGGTGGCTCAGTGGTTAGCACTGTATATGGTGGCTCAGTGGTTCAGCACTGATATGGTGCTTAGTGTTAGCACTGTATGGTGGCTCAGTGGTTAGCACTGTATATGGTGGCTCAGTGGTTAGCATTTTATACGGTGACTTATGTGTTAGCACTGTATATGGTGGCTCAGTAGTTAGCACAGTATATGGTGGCTCAGTGATTAGCACTGTAATGGTGACTCTGTGGTTAGCACTGTCAAAGTGGCTCAGTGGTTAGCACTGTATGGTGGCTCAGTGGTTAGTACTGTATATGGTGGCTCAGTGGTTAGCACTGTATATGGTGACTCAGTGGATAGCACTGTATATGGTGGCTCAGTGGTTAGCACTGTATATGGTGGCTCAGTGGTTAGCACTGTATATGGTGGCTCAGTGGTTAGCACTGTATGGTGGCTCAGTGGTTAGCACTGTATGGTAGCTCAGTGGTTAGCACTGTATATGGTGGTTCAGTGATTAGCACTGTATATGGTGGCTCAGTGGTTAGCACTATATGGTGGCTCAGTGGTTTGCACTGTATGGTGGCTCAGTGGTTTGCACTGTATATGGTGGCTCAGTGGTTAGCACTGTATATGGTGGCTCAGTGGTTAGCACTGTATATGGTGGCTCAGTGTTTAGCACTGTATATGGTGGTTCAGTGGTTAGCACTGTATATGGTGGCTCAGTGGTTAGCACTGTATGGTGGCTCAGTGGTTAGCATTGTATGGTGACTAAGTGATTAGCACTGTATGTTGGCTCAGTGGTTAGCACTGTATGGTGGATTAGTAGTGAGCATTGTATAGTGGCTCAGTTATGGGAGGCAGGCACACGGGAGGCAGAGGGCACAGAGGAGGCTGGGGCACAGGGGAGGGGTAAGGCACAGGGGGAGGCAGCACACACAGGGAGAGACAGCACACACAGGGAGAGACAGCACACACAGGGGCTGAGAGCATATAGAGTGGAGAGAAAGGCACAAGTAAGACAGAGCGCACAGGGGAAGAGACAGCACAGAAAGGAGAGAGCGCACAAGGGAACACCGGCACAGAGACCGCCCTCCCGATGCAATAGCATCGTGCCTATTTCTATATTCTAGAATACCCGATGCGTTAGAATCGGGCCACCATCTAGTTTACTGTATAATCATTTACAGGAACATTTTTTACAGTTGTCTGAGCTACAGAATGATAATGTATCAATTAAAACTCGCATCAGACTCGGATGTTCTGTGTATGGTCCGACTGCGGTCCGTGATTTTTGTAGGACCCATAGACTTGCATTGGAGAGTCTCGGACGGTAATAAGCATCCTGTCGCAGCATGTTGCGACTGACTCGTCATCCGTGAAGCAGATGAGAAAAAACGTTCGACACTCGGAAATGTCCTCTCGGACATTGAGTAACATTAGTCGGACTACAATGCGATTTTTACTCGTTTCACGCCAGTGTGTCCGTACCCATGGAAAGACACACAAACACCTGAACTCTCCTCACCTCTATAATACAGAGCACACACACAGGGCTGCCGCTATGGCCTGACAGGTCTGACTGGTGTCACGGGCCCACCCATCATTGGATGGGGTGTGGCCATTGGAACTGGCGCCTGGCTGTATAGGCAGGGGGCGTGGTCATTTGAGCAAGGAGGGCCGCCCCCCCCGGCCATCTGTCCCCAAACCAAAGTGACCTCCCTTGTATACAAGACACATCCAGCCTTATATTACTGTAAATATACATATGACAGAACTGGGGAAGGAAGGGGACACTATCTCCGGGAATGAAGGGGTTACTGTGTCCAGTAATGGGGAATGTGCACATACCTCCACATGCAGAGCCGCTCACTACATATGCGGCTGCTCTGTGCTTACAGGACCTGTGATGATGTCACATTGAGGGGAGGAGTCAGGGGTCACATGATCAGCTCCTCATATGCAGGACTCTGCTGTGCTGGTTTTCATGGTGCTGGATAAGGTGAAGTTAATGTGTAAGGTGAGGAGGGATTTATAATATAGATGTAACAGAGCCGTGTGTGTACAAGGTGTACGGAGCAGAGCCGAGTGTGTACAAGGTGTACGGAGCAGAGACGAGTGTGTACGAGGTGTACGGAGCAGAGCTGAGTGTGTACGAGGTGTACGGAGCAGAGCCGAGTGTGTACGAGGTGTACGGAGCAGAGCTGAGTGTGTACGAGGTGTACAGAGCAGAGCCGAGTGTGTACGAGGTGTACGGAGCAGAACCGAGTGCGTACGAGGTGTACGGAGCAGAGCCGAGTGCGTACGAGGTGTACGGAGCAGAGCCGAGTGTGTGCGAGGTGTACGGAGCGAGCGAGTGTGTACGGAGCGGAGCCGAGTGTGTGCGAGGTGTACGGAGCGGAGCCGAGTGTGTACGAGGTGAGCGGAGCCGAGTGTGTGCGAGGTGTACAGAGTGGAGCCGATGTGTGTGAGGTGGGAGCGGAGCCGAGTGTGTGCGAGGTGTGCAGAACGGAGCCGAGTGTGTGCGAGGTGTACTGAGCGGAGCCGAGTGTGTACGAGGTGTACAGAGCAGAGCCGATTGTGTGTGAGGTGGGAGCGGAGCCAAGTGTGTACGAGGTGTATGGAGCAGAGCCGCGTGTGTACGAGGTGTACGGAGCGGAGCCGCGTGTGTACGAGGTGTACGGAGCGGAGCCGCGTGTGTACGAGGTGTATGGAGCGGAGCCGAGTGTGTGCGAGGTGTTCAGAGCGGAGCCGCATGCGTACGAGGTGTACGGAGCAGAGCCAAGTGTGTGCAAGGTGTACAGAGCGGAGCCGAGTGTGTGCGAGGTGTACGAGGACGATGTAGCGAGGTCGAGCTGAGCGATGTGTGCGAGGTGTACGGAGCAGAGCCGATGTGTGTGTGAGCGGAGCCAAATGTGTGCGAGGTGTACGAGCGAGCCGAGTGTGTCGGTGTACAGAGGAGTAGTGGTCGAGGTGTACGGAGCGAGCCGAGTGTGTGCGAGGTGTACGGAGCGGAGCCGAGTGTGTACGAGGTGTACGAAGTGGAGCCGAGTGTGTATGAGTGTACGGAGCGGAGCCGAGTGTGTACGAGGTGTACGGAGCGGAGCCGCGTGTGTACGAGGTGTACGGAGCGGAGCCGTGTGTGCGGTAGTAGGAGCGGAGCCGAGTGTGTGACGAGGTGTATGAGCGGAGCCGAGTGTGTGCGAGATGTACGGAGCGGAGCCGAGTGTGTGCGAGGTGTCAGAGCGGAGCCGATGCGTACGAGGTGTACGGAGCGAGCCAGAGTGTGTGCAAGGTGTACAGAGCGGAGCCGAGTGTGTGCGAGGTGTACGAGCGGAGCCGAGTGTGTGCGAGGTGTACGGAGCGAGCCGAGTGTGTGCGAGGTGTACGGAGCGGAGCCGAGTGTGTACGAGGTGTACGGAGCGGAGCCGAGTGTGTGCGAGGTGTACGGAGCGAGCCGAGTGTGTGGTGACGATGGTGTACGGAGCAGAGCCGAGTGTGTGCGAGGTGTACGGAGCGGAGCCGAGTGTGTGCGAGGTGTACGGAGCAGAGCCGAGTGTGTGCGAGTGTACGGAGCGGAGCCGAGTGTGTGGTACGAGGTAGTACGGAGCGAGCCGAGAGTGTGTGCGAGGTGTAGGGCGGAGCGAGCATGTGTGTACGAGGTGTACGGAGCGGAGCCGAGTGTGTGCGAGGTGTACGGAGCGGAGCCGAGTTGTGCAGGTGTACGGAGCGGCCGAGTGTGTGTGAGTGGACGGGCCAGTGTGTGCGAGGTGTTGTACCATGGTAGACCCCCCCGGATGCTGCTCCTATAGTCCCGGCTGCCTCTGCTGGCAGCATTCTTCTCCAGAGTCTTGGCAGTCGCTGTCTGCCATCTGCAACTGAGCAGATGCTGAGGAGACCGGAGCAGCGAGAAGAGAGGTGAGTATTTACTATTTTTTTTTTAATCTATGAGTACACTGGTGGGAAACTATGTGATGTGGAATATAATATAGGAGAACTATGGGGTGCAATATACTATAAGGAAGGTTATGGGGATGCATTATACTATATGGCGTGGCCACACATTGGGCAATAAAGTCCACGTTTTTTATTTTTTTTCTGCGGTTTTTCCTTTTTTTACCCTATTGTAAGGAACCATCTGGATTGCAGGTTGGGAAAGTTTTACACATAAATTGAGATAATTTTTGGTGCTGATCCAATTTTTTACTATAAATATAATGTATGTTTGGGTGGAGGTGGAGCATGAGTGGAGGCGAGGCAGGTGTAGGCAGAGCATGGGTGGAGGCGGAGGCAGATGGAGGCGGAGCATGGGTGGAGGCGGAGCATGGGTGGAGGCGGAGGCAGGTGGAGGCGGAGCATGGGTGGAGGCGGAGGCAGGTGGTGGCGGAGCATGGGTGGAGGCAGAGCCAGGTGGAGGCTGGGTAGAGTCTTAGGGGGGGGGCCACAAAAGTTTGACAGTCAGGGGCCCCGAAATTCCTAGTGGCAGCCATGCACACACATACTCTGCTACACAACAAGGCTCTAAGGAAAGACATTTATAAAGCTGCTATTGACAAGAATTTGTCCCCAGATGTCGGTGACAGCCCATCCAATCCACACAGGAGAATACCTCACCATAGATGTCCATAGATTAATGGTGGGTTTACACGCTCCAACGTCGGTCCGATATTAGATCCGACGGCGCGGGAGCGCACTTTTTCTGGCCAGATTTCAAAGATCGCATCGGAGGTTTACACAGCGCGATATCGGCATACAACGTCTCTACGATGTGTACGCCCCCTTGTACGGCCGACCCAGGAACCACCATTTAACATGGGAGTGAATAGGGGACGTTGTACTGCACATCGTAGTTGGGCGTTTACACAGCACGATCCGGCCACAACGTCCATCCAATATCGGCCCGTTGGAGAGCACGCTCATTCGATCCCCGATATCGGTTTGGCATCGTTCGTGCATCGTATTGGATGTTTAAACCATACAACGCACAAACGATATCGGGGACAACGCACGAACCACGTGACTTTTGGTCGGAGTTGGACGCCGATATCGGGACGTGTAAACACACCATCATATGTCTAATAATGAGAAATGACACAGGTAAAAAGTATTGAACATATAAAGAAAGAGAGGAGTAAAAAGCCCTGAAAAGTCCTGAAAGCGATCCTGCCACTGAGTGATGATAATATCAGCTGCTTCCACTGATGGAGCATAATAAGGCGTCTGATTACTGTGATAGCAGGATTCATTCATTAGATCTAGAATTCATTGTGTTACATGTAAACTCCATTTTGTCTTTGTGTGATAATCTGTCCTTTGTCTTTTCTAGTGTAATGCAGAGACAAGGACCAATGGTTATTTTAGATATAAACTCTATAGCTTCTTTGTTAGAATGAAAACTTGAGGATCTTTGGAATGGGAAACTACGACTATTGCAGACTATGAGCAGTGTGCAAAGGGTGCTGATGTTCACCCAACAGGATGCATGTATGTAAATGCCAAAAGATAAGTTCACCAATGACGATGTTACAATGTTTGTCCAAGAAAATGCCTATATAAGTTTGAATCGATGATGTAATAAACACTGGACTGGACACTGGGACAAAGAGAGCTTACTTCTCATACATGTCTGTCTCAGGGGGCTGCTCAGTTACATACGTACGAGATATCAATGGTTTTAATTAGGAGCACACACAATAGTCTTATACATCCCATACTGAATGGCGACAACATTACCAAGGTGCCACACAAGAAACATCTCATAATGGATAAAACCAGTGAGCTGTCTCAAGACGTTTGCAACCCTATTATTGGGAAAAATACTGATGAGATTGGTTAAAGAAGTATTTCTAAACTACTGAAGATCCCAGTGAGCTCTGTTGGGGATATAATCTGGAAGTGGAAACAATATAATTTCACCATGACCTGGCCATGCCCAGATGTTCCATGCAAGATTTCACACATTCCATTCTGCTATATATGGTCTCCCACCTTGCTATATATGGTACATGGTCTCCCAAACTGCTATCTATATGGTCCTCCATCCTGCTATATACTAGTGCATATAAATGAATTAAAATGTCATCAAAAAGTTAATTTATTTCAGTAATTCAATACATAAAGTGAAACGCATATATTATATAGAGTCATTACACACAGAGGGATCTATTTCACGTGTTTATTTCTGTTAATGTTGATGATTATCTAAGATAAGAAAGGGGACAGACAGGCGCATATGAGAAGAATCCGTATGTGCTGGTGAAATTAAGGTGACGGGGGGTTAGCCTCTCACCTGTCCGGGTTGTGCTCACCCAGCACAACCCCGGTCTGTAGTGTTCCTGTCGCCGTCAGCTGCAGGGTGTCCATGAGCTCCGCGCACTCGGGCTGTGGTCTCCGGCTTTGTTCCGGTCACGTGACTCCGGTCAGCTGACGCCGCTCCCTATGTCACACCAGGTCCTGTTGTGGTAACCGCGGGTCCTAATCCAAGCTGCTCCTCACGATCTCCCGGAGGGATGTAGAGAAATCTGAATAAGGGGGGTTCTCGTGTCTACAGAGCGCTCAGAATAGAAACCAAGGGATAACAATAGTTATACGATAAAAGCCACAACGCGTTTCAATGGCGGCACGCCATCTTCATCAGGTGGGGGTTATACATGTAAAAGGGGAGTGCATTATATTGAGCCATTTACCAATCGGCATCCAAACACATTCAATTGCTTTTAACCCTTGCTGGGCTAAGCCTGACAGTATGGTTGTGGAGCCATTATACCACTAGGTGGACAGCATTAGAACAATAAAAAAAACGATACAATTCACTTCATTAAAAACCATATCTTACAGTTTTCACCCTACTACCCAATTTATCCCATTACTACTTTCAAAATCTTAAAACAATAGGCATTCTTTCTTAAAAATATGTAATATAAACATAATAGAAAATATATCTATATAAATATATATTTTTAAAAAAAACTACTTACTTTGTCCAATGAATTCTCTACTGGTAATATGTTAAAAATACAGCAAATCATATATCAATAATCTGAACAGTACTCATATTATGGATAATATGAATATACAGAGGATACATGGCTTCATATCATGGAGGTCAGAATTTTGAAATCAACTCCTATTATTTCACCACATTTTCAATGGTCAGATTAAGACCCTCTGGATTCAGCGTACCTAATTTATAGATCCAATAGCTCTCTTTTCTAATAAGATCATTATAACGATCTTGTGGTTCTGATATATACAGCCTCAAGCTAGTTGGATCCTTTTGATAGTACAAACAATAATATTTGGAAACGCTGTGTTGCATAAATCCGTTATGGCGATGTTTGTTAATCCTGGCACGAACAGTTTGAATAGTGCGGCCCACGTACTGTAAACCGCTCGGACAATTTAGTAAATAAGCTACATATGAAGATTGACAGTCCGAGCGGTATCTCATTTGAAAAATCTCACCAGTGGTGAAGGATCAAAACTCAGTTGTGTCTGCCATGATCATTTTACAGCACATACATTTCATAGCATGTACAACAATTTTCTCTTATCCTCCAGTATTGCCCATACAGTATGTTTCTGATCAGTTGGTTGCAAAGTGTGAAAAACGGACCTCCGGAATATCATTAGTCCACCACAACCCCGAACACCACGTGTACCACAAACACCAAGAGAAGAAGAAAAAAGTGACAAACCCTCAACAATGAGAGGGAATATGAGGGTGCTGTCATGGACTCCGAAAAAACACATTACCAGTAAGTAATTACGTGTTTATCGGTCGTCCATGACAGCACCCTGGCGTCTCGACAAACTTTTATTTGAACTCTTTTTCCCAAAACTCTGCTTTTTACTTACCGCCCATCAGGGTGGCCACGGACCAGGTCACGCCACCATGATGGCCCCCAGACGGTCGAGGGCATCGATAGGGCCTGGCTCCAAGTAACCCATGGCCCCCCCTGGGGCGAGTCATATCTCCTCCAAGAACTCGTGAACTCTAGGTATCTTTCCAGACAGCGTTTCACATCTTAGGAGTGTAATTTGAGTTCTTTATCATTGGTAAGGCTACTGCAAAAAGTGGGCAAAATTGTAAAGACTCACGGACTTAGCTGCAGTTTGTTGTCTAATCCCATTCATATCTATGCCATTGACTGTCCTATTAACTTCTTTCCTGGAGCTAAACTGCCCAAATCTAGGCTATATAATATATGTGGTCCTGAGAGACAAGCCATGAAGGATTTCATTGCTGAGAGTTTGGAGGACATATCAGACGCTCATCTTCTCCAGTCGCGGCTGGTTTCTTTTTTGTTAAAAAAAAAAAAAGATGGGGGCCTCTGTCCTTGTTTAGATTTCCAGGAATTGAATCAGATAACTGTCCGTGATCCATATCCCCTTCCTCTGATTCCTGATTTGTTCAGTCAGATTGTGGAAGAAAAATGGTTCTCCAAGTTGGATTTCAGGGGGCCTACAACCTGATTAGAATCAGAGAGGGGATGAATGGAAGACTGCTTTTAATACCCCTAAGGGCCATTTTGAGAGTCTCGTGATGCCATTCGGGCTCACTAATGCCCCTGCAGTTTGTCAACACTTCGTGAATGATATTTTCCATCATATGGAGGGTAGATTTGTGGTAGTTTACTTGGATGATATTTTGATCTACTCACCTGATATGGCGACACATCTCTTCACGTCTGATGTTAAACAGGTGCTACAGATTTTAGGGACAACAGACTGTATGCTAAACTGGAGAAATGTGTTTTCACCGTTCAGGAGGTACAATTTTTGGGGTACCTGTTGTCGCCTTTGGGTTTTCGGATGGATCCAGAGAAGGTCCGGGTGGTGCTTGACTGGGATCGTCCAGAAATCCTGAGGGCATTGCAACTTTTTTGAGGTTCACTAATTTCTACTGTAAATTTATTAAGAATTATTCTGTAATTGTAAAACCTCTCACGGACATGACAAAAAATGGGTCAGATCTTTCTAAGTGGTCAGACTCCGCTCAGCAGGCTTTCTCCTCTCTGACGAGATGCTTTGCTACTGCACCTATTGACTCGCCTAGGGTATGGGGTACTCAGAGCTCGGGCGTGGAGTTGGGGTGCTGTCTGGTGGTCGGTACCCGAGTCTGTGGCCCTGTTCACTGGAAAAATGTGGATAAGTATAGTCCGTGATGCCACCTGTGGAGTCTGGTGAAGGCACCAGTGCTGCTGCAGACCTCCGGGGATGATGAACGGGCAGCTGGGTGGTATAGCTCCCCAAAGGCGGAGATGAGTCCCCGGGGCAGTGTTGCTGCTTTGCTTGTTCTCATGGTAGCAGCTCTGTAAATTAGCCGTAATAAAACAAGAGAGACGTTTCTGATCTGCACGGGTGTTTACTTGTCCCCCGATAACACAGTTCAACACGGGTTAACAGTTACACAGTTCAGGGTAGCTGGCCTAGGAAGTGGCCAATGAACAGGGTGTCTCTATGTGGCTTTGATAGATGTCCCTCTTTTACTACTCTCCAGGTCCTTGTTTGTATGAAGCTTGGCTGGCTTAAAACCTGGCCTGGCCTCCTGTACTCCTGCATAGCTGGACTGTTATAAAAGAACTCTCTTCGGATTGCTGCTACCCGTGAGGCTTTATGCGGGTCCTGGCTCTTAGTGTCTGTGTTGGTTGTTACAGGTTGCCCAGAGGCTGAACTCTCCTGGGTCTGACCAGTGTTGGCGGTGCAGAGTTAGACTTGCCTGTGCTACTCCCGTAGCCGGTTCTCCGCTCTATGGACCAGGGATTCCCCCAGACTGTGTACTCTGACAGTCCGGCATCGGGTCTCCCTCCTTCTTGCTCGGGTCACCACTCTTGCTGGGTCCCCCCCCCCCCCATACGTCCCCTGAAGGGTCCTCTATTTTCTACCACTGCTTGCTGTGCAAATGACTGTGTTCTCTGTCCTAGCTTCCCGCCTTCCACTACCACTCTTATAACCTCCTGCCGGGACCGGTTACCTAGGTAACAGGTTGAACCAATTAGTCCCCTGAAGCTAAGGGTGTATGGATCAGGAGTGAATCCACGTATTAATCTCCCCATTCACTGACCACAGGGATACCACACAAGATGGTCTGGGTGCATTACCCATTAGTGGCGCACCGACCAGTGGGGCACCACACTATCCTCTGTCAGCCCAATCTTTCTCAGCCTTTTATTGATGAGGTGGATGCATCCGAGGTGGGGGCAGTGTTGTCACAAAAGCCGTCTCCCGGTAAATGGTTGCTATGCGCCTTTTTCTCAAAAAAATTATTGTCGGCCGAAAGAAATTGTGATGTCGGTAATAGAGACCTTTTGGCTATTAAGTTGGCTTTTGAGGAATGGTGTCACTGGTTGGAGGGGGTTGTCCATCCCAATACTGTTATCACTGAACATAAGAACTTATCATACCTTGAATCCGCCAAGCGTCTCAACCCCAGGCAATCCAGATGGTCCTTGTTTTTTACAAGATTTAATTTCCGCGTCACCTACCATCCAGGGGTTGAGAATGTGAAGGCAGATGCATTATCACTTAGTTTCCCGGGTGGTAATAATCAAGAGAGTCCTGTTCCCATTTTACACGAGGGGGTGGTTGTTTCAGTTTTTTACCCGGATTTGGAGTGGGAGGTGTTGAAGGCTCAGGGGGGGCGATCCTGTCTCCTGCCCTTTAGGAAGACTCTTTGTACCACCTGATTTGCACCTCAAGGTAATTAAAGAACATCATGACTCTGTACTGGCAGGTCATCTGGTTGTAGGGCCACTTTGGAAATTTTGTTTCGCTGTTTTTGGTGGCCAGGGTTGCAGAAGGACGTGACTAACTTCGTTTCTGCTTGTAGTGTTTGCGCACGCGCTAAGGTTCTGCACACCCGTGCGTCTGGATCTCTCTTGCCATTGTCCATTCCTGATAGGCCATAGACACATCTGTCTATGGATTTTATCACGGATCTCCCTGTGTCTGCAGGCAAGACAGTGGATTTGGTAGTGGTTGATAGGTTCAGCAAGATTATACACTTTGTGGCACTACCAGCACTTTCTAATGCCAAGACACTTGTACAGGTGTTTGTCAGTGAGATCGTGGCACTCCATGGGGTTCCCTCCGATGTGGTCTCAGATTGCGGTACACAGTTTGTTTCCAAATTTTGGAAAGCCTTTTGTACTCGATTAGGGGTAAAGTTGTCCTATTCTTCTGCTTTCCATCCTCAGTTCTAATGAGCAGACTGAGTGCACAAATCAAAATTTGGAGACTTATCTTAGGTGTTTTATCTCTGAAAACCAGGAGGATTGGGCTTCTTATTTTCCTTTAGCCGAATTTGCCATAAATAATCGTCACCAGGAGTCCACCGGCAAGTCACCATTTTTTGGTGCATATGGGTTTCATCCTCAGTTTGGTACCTTTAGTGCTAAAGGTTCTTCGGGAGTTCCTGAGGTGGAATAATTTTCCTCTTCCCTCTCCTCTGTTTGGCAGAGGGTGCAGAGTTGAGACTCTTGGGTGACAGATACAAACGTGTCTGACAAGAAGCGCTCGCCAGGTCTGGACCTATGTGTGAATGACTGTGTGGTTGTCTACCAGGAATATTAGGCTGAAGGTGCCTTCATGGAAGCTAGGACCTAGGTTTATTGGTCCTTTAAGATAATCGCCGTCATTAACCCTGTAGCTTTTCGTCTTGAGTTGCCCCAAGCACTCAGGATTCACAATGTGTTTCATAGATCTCTTCTCAAACCATATGTGCCTTCATCTGCACCGCCTCCTTTGCCGCCAGAGCCGATCTGTGTTGATGGGAATTTAGAATTTCAAATTTCTAAGGTTGTGGATTGTCACATGTTGCGCTGTTCCCTTCAGTATTTGATGCACTGGCGGGGTTACGGTCCTGAGGAGAGGATGTGGATGCCAGCGTCAGAGATGAACGCCGCCAGGCTGGTCCGTGCCTTTTACCTCTTCTATCCTGACAAGTCTGGTCCTGAGTGTCCGGAGACCACTCGTAGATGCCGGGTACTGTCAGGGGTGTGTCAGGAGGCACGTATGAGACTGGAGAGACCATTTGCAGAAGGTCCCAGCTTTTGGCCAAACAGTCCAAATCCTAAAAAGATGTCTCTGTCGCTTTAAGAGGCATTTCCCTTTTAGGGAAAGCTGGAGGTCGCTAGGACCCAGCTGATCCCTTACCTTAAGCTGTGTATATATTCCCCTTGACTCCCAGGGTGCACTGCTGGTGATAGCTGTTCAGGTGATCCTGGTTGCATCCTAGCTCAAAGCAGTGTTTCCTGGAGTCTGTTGGTTTGCTGCTTGGATCTTCTTGCTGCTTGTATCTCTTTCCTCTTTGTTTGTTTCCCTTGTGTGATTCTTTAGTTGCTAGCCAGGCTGACTAGTGATCACCCGCACTTATCCCTGTGTAGTGGTAGTCCAGGGACAGTCAAGGAATAGGTATCCTGGCTGCGACAGTTGCAGAGACTGTATAGGGACGTTAGGGGAGCCAGGTGTCAGCGCTAGTTAATCTAGGGGTCACCATCTCCCCTTTTTGCCCTTAGCATCAGGGACTCCTTCCCCGCCATCCCCGTCATTGTCCAGTGCTGGGTGTCTCCCTACACCCACAATATCATGCAGCCTCGAAGGCACATAAAATTACAAGTTGTGTTTTCGACCGCCACAGACAAAACGCAGCCGTGTTATACATATATAGGGACGCAGTGTGGATCCAGAGCTGCACACCGCAACTCTGGCAAATGCTGATGTGAACCGGCCTAACACAGCGATCGATCAAAGTGTGAGATTAATTATCCCGGATGGGGAAAGGCGGAAAGAGAAAATACTGAAAAGACAAAAAATCTTCAACTATTCACATTAGGTGAAAAACATTGTCAGGTGACAAAATGCAGGAATCCTTAAGGGGTTAATTAATATCCGATAAAATGAGGCTCAGATTATAGGACGTCTGAGGAGGAATATACAAGATATAGGAACAGCAGAAGGAAAGTGAGACACATCTCCATGACAACCAGCACAGCAGTGGAGTAGAGTGAGCACCTGGTCATGTGACCCTGACTCCTCCCACACATGATCACATGACTGTGACATCAGCACAGGTCCTGTAAGCACAGAGCAGCCATATATCCAGTGTGGTGGCGGGAAGTGGAGATTATTAACCCCTTCCCCCCCGGCCATTTCTTGGTATTTCTGGGGTTTCTCCTTGGTGTTGGAGGACTCGGCTCTTTCTTCTTGTCTCTGGTGTTCTCTGTATAAGGGCCGGTGTTGTTCTATCAGGAGGGGCTGCAGTGTTGGGTGACGACATATTTATCGCCTATTGTGAGGGGAATTGGTAAGAATCTTCAATCCTTGTATTGTTCTTATTTGTTATAAATTGAGGCCAATTATAGTATAAAGCTGAATGTGTGTGTGTGTATGTATGTGTGTATCTAATATATAAAGCTGAATGTGTGTGTATCTATGTGTGTGTATGTGTATGTGTATGTGTGTGTGTGTGTTATAGTATAAAGCTGGGACTTTTATTCTAGAAGTTCTTTATTTCCCGTTAGTCCGGTCTTATTGTTAATGTAAAGTGAACCTGTCCCCGGGTTTCCCCCTATAACCTGCGGCCGCCCCCAGTAACCTCTTATATACAGCATTGTAGAATCCTGTATAGAAGTCTCTGATCTGTTATTATACTCACATACGGGGCGGTCTGGTCTGATGGGCGTCGCTGATCTTGGTCACCTCCTCTCTGCTTGTGATCGCCCTCCTCCTCCTCTTCCTCTTCTTTCTCCTCCTCTTCCTCCTCCTTCATGTGGAGACTCGTCCGCCATCATCCACACAGTGTCGTCCATTGCCCTCCTGCGCACTTCCGGGGACAGAGCAGAGCATTGTAGTGCAGTGAATTAAATGAAGATAATAATACCAAAGAATTTGTGATTGCAATCATTTTCAGGAAGAAACTGAGTATTATCTGACAGAATTGCAGGGGTGTCAATACTTTTGGCCAACACTGTATGTATCTTTGTGCCTCTAAGAAATATGTATTTCATATTTTGATTTTATAGTTGTAATCTCTATTTCTTGGAGCTATATGTACAATCTCCTATTCTTCTACACTTGTCTGCCTGGCAAATTTCTGTATCCCATGTGTGTGGCCCAATTCTATGTACTGCAACCCATTACCTGAGCAAAGTTTACAATTTAATCTTTATATGACTTTATATTAATATTTACGACCATTGTATTCAGTTTCTCTTTTTTTCACCCTGTAGGTGAGTAAAATATAGAATCTTTATTATGTTATCATGCAAATTGTCTTGGGGACATATATACCACATTATGGAATGCTGCATATAAAGGCATATAGGTGGTGGCCATAATTTATATGGGGAAAAGCTGCTGACAGATTCCCTTTAATTTTACAGGTTTTAACTTGAATCGATCATTATGATTTGAGAGCGAGACCCTGATCCAATGGTCACCAATAGTCTATTGCTGTGGGGCCGAAATCCTGTGGACCTCCTCCTATCTGCCGGCATTCCAAGAATTTCTGATTAGTCAGACAGACATAACGTTATAATTGCGATGTAATGTTACACCAGACTTACTAATCAGAAGAAGAGCTGTGATCTTCACAGGTAGGGCAGAGATACACTATGTGCGATGCATACGAGTATCTTACAATCATCTCGCATGACTCACCCGGCCTGGCCCTTGCCTCTGAGCGAGAGCATTCCAGCTCCATCGAAACACAATCAGTAGATGCCCTCCCGTCCAGAGAGACAGGGGCCATTCCGGATGAGTCATGCAAGATACTCACGTGGATCTCGCATAAGGCTGTCTGTGCCCATAGGAGGAGGTTTGCAGGGCTATGGCCCCACAGCAACAGACTAAAGATGTGACTGCTAGACCAGGGTCTCACAAATCATTCTGATCCTCTTATTAGTAACAATTGATACTATACAGTGTATATAAGCTTACAAACAGGGTGACTGTGTGTGGCACTCCTGCGACCAGGGTGGCCACATAGGGAAATGCAGCCAGGCAGAAGGTAGACAGTTTGTGCAACAAACACCCTCACAGCACACACACTCACTAGCGGCAGCACCCAACCCGGAGCCCGGGACTCTAGGTGGGCAAGGGGTGGTGGGTTTAGAGGAAAGTGGGTGGGAAGGAAGGAAGGTCAGGTGACAGATAGTACAAATAGAGGAAAAGAGGAGGAAGGAGTTAGTAGGCCATAGTAGGCTGCGCTAAAAAGACACAGTAGGCCAGAGAGAGACGAGAAGTAAAGACACCAAGCAGAGAGTAACACACATCCCGGTGGGGTTGGGCTTCCAGGAGACGCAGAATCCACAGAGTCACAGAAACCATGGCGAGAAAGCTCGTCCATAGCCGGCATCCCAGGGGAGTGTGAGGACAGAGACCGGACCGGTATCACCGGGTCCGAGGAATATGGCAGCACTGACTAACTGGTGGAGAAGTTTTCCCTGATTGTGCTGGAATCACACGGGTTAGATGGAGCCTGGTAACACCTTGGAAGATAGGGTTACTGCAGGCTAGGCACACACCAGAGTGTCGGCCCTGAGGGGAACTGAAGTTCCATACCGGCTTTCCAGACAAACCGACGGGGAGCTCTAATTCCAGGTTGGAGCACCCACAACAGGGTTGGAGGCACAGCAGCAACCACGAGGACCCACAAGGGTCAGAGCTGCCGCCATGCTACCTGCGGACAGAACAGAGAGGGAGAGAACAGCCTGAAAGGACATTAGAAGGAGTGAGGGGCCTCAGAGTGACAGCCTGGCTGCAGAGGGTTCGAGTGTACGGAGTTAACTGAACTGGGAACTGTGTTAAGAATTGTACTGTGCTGTGAACTGCTTGAAGGACTTACAGGTAAACCCGGTGAACCCTGCCTGAGTGTCCATGTCTGATTCCAGGTATACAGAACTGTATTATACTTCTTACCCTGCCAGGAGCAGCCCGACCTGCGGCGGGCTCATCCATCCAGCTGTAGCCCATCCATCCCTCCATCCTCCTGGCAGAGCTGCGCTGCAGCGGTGGTCCCATCACTGACCACAACCCGTGGGTTGGTCACGACAAAATCCCCTGTAAATATCCCCCCATTTACTTGCGGAAATCGGGACACGGTCCGTACCAGGACCGCCATGACATCCCCAGCAGTACCCCGGTCTGGTACCGAGCACCCCATCCCAATGGGCTCCACAACTTGGCGTCATGAACAGGATGGACCCGGTCCAAAAAACCGGACCCCGTGTGCCTAAAAATCTTGTTCTGAACTTTTCCCACCAAATCTGGCCTTAATGGTGGCCATAGGAGCCTGAAGCCATGTGCAGAAAAACCTCCAGGTAGGCCAATCGTCTCTAGTTGCGGGAGCCTATGTGAAATGGCAAGCCAATATATTGACTTCTATTTACAACCGTTGGTCCAACATCTACCATCTTATACTAGGGATACGACACATTTTTTACAACATGTTCAGGACCTCCCACTCACATATGGCCAATTGATTGTGACTTGCGATGTGGAATCTCTGTATTTCAATATTGCTCATGACGACGGTATGGCAGCAGTTATGCATTATCTGAACCGCCAAACGGGTTCAGATCAGTTGCATGATTCATTCCTATTAGAACTACTCAAAATTTCTCACTCACAATTATTTCGTTTTTGACCGCCTGTTCTATCGGCAAATTTCCGGGGTGGCCATGGGGGTTAAATGTGCGCCTTCATTCGCCAACCTATTCCTAGGTTGGTGGGAAGAGAGGGTGGTGTTCCCCTCTGAATCTTATGGCAAAAATGTGACAAATTGGCATAGATTCATTGACAATGTCTTCTTTGTGTGGTCTGGGTCGGAACAGGAATGCAGAACATTTCTGGATGGTTTAAACATCAACAACTTCAACATCTATCTTACCTCCAACATTTCAGCTCAAAGGGCCACCTTTTTGGACATTGAGGTTTTTCGTGATAACGACATACTGAGGACCACTAATGCCCTCTTGAACTTTTCCAGTTTTCATCCACGACATCTCTGCCATGGTATACCCACCGGACAATTCCTACGTGTGAGACGAAACTGCTCTACGGATTTGGACTTCAGGAAGAACGCAACTGATCTGACCAGCCGTTTTGCTGAACATGGCTACCCCTGCAAAGTAATTTCTCGTGCCTTCACGCGGGCTAAAACTACTGACCGTTCTACACTACTTGAACCAAGGGATAAAAAAACAGACAACAGACTCTGTGTAATCACTAATTATAACAATCAATGGAGTGAGGTAGGTCGAATTCTAAGTAAAAACTGGAACATTCTGACTTCTGATACCAGATTGGGGGGATTGATTGAGTCTCACCCTTTACTAACTGCTCGTAGGGCTCCTAACTTGAGAGACCAACTAACCGCAAGTCACTTCAAATGACCAAGTACCCGCATGGGACGGGGAACACCACTTCATGGGTCTTTCCTATGCGGTGCCTGCAACATATGCCAATATATGATACCTACTTACTCACCTTTTATACACTCACAGGTTCCAAGGAGCATATTCTTAAGCAGTTCATCAACTGCAAAAGCTCCAACATAATCTATGGAATCATTTGCCCATGTAATCGTATGTACACGGGGGAGACCACGCAAGAACTGCATAAAAGAATCCAGAGTCACATTTCCACCATTAATCTGGCAGAGAATAAAAAAGCAAAAGGTAACAAATTGACTATGATTGCTGCACACTTTTTACAATTTCATAACGGCAGTCCTAGAGGGATTAGAAAATTGGTCTGGAAGCTTTAAGAACTACTATCCGAAGGGGTGACATGACAAAGCAGCTCCTGCGCCTTGAATCATGCTGGATCTATGTATTAAATTCCATGTCTCCCACAGGTCTTAACGAGGAACTCTTGTTCACCGGCTTCTTGGGCTAACTGGATCTGGACTACAACCTGTACCTGATTTGACATCTTTCTTCGACTTACCGTATATACTCGTGTATAAGCCGACCCGTGTATAAGGCGACCCCCCTACTTTTGCCCCCAAAATCTGGGAAAACCTATTGACTCGTGTATAAGTCGAGGGTGGACCCTAGCACAGGTATACAGCCCCCAGCAGTGTGGTATACAGGCCCCCCCAGTGGTATACAGGCCTCCCCAGTGGTAGTATACAGCCCCCAGCAGTGTGGTATACAGCAGCCTCCCCAGTGGTACATACAGCCCCAGCAGTGTTACAGCAGCCTTCCCAGTGGTATATACAGCACCAGCCCCAGGGGTATATACAGCAGCAGCCCCAGGGGTATATACAGCAGCAGCCCCAGGGGTATATACAGCACCAGCCCCAGGGGTATATACAGCACCAGCCACAGGGGTATATACAGCACCAGCCCCAGGGGTATATATAGCACCAGCCCCAGGGGTATATACAGCACCAGCCCCAGGGGTATACAGGCCCCCCCATCAAGATCCAGGGCCCCCCCCCTTGCTCGGCAAACCTGTAAAGTAAAATCATACTTATCACTGTCCTGTCGCCGCCGCTGCCGACACCGCGCTCCTCCGTCTTCATTCAGCGTCTTCCGGCTTCCTGTGGTCGGTGCAGACAATGACGTCATTGCCTGCGACCACAGGAAGCCGGAAGAAGACGGATGAAGCCAGGGATCGCGGTGTTGGCAGCGGCGGCGACAGGACAGTGATAAGTATGATTTTACTTTACAGGTTTGCCGAGCAAGGGGGGGGGGCCCTGGATCTTGATGGGGGGGGGCCTGTATACTGATGGGGGTGGCAGGCGGGCGGTATACTCGCGTATAAGCCGAGGGGGGACTTTTGAGCCCAAATTTTGGGCTGAAAAACTTGGCTTATACGCGAGTATATACGGTATCTCACAGCCAAATGGATTGCCTCTCAGCCTGCTGTTGTTCGAGCATCATCACCACAATTCATGGCCCATGTTGGATCGGGACTTTTTTGGACTGTTCTTTTACCTGCTCATGTCTGTACCATTAATTGGTGAATCCATGATCAGGTCTTATTGTATCAGGGCTTATCACCTTGCATGTATGAGCTCTTCCGATTAGCTCACTATGATGCAGGCATTTCATTAGTTTCTGATTCCAATTCTGACTGAGTGGTCCCCATCAGATACAATTTAACACTTTCTGGCACCATTTATTCCCTCAGAGAAATGCTTGGTTTAGGTGTCGTGCTTGTAACCAATGGGCCCTTCGGCCCGTCCAGCATCTTCTTACTACTTTAATTATTGCTTTATTTGACACATGACCGCACCAATTTGAAACTGTGTATTTTCTATCTCGATTTCTGCTCTCATACACCTGACTTGCTTCATCGTATTTCTATCTACTTGGAAAATCACATGCACGATTTAGGTGGCTCAAGGTGCCTTATTACCCCGGTACTTTGAGAGCACTTTGATACCATGGTATCAACATCACTGTTGCTGGGACAGTTAGCTGCATCATATGTTATGTATTGCTGTTATGGCTGCTATGGTGTTCAGCATGTAACCGCGTTGTCACTTCCTGTTCCGGGTGCAGAGCCTCCGTACTGTCTATTGCAAAACTGCCTTTGGTGCAAAGGTACACAGCATTTGTCCACAATGTCACTTCCTGTTCCGGGTGCAGAACCTCCATACTGTTTAATGCACTGCTACTATGGTTGCTATGGAGCTCAGCATGTGACTGCGATGTCACTTCCTGTTCCGGGTGCAGAGCCTCCATACTATTTAATGCACTGCTACTATGGTTGCTATGGAGCTCAGCATGTGACCGCGATGTCACTTCCTGTTCCGGGTGCAGAGCCTCCATACTGTTTAATGCACTGCTACTATGGTTGCTATGGAGCTCAGCATGTGACCACAATGTCACTTCCTGTTCCGGGTGCAGAGCCTCCATACTGTTTAATGCACTACTACTATGGTTGCTATGGAGCTCAGCATGTGACCGCGATGTCACTTCCTGTTCCGGGTGCAGAGCCTCCATAGTGTTTAATGCACTGCTACTATGGTTGCTATGGAGCTCAGCATGTGACCACAATGTCACTTCCTGTTCCGGGTGCAGAGCCTCCATACTGTTTAATGCACTGCTACTATGGTTGCTATGGAGCTCAGCATGTGACCGCGATGTCACTTCCTGTTCCGGGTGCTGAGCCTCCATACTATTTAACGTTCTGTTGTTATGGTTGCTATGGAGCTCAGCATGTGACCATGATGTCACTTCCGGCTCTGAGGGTAATACTCCATACTGATTTGTTTTGTGTATACAATTGCTATGGCACCATGCATGTGTCTGCGATGTCATTTCCTGTTTCAGCTGCATTACATTGTTGATTCTCATCAATCTCATTACCAACAGGTACTTAATATGCTTCGCTTGTACCGGGCCTTTACTTCCCCTGAGGAAGGTGTGCCCTAGCAGCGATACGCCTGGGGCCTGAGTGCCCCTCGGCCACTCCTCTTTACCGACCCCGGACTGACTACGGACTGGTAATTAAAACACTGCATTGTCTACTGGGGGTTTTCACAATATACCAGGTATCAGCCAGGATTACTTCTATTTAGGGGTCAGCCAATACCTTATTCATTTACCTGATATATAAGGATCCGTATCATATCCACCTGGTCCTTACGGGCCCGAAGTCATCCTCATAACTGTTGGTCTATATCATATAATTCCCTTTGGGGACCACTCATTTTTTATGTACATCTTACTATCATACGTACAATTACCTGTACAGATTACACTCCCCGGTCTCATGCACTTAAGCGCAGGTTTTATGAATTATATGCAATTATTTTTGTCCCATTTTGTTCATCAGATAACTGTTCCTCGTGGTTTGGTCACTTATACATCTTATGACATACATGGTTATTGTCTATAGGCTTTTCCTACGTTCGACCGAGTCCAATACGGCTCACACCACTTTGGTCCCGTATATTTATGTACAGACTACTCATTTGCATTTACAAACACTCTATGTGTTTTATATATCATAACCTGCAACTAACTTATGTTTTCTGTACTTGATACCAGGTGCTCTGTTGCACACGTATGAGTCCCTTATCTGCTTTCACCATTGTGATTATTTGTATATGATATGACATTTCTGTGAGTGCAATTTGACTTATTGATTGTGTTGGCCCCAACATCATTAGTATTATGTCTCCTGATTCATCCTGGTTTTTGACAATGCAAGTATAATTCTTACATTGGTCTTATTACCCATGTCATCTCTGTGTCAGCATTTTCACACTCTGTATATACATTGTGGTTGTGGCCTTGGGAACGCCCCATGGTTTTAAGTGTTTGTATTCTGTCTTGTGCCTGTACAGTAATAAAGTTAAATTTTTTACTCTATATTACTTGCTGTGTGTTGCTTCCATTTGTGCCATGTCTTTTCTTTGTATGACATAAGCTCCTCCTTGGCACGGTGAGCACACCCTAAATTATCTGTAAGTTATTGCGGTGCACCCAATTTTGTTTGTTTCCAGTACCAATGAGAAGCTGGCGGGAGCTGAAGAGGAAGTCGTCACCCCGGAAAGGCGGGACAGGAAACCGGATGTGGAGCAGTCGCGATACAGTACATGCGGACAGAAGAAAGGGACGCCGAGGAGTGTGCTGCAGTCAAAACATCTGAAGTGATCCCAGAGGGCCCACTGGAAGTAACTGTGGAGGAACCCGGCCAGGGAGAGACCAACAGTGATCGAGGCAGCATGGCGGAAGGCGGCAGAGAGCGTCCAGAGGTCCGAGATACCCAGTGGGGTGTGATGCGACTGCTGCCCCTGAAGATGACCCGGGCCCAAGTTGAGCAGAGCACCTGGATTCAAATAGACATTCGTCAAAACCTGCAGTCCCTGTTTGTGCAGCCCGGCTGGGCTCGTGCCTCTCAGAATACCCGGAGCGAGGAAGAATGTCGCACTGAGACCCTCGTGGACGTGTCTGTTCCCGAAGCTGCACCGCGACCTGCCCCAAGAATGACCAACCCACTAGGAGCCCTGGAGGAGGGATGGTTACCGCTGCCGGAGCCCTTGATACCCGCACCTGTAACATCAGAGGTGAGAGGGGAGCAGCTCCGCTGCTGGTGGGAGAGGAGTGAGTCCAGCGATGACCTCATGGGCAGTAGACCCTGCAGAGCTTATCACCCGGGAGGAATATCTGCGACGGTGCATTCCAAGTGGGAGAAGGAGGAGATAGAGTGGCGAGTCCAAAAGCAGGTCTTGATAGCCCGCACTATAGAGGCAAAAGCAGAAGCCTGACGTGATAAAGAGGTGCAAAGATCCCCACGGCACCAGGGACAGATTGTTAAGATCATTGAGGAAAAAGTATTTTCATTTTCTCACGAACCCGGTGCGCCAAGGGATGTCTTCATCAACAGACGAGATGTAGAGGAGTATTTGCCTTCAAAGCACCCGGACAGGAAAGTGCAGATCGGAGAAAAGGTCTCTTACAACGTTGTACCCGGCGAGAGAAGTCCTTATGGGGTTAAAGTAAGGAGACTATCCCTTAGAACACGAGAGGAAGATGAAACCCCAGGATTAGAGGATCCAGATCCAGTCATTTACCCGGATCCACCAGTTTACCCGGATCCAACAGTTTACACGGATCCAGTTGGTAACACGGGTTCAGCGGTCCCAGCAGAGACAGATGCAGCAAAGTCCACAGCAGATGCAGCTACACAGACCCCGAGTAGCTATTTGTTGGCCCAAGCATCCTTGGAACTGTTTCCCAGACGGCGAGCTCCACAAATCTTGCCATGGAAGGTGGAAAAGAAACAGGAGTGAAGACCCGGATCCTGCTGCAACCAGAACTGTAAGTGTGAATGTGATGTGTACCTTATTGGCCCCATCCCAATCCTGAATGAATGCTAGCCTTTTCCCCTGTCTGTCTTTTATATGTATCATGGACATTGCTATCATAGACGATGATATGATAAGAACTCTCTTGTAAATAGTTGAGCACCCGGTATGCTCCCCATTGGTTTTAAGACCAAATTGCACTTTTGAGACTGTGCATAGAACTTGAACTGAGACTGAACTGCAGAGTGCTTTTGAACTGCATTTGAAGCACTTGTGCCTTTTTGAGAAACTTTTGCACTTTTTGAAATACTTTTCTACTTTTCTACTTTTGCAGGAAAAGTAGTGTTTTAGAGAAAAATGTGAATATTTAAATGTGTTTTTTTTTATGCGTGCATGAACTATTGCACTTAACCCGGTAGACCA
The DNA here is from genome assembly GCA_033576535.1 of Allobates femoralis. Classification (NCBI taxonomy): domain Eukaryota; kingdom Metazoa; phylum Chordata; class Amphibia; order Anura; family Aromobatidae; genus Allobates; species Allobates femoralis. The sequence continues at coordinate 19,591,106 of JARQOC010000006.1, forward strand.
TGTCCAGAAGGGTGGATGAACTGGATTAACCCCATGTACATTAAGTTAGGGAAAGCAAGTGCCTGGGGGTGGTGTAGCGAATCCAGGCCTCCTAAGCAGATACACCCGTGGACTAATGTAAATAGTTAAGGAGGCACGGGTCTTTTAACGTTATATTAAGTGGATGAAAAATACTACTTAAAGTTTTAATGTTGTTATAAAATAAAAATGCCCTTTTCAGGGGGATCCATGCCGGACGGCGTGAGGATATGCTGGTTTAACTCCGGCGGGAATGTGGCGCCCTTGCGACCAGGGTGGCCACATAGGGAACTGCAGCCAGGCAGAAGGTAGACAGTTTGTGTAAGAAACACCCTCACAGCACACACACCCACTAGAGGCAGCACCCAACCCGGAGCCCGGGGCTCTAGGCGGGCAAGGGGTGGTGGGTTTAGAGGAAAGTGGGTGGGAAGGAAGGAAGGTCAGGTGACAGTACAAATAGAGGAAAAGAGGAGGAAGGAGTTAGTAGGCCATAGTAGGCTGAGCTGAAAAGACACAGTAGGCCAGAGTGAGCCGAGAAGTGTACTGTCCAGCTGAAGTCATTAACTCCTAACCTTCAGCCTATTGGAAAGCACCACACCCTACATATACATTCAGCTTTCTGCTGCAACTCGCCAGAAATAGCTTTTGGCTTCCCTGCTAGTCTCCTGTCTTGCATTTAGTGTTTTCCAGTTTTACCTCGGTCTGTTTACTGGACGCTTCTTTTGCCTCATGATTTGTTACTTTCTGCCATCTCGGTTTTGACCCGGCTCCCTGACTATGCTATCGGATCCTGACTTTGTCCTTTTTCTGACCTCTTGGCTTCGACCCTGCTTTGCGACTTTACTATCTCTGGGCTCAGCCCATCCATAGGCAGTAGTCTCCTGGACCCTGTTGTAAATTCAGATCCCTGTGTAGAGGTTAAAGGGTGTCAGTGATTCTCAGGGTTCTGCCTAACGGAGAGGCTTCTGCCTAGTCAAGGGGTCCCCAATTCCAGGCCTTGAGGGCCGCCTACAGTGCAGGTTTTCAGGATTTCCTTACTATTGCACAGGGGCTGGAATCATCACCTGTGCAGATGATCACATTAGCACCTGTGCAATACCAAGAAAATCCTGACAACATGCACTGTTGGCGGCCCTTGAGGCCTGGAGTTGGGGACCTCTGGCCTAGTCTATCCAAGATAGCCCTTTTGTGCCTGTTGCCTCAGACGAACATCACAAATTCATTGTTTTTCGAGCTACAGTCCCCTGCAGGAGTCTTGTGGTTGGGAGCCGCTGTGCAGGGGAAACAGTGAAGGGGACGCAGCAGTGAATCAGAGCCTTGACTCTTAGGATCAGTGGAGGATCCAGAGCTCAGCCTCAGATCCCCGCTGATCATTAAGAGACAGCATGTCCTAGCGATATATACCATCCCCTTATTATCCCCAGTAATTGTATTATATACAGTTGTGCTCAAATGTTCACACACCCCGGCAGATTTTTGCTGTCTTACCCTTTTTTAGAGAATACGAATGATAACAAAAAAAATGTTTTTGCCTCCTCATGGTTAGTGGTTGGGTGAAGCCATTTATGGTCAAACTACACTGTTTTCTCTTTTTAGATCATAATGACAACCAAAAACATCCAAATAACCCTGCTCAAAAGTTCACATACCCCAGATCTTAATATGGTGTATTGCCCCCTCTAACATCAATGACATCTTGAAGTCTTTTGTGGTAGTTGTGGATGAGGCTCTTTATTATCTCAGATGGTAAAGCTGCCCATTCTTCTTGGGAAAAAGCCTCCAGTTCCTGTAAATTCCTGGGCTTTCTTGCATGAACTGCTCTTTGCTTGAGTTCTCCCCAGAGCGGCTCAATGATATTGAGGTCAGGAGACTGAGATGGCCGCTCCAGAACCTTCACTTTGTTTTGCTATAGCCAATGACAGGTCTACTTGTCCTTGTGTTTTGGATCATTATCATGTTGCAGCGTCCAAGTATGTCCCATGTGCAGCTTCTGGGCTGATGAGTGCAAATTTGCCTCCAGTATTTGCTAATAACGTGCTGCATTCTTCTTTCCTTAAACTTTGACCAAGTTTCCTGTGCCTTTGTAGATCACATATCCCCACATCATCAGCGATCCCCTCCATGCTCTACAGTAGGAATAGTGTTCTTTCATCATAGCCCTTGTTGACACCTGTCCAAATGCAACGTTTATGGTCATGCCCAAAAAGTTCGATTTTGGTCTCATCACTCCAAATTACCTTGTTCCAGTAGTTTGGAGGCTTGTCTCTGTGCTGTTTGGCGTATTATAGGCGAGATACTTTGGGGCATTTGTGCAGTAATGGCTTTCTTCTGGAGACTCAACCATGCAGCCCGTTTTTTTCCAGTATCTCCTTATTGCGCATCCTGAAACAGCCACACCGCTAGTTTTCAGTCCTGTATTTCAGCTGATGTTATTTGTGGGCTTTTCTTTGCCGCCCCAACAATTTTCTTGGCAGCTGTGGACGAAATTTTTATTGGTCTACCTGATCGTGATTTAGTTTTTACAGAGCCCCTGATTTTCCATTTGTTAATCACAATTTGAACACTGCTGACTGGTATTATCAATTCCTTGGATGTCTATTTGTATCCCTATCCTGTTTTATACAGTTCAACTATCTTTTCCCATAGATCGGTTGACAATTCTTTTGCTTTCTCCATGACTCACAAACCAGAAACGTAAGTGTCTGAATGAAAGATGCTAGAGTCTGTCTGGATCCCAGAAACTCATTCAGCTTTTATGCACACACACACTGATTACAAGCAAACAGATCACAGGTGACGATGTTTCCACTCAAACCCATTTGTGTTAACTTCTGTACAAGTTATCAGGCCAAAATCACCAGGGTGTGTGAACTTTTCATTAAGGTCATTTAGTTGTTTTTGGTTGTCATTATGATTTAAAAAGAGAAAACACAGTGGTTTGACAATAAATGACTTCAACCAACCACTAACCATTAGGGGAAAAAAAGGTTTTGTGTTATCATTCATAGTCTTTGAAAAAAGGCCAAGAAAGAAAAAAATCTGCCAGAGCATTTGACATTTGGCATTTGAGCAGAACTGTAGTATTCTTTAAGATTTTACATTGATTCACTTTCTTCTGATTCAGGTCTCTACAATATCGGATCCTCTCCGCTGATATCTTCTATATAAGAGAATTCTCCTGATTCACCTGTCAAGGATGGATAGATCCAGAGATGGAGAGATGGTGGAGAGTATACTGAATATCACCCTAGAGATCCTCTTCCGGATTACTGGAGAGGTGATGTGACCTCATCACAATCTCTGACATCATTCTCCTCTATTGTAATAACATGTCTGTAGTGATATCTATTACTGTGTCTCCATACTCAGGATTACACAGTGGTGAAGAAGACCCCTACTGATCGCTGTCAGGACCCAGTATCTGATGGATGGGGAGGACCCCTGAGCCCAATCCCGGGGTCTCCACCGCACCCGCGGATACATGAGGACATCAATGAGCAGAAGATCCTAGAACTCACCTACAAGATGATTGAGCTGCTGACTGGAGAGGTGACAGTGCTGGGAATGCTGGGACATTATACAGTAACGCTATGAAGGGATCGGGGGATGACAATGGTATCATTGTATGTGTCAGGTTCCTATAAGGTGTCAGGATGCCGCCGTCTATTTCTCCATGGAGGAGTGGGAGTATCTAGAAGGACACAAGGATCGGTACAAGGACGTCATGATGGAGGATCACCAGCCCCGCACATCACCAGGTAATAGACACCACTATTGTATAGGGGGGGGGGGGGAGGCTGCTATAGGAAAATCTTGAAATGGAGACAAGACACTGAAAAATTAGATAAATAAAACTTTCAGAAGGAAATAAAATGAGTGAGATTCCCCTTCCTGAGCCCCCACTGCTCTCTCCAGGGTCATTTGATTCTGGCCATCAAACACTAGAACAGCAGCGGTGATGTGTTTGTTGGTCACGGCTGCGGCCGATGATGAGACGTCTCTGCTTCCTCCATTGTAGCACACAGCACCGGCGCTTGTGTCCTGGATGCAGAGTGTCTGATCACAGGCTCCCCATATTAATGACGGGGCGGTGTGTGTGTGTGGCACCCCTTTGTCAAAGTTCCACAGTGTCATCACTGCCCCCGGGTGGTGGTGTCATGAGAGAGCAACAAAAGGGTCTTCTCATCAGGTAACACACACACAACACTTACATCTCAAGGCCAGAAGGGGCAGACCAAGTCCGGGTTCAGGGTGAACTTCCCTATGAATTCTGGTCTGGGGCGGGGTCAGTTTATGCAGTTCCTGGGAGGACTGTGAAGAGAACCTGGGTGTAAAAGAGCAGTGCTAAACTCATCCCAAGGTTGCTAACTAATACCAGGCCTTAGGTTAGGGCCTGAGGAGAGAAGCAGTAACACACCTGGGAGCTGAGCAACCTTGTGCTCACCTCAGAGGAAAGGTGCAAAGAACGGACGCCAGAGTCCGAGACTGTGCTGGTTCTAACGTCCCGGTAGTCAACACCGGGAGGTGGGGATTCCAGATTCCTCAGCCACACCGTTCCTACAGACACAGCAACATAGAGAGTTCAGGAGCTGACACCGGGGAACAGGGTAGAAAGAAAAAACTCGAGTTGCCTACCTCGCAGGAAGAGACAGGGCTAGCAGCTCAGCTTACGCAGCTGCAGGAGCCAGTACACCGAGCGCAGTAAGGGAGCCAAAGACCCACTTGGATGGGAAGAAACCCCGAGTTGCTATCAAAGACTCCGTGGACAGCTATCATTAACATCTGCTCCAGTAAAGGACTGAGAAAACTACTAAACAGTGAATCTGCCTATACCTTGTGCCCGTCGCCATGCACCCTACACATAGACTATCCACACTGCCCTGAGGATTGGCTTTACCCGTGGAGAGCCGTTCCGTCCCAGCTGCCATCCATCATCCCCTGAGGTTCTGCAGCAGCGGTGGCCATCCCTAGCCACATACCACGGGGGGCGTTACGAAAACCCCCTTGTATATAACTCCCCTTCCCCTTTCAGCTGAACCCAGGCCATGGGACTGGGTCACGACCCCTGTGACTTCCCCAGAGACAGCAGTGGCTCGGTCCCGAGCACCCCACGGCCCTGGGGTGCCTCGTGATCAGAAGATACTGCTGTCGTAAGAAGGAGCGAAAACAGCAGAACATCTGATAAATCTTATTACTACAATTGTTACAATCATTGCATTTCTTAAGGAGTTTCCCAAAGTGGCCAAACACTAAATCACTTCTATATAAAGAATGGATTCATTTCCTTATGCGTTTCCTACAGTAAGAACCAGTAAGAGGACGACACCAGAGAGACATCCTGGACCTCAGGACTGCTCACCGGATCATCAGGTCAGTGGATTTATATGGAAGATGTGCAGCTGTTTGCTGTAATGTGATTTTTGGTCATCCCGCTGATTAAAGGGATATTCCCAAAACAACAAGATATTCTGACCACTGGGATCTCCATCGATCCTCAGATTGGGGCTCTGTAACCCCGAGAATGTGGCTCTGCAGCCCAGTCTACAAAGAGCAAATGTGCACATGCTCAACCTCCGCTTTATTCATTGTCAATGTGACTGTGAAGTGCAGCGCTCGGCTATTTACATCAGTCCCATAGACAATGAATGGAGCAGAAGCCGAGCATGAGCACCTTCCCTTTCTCAGTATGGGGCTGCAGAGCTGCATTCTCAGGATCTCTGGATCAGCTGGGTGTCCCAGCAGTCGCCCCCGCCAATCTACAATGGATAGGGGATAACTTGCTTTTGGGGGTAAATAACCATTAATGATCTTTTCTGCTCATCTCTTCATTCCATGTGACTTGTCCAAGTATCTGGTCACATTTATCCTATTTGTTTCACAGCTTGTGAATGGGGATGAAGTTCTGAACCATTGTAACACTCCAGACATAATGGTAAAAGAAGAGAAATATGTGAGCGGTGATGAGCAGAGGAACGAGGAGATTCCTACAGATAACGGCTCGGGTGAGGAGGAAATGCTGATTATGGTTTTGACTTCTCCATTGGATGTAACAGTTTTATATTGAATTTGGTAAAGTGGATCTCTTACCAGATTTCACGGCATAACTTATTAAATAGATCTTTAGCTCAGTAGAGGGGGGTGTACTTTATTTTTTAAACCAATAATCAGAATGACTGTAAAATTCTGATATTACATTGATCATTTTGAGCTCCAGCTGGACTCATAATCTGCTAATGTGAAATCCATTGTGATCTGGAATTTCACAGTAAGTTCACCAGCCTCATCAGGTCTCAGGTGAGCTCTAGGCTGCCACAATAAAAGGCCGCTCTACAATGTGCAGTTTTATCACACAGCACAATGCACAGATGTGGCAGGTATGAGGGAGCGTGCAGTTGGCAGCTGACTGCAGGAATGTCACCTGTTACCGTGAATTAAATGTTAATTTTCCCTCATCATCATGACCGCACCACCTGAGAGAGATATTCCACCATCTAGGGCAGGAAACCACTGAAATATAAAGGCGCTACCTCTCCTCCACATCAGTTGGTTTTATGTCCTGGAGATAAGAGACCTCTGAAAATCAACCGGTTCCCAGGACCCAACCCGGCTGGTAGAAGAAACGGCTTATTTGCTGTGGCTCCGGACTCAGGTCCAGATGCTCCTCCCTGGGATATATCCTTTGTGGTGGCGGCCCCGGGCCTGGAAGGTGACCAAAAAGGTCAATACATCAGCCCTTGTGCTATCTTTGGCAGCGAGCATGCACGGCTCCTGCTTTATTATGCTGTGCACCTAGGTGATTTTGTACTTCTGGGAGCAACACTGGTGATCGGGATGTGATGTTCGGGCACTCGCGCACTGGCTACTAAGATGGCTGCGCCCAGTGTCCGGACCCTGGGTGGATCAGGGATGCTTCCCTAATTTGCGGAGGCTATATAGGGTGGTCTGAATTGGAATTTCATGTTTTGCGCTCTTGTACACTATGGTGGACAAGCAAGACACCTTGCTACAATTGCAAGACAAAATGAGTTATGCTGCCTTAGAGTCTCACTCCACTGAGGGTGGACGCCAGATGGGAAGTCAGATCTAAACCCCAGACAGCCTCTGAAGCCGGAATAATAAAAAGAAATGCACCAATCTAGTAGAAGCGCTTAGGAAGGGATTGATGGCACAGAACATTAATAGTTGGCAAACCTTTATTGGTCAATGGTTCCCTTTACAGCTCCACAACGCATTTCAACAGCATTGACTGTCTTAATCACCTGATGAAGACAGTCAATGCTGTCGAAACGCGTGGAACTGCAATCAGCTCATACATACATACATACATGCAGGCCCGGCGTCAGCACCCGGTGTACCCGGCAAGTGCCGGGGCCCGACTGCTTGGAGGGGGCCCACCGGGCCCCTGAGGGCTAGGGTCACACTTGCATTGTGACCCTAGCCTGATGCAAGTATTGTCTGCTGCAGCGCAGAGCGTTTAATGCTATGCCCTGCAAGCAACGGAGCCCATAGAAACCCGATGTTTACATTGACAACTAGTGGTTGTCAAGGTAAACATCGGGTTTCTATGGGCTCCAGCACATAGCATTAAAAGCTATGTGCTGCAGCCAAAATACTTGCATCAGGCTAGGGACACAATGCAAGTGTGACCCTAGCCCTCAGTGGCCCCTGAGCACACTGCCCCCACAGCCAGGGCCATATCCAGGGGGCAGCTGGGGGGTCATTTTCACATCCTGCAGCACCAGAGGTCTCTCTCCTCCCCCCTCCATGGGAGCCGACAGAGCAGCACACACTGTGCTTACAGGACCTGTGATGATGTCACATGGAGGGGAGGAGTCAGGGGTCACATGATCAGCTCCTCAGTTGTCATGGTGCTGGATGAGGTGAAGTTTATGTGTGGGGTCAGGAGGGATTTACAGTGTGAATGTAGCAGAGGCGAGTGTGTACTAGGTGTATGGCAATTAGGTGAAGTTTGTGTGGGGTCAGGAGGGATTTACAGTGTGAATGTAGCAGAGGCGAGTGTGTACTAGGTGTATGGAACGGAGCCGCGTGGGTACTAGGTGTATAGAGCGGAGCCGAGTGGGTACTAGGTGTATAGAGCGGAGCCGCGTGCGTACGAGGTGTATGGAGCAGAGCTGAGTGCGTACGAGGTGTATGGAGCAGAGCTGAGTGCGTACGAGGTGTATGGAGCAGAGCTGAGTGCGTATGAGGTGTATGGAGCAGAGCTGAGTGCGTACGAGGTGTATGGAGCAGAGCTGAGTGCGTACGAGGTGTATGGAGCAGAGCTGAGTGCGTACGAGGTGTATGGAGCAGAGCTGAGTGTGTACGAGGTGTATGGAGCAGAGCTGAGTGTGTACGAGGTGTATGGAGCAGAGCCGCGTGCGTACGAGGTGTATGGAGCAGAGCCGCGTGCGTACGATGTGTGTATGGAGCAGAGCCGCGTGCGTACGAGGTGTATGGAGCAAAGCCGCGTGTGTATGAGGTGTATGGAGCAGAACCGCGTGTGTATGAGGTGTATGGAGCAGAACTGCGTGTGTACGAGGTGTATGGAGCAGAACCGCATGTGTATGAGGTGTATGGAGCGGAGCCGCGTGCGTACGAGGTGTATGGAGCAGAGCCGCGTGCGTACGATGTGTGTATGGAGCAGAGCCACGTGTGTACAAGGTGTATGGAGCAGAACCGCGTGTGTATGAGGTGTACGGAGCAGAGCCGCGTGTGTACGAGGTGTATGGAGCAGAACCGCGTGTGTATGGAGCAGAGCCGCGTGCGTACGAGGTGTATGGAGCAGAGACGCGTGTGTACGAGGTATGTGTACCAGTGGTAGCCCCCGCGGATTCCGCTCCTATAGTCCCAGCCACCTTTGCCAGCAGCATTCTTCTCCAGAGTCTCTTCTGCCGCTGTCTGCATTCTGCAGCTCAGCATGGAGGGGCACGATGTCATCACTGTGCTGATATGTGCAGAGTGACCGGAGGAGACCGAAGCGGAGAGAAGAAAGGTGAGGAGAAAGAGAGATCCGGACGGCCAGACACTCCGCTAAGCTGCGGTGCCACCCATATGGCAGTGCGGCTCCATTGAGCTGCTTGCATTATTTGTGCGCTTGAGGATGCTTGTGTATATACCAAGCATCCTGAGACGCACAAAAATGCAACATTTTGCATTTGAAGGGTATTTTTAAAAAGCGCAAGAGAATGCAAACGCATTTTAGCCCGCCCCTAACAATGTGTAATATACTCACTGTCAGGAGCAGCTCTTGCTGGTTTCAGCAGTCACTGTTCCTGTAAGGCTGCCTTCACATAGGCGTTTTTTTAAAATGTGGCAGTTGCGGTAAAAAAAACCTGCATCTGCCGCATTTTCTGTCTAGCGGCTGCACTTGCTTCACATTTGCAGCAAGCCCCATGCATTGTCTATGGGGCTTGCGATAAGTGTGCGGCTATAGATATAATATATATATAGTCCGCGATATGTACTAAAGGGGGCCCACTGAGACTTTTTCGCCCGGGGCCCACAGAAACCTGGAGCCGGCCCTGCATACATGGTAGACTGTATGAGCTGATTTCAGTCTACCCCACACACACAGCACTTGGCTGAGTCACTGTGCCCTACTGTGTCAGTCTTTGCCCAGTGTCTGCAAGCAAAGATATAGCAGAGGTGCAGTAAGAAGACCTGAACTATGTTGGTGGGAGGATTTTTTTCTAATGAAGACCGAGTCCCTAAATGTGTTTTTTGTTTTATTTCTACTAAAAAACTTTTTCTTTGCATTGTGTCTTTTTTAACCAACTATTTATTTAGATTTTCTTATTGGCTGGGTCTAACTTGGCCTGACATTAAGAATCTCAGGGCTTAATACTAGCTGGCAATACAAAGCTTGTGTTAACCCCTTATTACCCAGTGTGCCACTCCCCACCTGGGCAGCTGGAGGAGCCGGATAAAGCACCTGGAAATGATGCTATGATGAATGCGCCATTTTCAGGGATGCCTGTTGGCTGTAATTTTCAGTGTGGGGGGCCCAGAACAATTGGGCCTTACCACACTGAGAACCCCAGCCCCCAGCCGTCTGGTTTTAACTGGCTGGCGATCAAAATATGTCGGGAGCCAACGCATTTTTTTTGTTAATTATCCCAACCAGGGCCACTGGAAGAGCCGGATAAAGCATCTGGAAGTGACACTATGATGAATACGCCATTTTCAGGGGCAGCTGTGGACTGTAATTTTCAGCATGGGGTGCCCAGAACGCTTGGGCGACTACCTGTAAGTTATGTAATTTTTCAACATCTTTATAGGGCAGATTTATGACAGAGAGGGATGGTTAGGGAGCAGCTAGGAAGGTGCAGGGACAGCTAGTGATAGGTCCGGGGGGGGGGTAGAATGAGGTGACAGGTTCCCTTTAAGCCAAAGGATTCCTGATGATCTATTACCTTATAATATTAAGGGTATGGACACATATACGAGTTTAAAAATGCTCCGATTCACGGATCCGAGAGTCGGACGAGTTTCATCTGACTTTTGGTCAGTGTGGCTTGCGAGTGCAATCCGTTTTTTTCCTCAGCAGCTAGTTACTGTATAATCATTTACAGTTGCATTTCCTACAGTTGTCTGAGCTACAGAATGGTAATGTATCAATTAAAACTCTCATCAGACTCGGATGGTGCAAGTGCGATCCGAGTGCAATCCGTGTTTCTTGTCGGACCAATAGACTTTCATTGGCGAGTCTCGTCCGTGACTCGCATAGAATCGCAGCATGTTGCGATTGACTCGCAATCCGAGAATCAGATGCGGAAAAACCGTATGAGACTCGGAAATGTGCTCTCAGACATTAGTATTTTTTTTAAATCAGAAAAGTTTTTATTCATTTGAAGAGAAAAATAATGAAATACAGCTTTAGTACAATAATTTTTCATTTTCTTATTAATATGAAAAAAAACCCTCCCTCAACCCCCCTCCCCCTTTACGGACAACAACAATCCTTTATCATTGTATAAGATATAGTCCAACAATAAGGCTTCAGGGCACTAAGTGGCAATATCAACCGTCATGCTCCGGGCGGATTGCCCTGTAGGCAGATTCTTCCCCCGTGGTGCTAATCCACAACACAAGCAGTAACAGATATATAAAGAAAGAGGCAGCACTCACCAGTATTTTGCAGCAGTGTTCTCTTTAATCCATCATGTTGCTTCTACGGGTCCGGACCCGTAGAAGCAATTTTTTGCGAAACGGCGTCGTCGTCCTCCGTGGTCACCTCCCTGCACCCTGTCATGATTCCTTAAACATGATGTATTAAAGAGACCACTGCTGCAAAATACTAGTGAGTGCTGCCTCTTTCTTTATATATAAGATATAGTCCAAGGTCGCACAAAACATCCTTTAACCATTTCCATGCCCTTCATAGTGAATTCACCGGAATCTCCCCTCCAGTAGCATTGATCACACCTTCCATGGTGCCCATAGGTTGTCACAGAGTTTGGCATTTTTCCTTTTAAAATAGATTTTCTCCTCCATCCGTATCCCATAATCCACCTGCCTTATGTACTCCTGTCTAGAGGGAGGTTCCACTCGCACCCAATACCTAGCTATTACCTTTCTGGCTGCGTATAAGAGTCTTACAATCGCCAGTTTTGCAACATCATTACCCACAAGTTCCTCAACATAACCCAACAAGCAGACTACAGGGTCTCTAGGAATGATACAATGATAACGCCCCTCAATTAGGGTAGCTACTTCAGACCAATAGCCTGCAAGTTTTGGGCACCCCCACATAACATGTAGTATACCGGCAGCTTCTGATCCACATCTCGTGCACACCGAAGTTTCCCGCACCCCTATATTGTACAAAAAATCGGGCGATCTATATGCTCTGTGAATAAGAAGTAGTTGGGACATTCTAGCAGGTTCACTTAGGGATAATTTTGTATTGTATTCACTTGCCACCCAGTCTCTCATCTCACTCATTTTGTAAAATTCACATAAGTTTTCATTATCTCAGATAGGAGTATACATCGTCAGCTCCCTCTCAGACATTAGTTAACATTGGTCTGAGAGCAATGCGATTTTTCCGCACAGTAAACTTGGACGAGTTTCACTGATGTGTGTCCGAGCCCTAAGGGTAGAATCCTGATAATACACCGATATATAGTGATAATAACTTTATGTAATTTTCTAGGGTGTTTTCTGGTTTTGAAAACTATCTTTTCATAGGGAATAATTTTTTAGATCATTTTTTCGTGGATCCTCTGCACATGGACCATGGTAAAAAACATGAATTACTCTTCTACCAGGCTCATGAAAGGGAAAAAATAATAGTAGAAGACAATCTATTTATATAATTGCAAAGTGGCTCATACACTTCCGTCTGGTTGGCCGCCTATGTCTTTGTCTGCCCGCACCATATTTGTGCACCCAAGATATGGGTGTAAGAATATGGATCCTAACGCCGCCCACCGCACACAAGTCAATGCACACCACTAGTGCTCCCCCGCTCGCTCCCAGCAGTCTGCTTGGTCTCTGCTGCCCCCCTCACAGGTCTCTGTGCCCCCACAGCCTCCAACTTACCTCTCTGCCTCTTAGTGCCTACAGGACCTTTGATGATGTCACAGGCATTTGACTGATCACATGACTGTGCCACAGAAGGGAGAGACTGCCACAGAAGGGAGAGACTGCCACAGAAGGGACAGACTGCCACAGAAGGGAGAGAGCCACAGAGGAGAGAAAGCCACAGAGGGGACATCACTACAGGTCTGTGACAGTCCCACACTGCACCAGCTCAGCACAGGGTAAGAGGGGGAGCGGGGGGAGTAAGGGAAGAGACACCCAGAGGGGACAGAAATTGGGTGGACAGACAGCCAGGGGGGGGCAGACACTGAGGGGGCATGCAGACAGCCACAGGGAACAGACACTGAGGGGACAGACGACAGCCAGAGGGGACAGACACTGAAAGGACAGACAGACACACAAGAGAGAGAGGGAGTGACAGCCACAGTAGGGAAAGACTGCCACAGAAGGGAGAGACTGTCACAGAAGAGAGACAGCCACAGAAGGGAGAGAGACAGCCACAGAAGAGAGAGACTGCCATAGAGGGGGAGAGACAGCCACAGAAAGGAGAGACTTTGACATATAGAATTATCTCTGTCGGAGTCCCCCAAGGTTCGGTCCTGGGTCCACTACTTCTCTCCATATACACTCTCGGCCTAGGGCAACTCATTGAGTCCCATGGCCTCCAGTACCACCTCTACGCCGACGACACCCAAATCTACTTGTCCGGCCCCAACATCACCTTCCTCCTACTCTCCAAAATCCCACAATGCCTTTCCGCCATCTCATCCTTTTTCTCTGCTCGCTTCCTTAAACTCAACATGGACAAAACTGAATTCATAGTCTTCCCCCCAAGAAATTCCCCCCCACTTCCCAACCTATCTATCTGTGTCAATGACTGCGCCCTCTCCCCAGTCTCCCAAGCCAAGTGCCTCGGGGTAATCCTTGACTCCTCCCTATCCTTCAAGCCCCACATCGAAGCAATCTCCACATCCCTCCGGCTCCAGCTTAGAAGCATCTCACGGATCCGCTCCTTCCTTACCCACGACACCGCTAAAACACTTATTCATGCCCTCATCATCTCCCGCCTTGACTACTGCAACCTCCTTCTCACTGGTCTCCCATCCAACTCCCTCACACCTCTACAATCTATCCTCAATTCTGTTGCCCGACTAATCCATCTGTCCCCCCGCTACTCCCCTATCTCCCCCCTCTGCCAAGCCCTTCAATGGCTCCCCGCCTCCAAGAGATCCCAGTTCAAAACACTAACCATGGCATACAAAGCAATACACAACCTGTCCCCACCATACATCACCGCCCTGGTCTCCCGATACCTACCCTCACGCAACCTCTGTTCCTCACAAGAACTCCTCCTCTGCTCCCCCCTCATCTCCTCCTCACACAATCGCGTCCAGGACTTTGCCCGGGCATCTGCCTTACTCTGGAACTCCCTGCCCGAACACGTCAGACACTCTCCAACCCTGAGAAGCTTCAAGTGTCACCTGAAGACTCACCTATTCCATCAAGCCTACAACCTGCCATGAGACCCAGGCGACCGCCCCGTAACTGACACTCCCCCAGCCTACTGTATCCCCACCCGCCCCTTGTAGACTGTGAGCCCTCGTGGACAGGGTCGCCTCCCCTCCTGTACCTATTTGTCCTGATTGTCTAGAGTTATTGTAATTGTGCTTGTCTCCCCAATCCTCATGTAAAGCGCCATGGAACCTAATGGCGCTATATAAATAAATAATAATAATAATAATTTATTTTTGTAAGCATGGTGCAGCTTATTAATACTAACATTGTCATTCCTCATTGTATAAGGAGCAATATAATCCCAATATTAGACTGGGAGATAACACTGAGGACCCAGGCAGATCCTCTCCCATCCCACCAGTTGGGAATTCTTGGTCAAGGATAAGGACATTTTTATCATGTTTCTTTCAATAATAATAATCATAAAAAGTTAAATATTAATATCATGTATTCACATTCTTTATCCGCTCCTTTCCTTTAATAATGACCTTACCCAGTGGTGTACACTATATATGACCATAAATACAGGAGGGGGTATTCACACTGCCATGTTTATAAAGAGCTGAATATCTTCCTCCCTCTCCGGCTATGTCAGCCCCGGCTCTGGGAATATCACATGTATATATGAGAGATGATTGCACCACAGACACTTATTTAACTATATGAGGTTTGTTTTTGTGGGACACGCTGTAGTTTTGAATGAAAAGTTCCTATACATTGTACTGAAAGGGGAGGTGGTGAATTAGCAAATAGTAAATATGAGGTTGAAATATGACTCTTCAGGTCAGTACGATCACAGCGATATCAATCCTATATAGTTTTGTAATTTTACTGACAAAAAAATCAGAAATTTGTAAAAGAAAATTGTTTTATCTAGAAGGAAACAAGGATCAGTACAAGAATGTCACCGTGTATTGCTTCATGGAGGAGTGGGAGCATCTAGAAGGACACAAGGATCGGTACAAGGACGTCATGATGGAGGATCACCAGCCCCGCACATCACCAGGTAATAGACACCACTAAATACACACATCTGTTATGGGGGGGGGATAAATAAAATGAGTGAGATTCCCCTTCCTGAGCCCCCACTGCTCGCTCCATGGTCATTTGATTCTGGCCATCAAACACTAGAACAGCAGCGGTGATGTGTTTGTTGGTCTCGGCTTCGGCCGATGATGAGACGTCTCTGCTTCCTCCATTGTAGCACACAGCACCGGCGCTTGTGTCCTGGATGCAGAGTGTCTGATCACAGGCTCCTCCATATTAATGACGGGAGCGGTGTGTGATCAGAGGATACGGCTGTCGTAAGAAGGAGCCAAAACAGCAGAACGTCTGATAAATCTTATTACTACAATTGTTACAATCATTGCATTTCTTAAGGAGTTTCCCAAAGTGGCCAAACACTAAATCACTTCTATATAAAGAATGGATTCATTTCCTTATGTGTTTCCTACAGTAAGAACCAGTAAGAGGACGACACCAGAGAGACATCCCGGACCTCAGGACTGCTCACCGGATCATCAGGTCGGTGGATTTATATGGAAGATGTGCAGCTATTTGCTGTAATGTGATTTTTGCTCGTCCTGCTGATTAAAGGGATATTCCCAAAACAACAAGATATTCTGACCACTGGATCGCCATCGATCCTAAGATTGGGGCTCTGTAACCCCGAGAATGTGGCTCTGCAGCCCAGTCTACAAAGAGCAAATGTGCACATGCTCAACCTCCGCTTTATTCATTGTCAATGTGACTGTGAAGTGCAGCGCTCGGCTATTTACATCAGTCCCATAGACAATGAATGGAGCAGAAGCCGAGCATGAGCACCTTCCCTTTCTCAGTATGGGGCTGCAGAGCCGCATTCTCAGGATCTCTGGATCAGCTGGGTGTCCCAGCAGTCGCCCCCGCCAATCTACAGGGGATAGCGGATACCGTATAGGCTCGAGTATAAGCAGAATTTTTCAGCACAATTTTTGTGCTGAAAAGTCTCCCCCTCGGCTTATACTCCAGTCAATGTTCATTGTGGGGGGAGCGGAGACTGGGGACTGGAGGAGGCTGTAGAAGGAGCAGGAGGTCACGTGACCCTGCTCATTAGTGTAATGTAATTTGCACTGCATCCCCTGTCAATCACAGGTGGGGGGAGCAGTGTACATTACATTACACTACACTAAGTGTACACCCCCCCCATCACTGTATGTGACCCCCCCTGCTGTCCCAATAAAATAAAAAAAGATTTACCTCACCCTCCGACTGGTGCATCAGTGACGTCATCGCTGCTGCGATGGTCACATGATGAGAAGCCGAGGACAATCAGGTAGAGCGGAGGACAATACTGAGCCTGCAGAGAATCGTCAGAGGGTGAGTTAAATCCTTTTTATTTTATTGTAAGCACCAGCAGGGGGATCATGTACCAGTGACGGGGGCCCATACACCTGTGATTGGGGCCATGTACCAGTGATGGGGGCCCATACACCTGTGATGGGGGCCATGGACCACTGATGGGGGCCATGTACCAGTGATGGGGGCCATGTACCAGTGATGAGGGCCCATACACCTGTGATGGGGGCCATGTACCAGGGATGGGGGCCATGTATGAGTGATGGGGACCCATACACCTGTGATTGGTGCCATGTACCAGTGATGGAGGGCTATATACCAGTGATGGGGGCTATATACCAGTGATGGGGCTATATACCAGTGATGGGGGCATATACCAGTGATGGGGGAGCTACATATCAGTGATGGGTCTGCTATATGCCAGTGATGGGGGCACTATATGCCGGAGATGTGGTCTATATACCAGTGATGGGGGCTATATACCAATGATGGGGGCTATATACCAGTGATGGGGGCATATACCAGTGATGGGGGCTATATACCAGTGATGGGGACTATATACTAGTGATGGGGTGCTGTATACCAGTGATGGAGGGTGCTATATACGAGTGATGGAGGGTGCTATATATGAGTGATGGAGGGTGCTATATATGAGTGATGGTGGCGCTATATACTAGTGATGGTGGCGCTATATACCAGTGATGAGGGGTTATATACCAGGATGGGGGGCTGCTGCATTTCCCACCCTAGGCTTATACTCGAGTTAATAGGTTTCCCCAGTTTTGGGGGGTAAAATTAGGGGCCTCGGCTTATACTCCAGTATGTACGCTAACTTGCTTTTGGGGGGAAATAACCCTTTAATGATCTTTTCTGCTCATCTCTTCATTCCATGTGACTTGTCCAAGTATCTGGTCACATTTATCCTATTTGTTTCACAGCTTGTGAATGGGGATGAAGTTCTGAACCATTGTAACACTCCAGACATAATGGTAAAAGAAGAGAAATATGTGAGCGGTGATGAGCAGAGGAACGAGGAGATTCCTACAGATAACGGCTCGGGTGAGGAGGAAATGCTGATTGTGTTTTCGGCTTTTCCATTGGATGTAACAGTTTTATATTGAATTTGATAAAGTGGATCTCTTACCAGACTTCACTTCCCGAAATAAACGGCATAACTTATTAAATAGATCTCTTAAGGTACCGTCACACGCCGCAATCTCACCTGGCGATCTGAAAGGCGATGTGTCGCCCCGGTGAAATCGCCGTGACATTGCCTCCCGGTGGCGGCGTGTGATTGGACAATTTTGCAGCAATAAATAGCCCGTCGCCTGATTGCTGAATAGTGCTCAGCAATCAGGCGACATCGCCAAAGCGATTTTTTCGTGTTTTTGCGTGTGACAGGGCGATAGTGATGGAAAGAGCGATTTCTGTGATTTCCCGTGGGTGTCCCTCAGCGTGCTGTAGTCCGCGCCCCGTCTGAGATGATTGGTGTGGGCTACTGTGTTCCCATTGGCTGTCAGTTGACACCGCGCCATATTTGAAGACCTATCCGTTCAGCACCACACACATCTTCAGCTACACAACCGTCCGCATCATGTATTAGCCAGCCTTCCAGAGCAGGCTGACCAATAGTAACACATTTGTGTTGTCCAATGAGCGCGTATGGAGCGCGGTGTAAACCACTGTGGCACGCCTATGTCCTCGCCGTGCTGAACATGTTCGCCCACATTGCCTTTGAAATTGCGGCGATGGAATGAGGCAAGTTTGCTTCCGCTGTAGGTGAGGCGATTTCCGGAGCGACACATCGCCTTAGCTTCAGGGCGATATAGCGGCGTGTGACACCACCATCGGCGATCTGAGGCGGGGACGAAAAACGTGAGTGCGCACGTCATATCGCCACACATTGCCTGGCGAGATTGTGGCATGTGACGGTACCTTTAGACCTGAAGAAACATGTAGTTTATTTTTTTAAACTGATAATCAGAATGACTGTAAAATTCTGACATTAAATTGATCATTTTGAGCTCCAGCTGGACTCATGATCTGCTCATGTGAAATCCATTGTGATCTGGAATTTCACAGTAAGTTCACCAGCCTCATCAGGTCTCAGGTGAGCTCTAGGCTGCCACAATAAAAGGCCGCTCTACAATGTGCAGTTTTATCACACAGCACAATGCACAGATGTGGCAGGTATGAGGGAGCGTGCAGTTGGCAGCTGACTGCAGGAATGTCACCTGTTACCGTGAATTGAATAATCATTTCTCTACCGTAAGTCGTCTCCAAAGGCATTTCAGAGTATTTGTTCGTACATCCAACAGCCTCACAACTGAAGACCACGTGTAACCACACAGCCCAGGACCTCCACATCCAGCATCTTCACCTCTAAGATCATCTGAGATCGGTCACCCGGGCAGCGGCTGCAACAATTGGAGCATAACCGAAGAATTTATTTACAAACTGTCAGATGTGTCTCAGGGAAACTCATCTGCAGCTCGTCGTCCTCATCAAGGTCTCCACCTCACTGCAGCTCATCATCCTCGTCGAGGTCTCCACTTGGCTGCAGCTTGTCCTCATTGTGGTCTCCATCTAACTGCAGCTCGTCATCCTCATTGGTATCTTCACCTGACTTCAGCTCGTCGTCATCATCGGGGTCCTACCTGACTGCAGTTTGTTGTCGTAACTGACTTAACTGGGTAAATGCTCACATTTGATGGTGTCTGGCGCATTGGAGAGGTGTTTTTGTCGGGCCCACTGGAACGGGGGTACTCGGTACCGGGCCGGTCGGCTGCTGGGGAAGTTACGGGTGGTCCTGGTCCGGTCCGTGTCCCGGGCTCGGCAATAAAATGGGATATTTACAGGGGATTTGTCAGTCGTGACGCCACCCACTATATGCGGCCAGTGATGGGGCCGCCGCTGCTGCAGAACCTCCGGGGATGATGGAATAGCAGCGTAGATGGTATAGTTCCAGTGGGTAGAACTGTGTTCCCCGGGGCAGTAAGGGTTAAGTATTGTGGAATGTTCAGTACACTTACTGTGTAGACGCTGCAGGGATCTCTCCTCAGTGCTGGTGCTGACAGGCTGTGCTGTGGCTCTGCAGGTGGAGGCTTTCTGTAATCCTGTATGGAGAGAATCGCTTTAATGCAGAGACACAAGGGAGGCAATCTCAGGGTTTTCCGTGTTTACTCTCAGTTCTTCAGACAGTTCACAAGTCAGTTACAGTTCTTACAAAGTTCAGTACAAGTACACGGGCACTCTCTCCCTCTCCGGGTTCCCTTTGCCCCCTGCAGCCAGGTCTCTCTCTCTGTGACCCCTCACACGTTCTCTGTGTCCTTTCCGGGCTATTTACACTCTCTAGATTCACTTGGTGTGTGTAACGCCGGACAATATGGCGGTGACTCGGGCCCTTGTGGGTCCTCCTCGTCATCACTGAGCTGCCTGTCCTTTGGGGTAGGGACCCTAGCATGCAACTGTGGTCCCCCGTCGTGTTGTCTGGGGATTCCGGGTAAAACTACGGTCCCCTCTAGAGCCAACACTCTACTCAGCCCAGCCTCCAGCAGTCCTTAGATGTGAGGCTCTACCAGGCTCTTTCCTTCTGCGTCTCTCAGTATAATAGGAAGGCTACTCCGCCTGCAGTCGGTAGCTTTGCTGTATGCCTAGGGCCCGGGTATCACCGTCCCTCTCTTCCCTGCACACTCCTGGGGGTACTGGCTCCGATTAGGCTTTCTCTCTCCTCCGGCTCACACTGGCTCGGTACAGATTCTGCGCTCCTTATGCCCCACTTTGCCAGGACGTGTGCTTCCTGCTGCTGCTCAGCTCAGCTCAACCTTCTGCTGTCTTCTGGCCTGTGCTCCTCAGCTTCTGGTCTTTACAGCTCGGCACCCTGGGCCTACTGAGCTCCTTCCTCCTCCCCCTCACTATTTCTACTCTCAAGTCACCTGACTAAATGTGTGCCCAACCCACTCCTCTAAATCCACCACCCCTCAATTGCCTAGAGTATCAAATCTTAGGGCTGGATGCTACCTTCTCCTACATGTGGGTGTGTGTGGGTGTTGTTGTGCAACAATGTCCTACCTGCCTGGCTGCAGTTCCCTTTTGTGGCCTCCTGGACGCAGGGGCGCCACATTTTCTTCACAGATTAATCTTGGTTTTCACGCTACAGGATGGATGGCAGACTGTGTAGGGATTAATGTAGATAAGCATATCGCTGATGTCAGCATTGTGAATCGAGTGGCCCATGATGGAGGTAGGATTGTGGTATGGGCAGGTGAATGTTATGGACACTAATGCAAGTATATTTTTTTTATAACATTGTGAATGCACAGAGACATTGTGATGAGATCCTGAGGCCATTGTAGTTCCATTCATCCACATCCATCACCTCATGTTGCAGCATGATAATGCACGGCCCCAGGTTACAAGGATCTGTACACAATTCCCGGAAGCTGAAAACATCCCAGTTCTTGTATGGCCGCATACTCCCCGGACATGTCACCCATTGAGCATGTTTGGGATGCTCTGGATCGGCGTATACGGCAGCGTGTTCCAGTTGCTGCCAATATCCAGTAACATCACACAGCCATTGAAGAGGAGTGGACCAACATCCCACAGGCCACAATCATCAACCTGATCCCCTCTATGTGAAGGAGATGTGCTGCACTGTGTGGGGTAAATGGGGGTCACTCCAGATACTGACTGGTTTTCTGACCCTCCCACCTGGACCCTCCAATACTGTAAAACTGCAGCTTTTATTGTGGCCAGTGTAAGGCGCACCTGTGCAATAATCATGTGTGTAATCAGCATCTTGATATGCCGCACCTGTGAGGAGGATGGATTATCTCAGCAGAAGAAAGAAGTGCTCACTAACACAGATATAGACACATTTGTGAACAATTTATGAGAGAAAAAGGCCTTTTGTGTTCATAGAAAAAGTCTTCGATCTTTGACTTCAGCTCATGAAAAATGGGAACAAAAACACAAGTGTTGGGTTTATATTATTGTTCAATGTATATTTCATGCCGGCCCGAGTACAGACACAATAATTAATATGAGATATAGAATTATTTATCTGTTGTAATCATGGTGCAGCTCATTAATACTAATATCATCACTCCTCATTATATAAGGGACAATATAATCCCAATATTAGACTGGGAGATAACATTGAGGACCCAGGCAGATCCTCTCCCATCCCACCAGTTGGGAATTCTTGGTCAAGGATAAGGACATTTTTATAATCATTTTTCTTTCAATAGTAATAATAAAAGTTAAATATTAATATCATGTATTCACATTCTTTATCCGCTCCTTTCCTTTAATAATGACCTTACCCAGTGGTGTACACTATATATGCCCATAAATACAGGAGGGGGTATTCACACTGCCATGTTTATAAAGAGCTGAATATCTTCCTCCCTCTCCGGCTATGTCAGCCCCGGCTCTGGGAATATCACATGTATATATGAGAGATGATTGCACCACAGACACTTATTTATTCCAAGTAGACAAAGAGCTGGAAAATCTGGATTCTCAACCCAAATTATTCCAATTACATTCCATATTACTCTCATTCTATATTCTGCAATATCCTCATTAACCCTTTATTTAATGTTTTCCCACCACAACCCATTTTGATATTTTTGCTCTTTTGTTATTTTCTCCTCTTCTTTCAGGACACAGACCTTTTTCTATATTTCTGGTGACATAACTATATGAGCGTTTGTTTATGTGGGACATGTTGTAGTTTTGAATGAAAAGTTACTATACATTGTACTAGAGGGGGGGGTGAATTAGCAAAAAATCCCTCATTTTCCTTTCTTTTTTTTTTTTTAATGGTGAATATGAGGTTGAAATATGACTCTTCAGCTCAGTATGATCACAGCGATACCAATCCTGTATAGTTTTGTATTTTTAATTTAGGAGTGAAAGAAAAATTCTGAAAATTGTAAAAGAAAATAAATGTTTTCTTTAAATTTTCTGGTGAAAGTATGTTATTTGTGTGACGGACTGATGTTAGTAAAATTGTAACATGATTCAATTTTATGCAGATAACTGTAATAGGAGCGTGGAGGGACGTCTGACGTCAGATATTAAGGCAGAAAATCCTGATATCTCACATGAAGAACATGCCATTGTCCCAGATATACCCTCATCTTCTGAATCTTCACAGACTGAAAAGCAAAGTGACATTCACAGAAAGGGAATGAAATATCCAGAAGCTCTCACAGGAAATAAGGGATTTTCATGTTCAGAATGTAAAAAATGTTTTACTAGGAAAACATCTCTTGTTAGACATCAGAGAACTCACACAGGGGAGAAGCCGTATTCATGCACAGAATGTGGAAAATGTTTTACACATCAATCACATCTTCTTAGACATCAGAAAATTCACACAGGAGAGAAACCATACTCATGTTCCGAATGTGGAAAATGTTTTACATGTAAATCAGATCTTGTTAGACATCAGAAAATTCACACAGGGGAGACGCCGTATTCATGTTCCAAATGTGAAAACGTTTTAAAAATGAGAACAGATCATGTTATGCATCTAAGAAAACACACAGGGGAGAAGCCATGTTCATGTTTAGAAAGTGGAAAATATTTTAGCAAGAAATCTATTCCTGTTAGACATCAGAGAATTCACACAGGGGAGAAGCCGTATTCATGTTCAGAATGTGGGAAATGTTTCAGTCACAGATCACATCTTATTAATCATCAGAGAATTCACATGGGAGAGAAACGGTATTCATTCAGAATGTCAGAAATATTTCAATCAGAGAACACATCATGTTAATAATCAGAAAAGTCACACAGGTGAGAAGCCGTATGGATGTTCAGAATGTGGGAAATGTTTTACACGTTAATCACATCTTGTTACACATTAAAAAAAATTAACAGGGAGAAACCGTATGGATGTACAGAATGTGGGAAATGTTTTACGCGTAAATCACATCTTGTTAGACATCAGAATAGTCACACAGGTGAGAAGCCATATTCCTGCTCATAGTGTTATAAACATTTTACAAATAAATCATGTTGTACATGTGAGATATGACACCCAGAAGAGAATAGGTTCATGTTCAGAGTGCGGGAAATATTTTAACCAGAAATCCAATCTTCTAAGAAATCGGAGAAATCACACAGGGAGAAACCGTATGGATGTACAGAATGTGGGAAATGTTTTACGCGTAAATCACATCTTGTTAGACATCAGAATAGTCACACAGGTGAGAAGCCATAGTCCTGCTCATAGTGTGGTAAACATTTTACAAATAAATCATGTTGTACATGTGAGATATGACACCCAGAGAGAATAGGTTCATGTTCAGAGTGCGGGAAATATTTTAACCAGAAATCCAATCTTCTTAGACATCAGAGAAATCACACAGGGGAGAAGCCGTATTCATGCCCAGAATGCAGTAAATTTTTACACGTCCATCAGGTCTTTATCAACATGAGAGGAGTCACACAGGAGAGAAACTATATTCATGTTTATAATCTGGGAAAGGTTTCACCCAGAAATCAGATCTTGGTAATAATCAGACAATTCATATAGAGGAGAATCCATATGTGTTATGAAAGTGGGAAATGTTTTATTTGCAAATCAGATCTTTTTGAACATCTAACTTTCACATAACGATTTTCGCATTTCCGATGCTGTCCGAAAAAAATCGGACAGCATCGGACCGATTTTCGGACCCCATGTATCCCTATGGGGATCGGACCGAATCGGATGTGCACTAAATGCCATCCGATTTGGTCTGATCCGATTCTGTCCGATTTTAGCACCGAAAATACAATCTGACAGATTCGGATCGGACCAAATCGGATGGCATTTAGTGCACATCCGATTAGGTCCGATCCCTATAACATGGGGCCCTATGGAGAAGGGTCCGAGGAAACATCTATGTCTCCTCGGACCCCGTTTTACTGTACTGAGCATGCTCAGTACAGTAAAACTGCTCCTAACTAGGAGCACAAGTGTTAAAAAAAAAAATAAAGGTTATTCTCACCTCCCCCGAGCCCCCGCCGTCTTCCGCCATCTTCCTCTAGGTTCCCGGTGGCTCTCGCAGGCTGCCGGTGTCAGCAGAGGTGTACCTCTGCTGTTCAGGACCTGCGGTGATGTCACAGTCATGTGACCGCGGGTTCACCATGGTGAACCCGCGGTCACGTGACTGTGACATCACCGCAGGTCCTGTGTATAGCAGAGGTACACCTCTGCTGACACCGGCAGCCTGCGGGAGCCACCGGGAGCCTAGAGGAAGATGGCGGTTGACAGCGGGGCTCGGGGAGAGGTGAGAATAAACTTTTTTTTTTTTTTTTTCTTTTTTTGCAGCCTGGCGCCGATTTTATGCCGGAATCGGGTGCCTATTTGGCACCCGATTCCAGGCATCAGAAGGGAGCCGATGCTGTCCGATTTATATCGGACAGCATCGGCTCCCTGAAAATCGGTATGTGAAAGTAGCCTAAAATGTGTATGTAATTTATGAAATGTTTACAATTACCAATAAACATCTTTTGAACCAAAATAATCTTGATGATAAATATTAACTGATAATAGTATAGGTAGAACCCTGATAATACACCAATATATAGTGATAACTTTATGTAATTTTCTAGGGCATTTTCTGGTTTTGAAAACGATCTTTTCATAGAGAATAATTTTAAATCCTGTTTTCGTGGATCCTCTGCACATGAACCAGTGTAAACACCATGAATTGCTCTTCTACCAGGCTCATGATGGGAAAAAAATAATAGCAGAAGAGAAGACAATTTCCAATAAACTAAGCAATTGATGTATGCAGTTGTTGCTTGTCTGAGAATTTTCTTTCCTCCGATTCTGATCTAAAAATTACAGAGGTCTTTCAGGGACTACCATATTTTTTGCGTTATAAGACCACATGATTATAAGACGCACCCCAAATTTGGTGAAGGAAAAGAGAAAAAAATAATTTTTAATGTTAATTGCGGTCCGTCTTATAATGCCAGTGTCCGTCTCACAATCAGTTTATATGTCCCCCATCCTGGTATCTATGCCTCCATTGAGGCATATGTGCCCCCTTCTGATATATGGTTCCCCTTCTGGTATCTATGCCCCCCTCCTGATATATGGTCCCAATTCTGGTATATGTGCCCTCTCCTGATATATGTGGTCCACCTCCTGGTATCCATGTCCCCATCCTGGTATCCATGCCCCCATCCTGGTATCCATGCCCCCATCCTGGTTTCCATGCCCCCAGCCTGGTATCCATGCCCCTCTCCTGGTATCCAAGCCCCTTCCTGATATATATGCCCCCATCCTGGTTTCCATGCCCTCATTCTGGTATCCATCCCTTTCCTGATATATATGCCCCCATCTTGGTATCCATGCCCCCATCCTGGTTTCCATGCCCTCATTCCGGTATCCATGCCCCCTTCCTGATATATATGCCCCATCCTAGTTTATGTGCCCCCTCCTGATATATGTACCAGAATGGGGGACATACATCCTGGTACATAGCCCCCCCCAAGTCTTACCAAGGGAGGGTTGTGACGCTGAAGATGAAGCCTCACGGGGCCACAGAGGTTGAGGTCCAAGCCAGGAGCTGCGGGAGTGTTGCACCGGTCTCCAGTGGGCGCCGTAATTATTATTTACCAGCATGCATTGCCGACCTGGCAACTCACTCATGCTCTAGTGTTTAGAAATGGCTGCAGATCGCGGTCTGCGCGTGCGCTCGCGGACATTTTCTTGAAGTCTATGAAATAGAGTATCTATATAAAAATGGCCGCGGCGCATGCGCAGACCGCAATCCGTGGCTATTTCTAGGCACTAGAGCATGTATTGCTCGACTGGCAATGCATGCTTGGAAATAATAATGGCGGCGCCCACCGGAGACCGGCGCAAGACCCCCGCAGCTCCTGCCTTGGCCCCCAACCTCTGTGGCCCCGTGAAAACGCATCAAAAACCCCCGCTCCACCCCCCCGACCCCACATTACCCCTCGGTAAGATTTTTTTTTTTTTAAGGTCCGCTTTATAAGACGCTCCCCCACTTTCCCCCAAAATTTGGGGGAACAAAAGTGGATCTTTATAAGCGAGATGTCAAATATATGAATCTAATCCCAAGTTGTCACATATAGGAATCTAATCCCGAGCAGTCACATATAGGAATCTAATCTCGAGCAGTCACATATAAGAATCTAATCCCAAGCAGTCACATATAGGTACCTTTACACGCAGCAATATTGCTAGGCAATTTCAATGGGAATTTGCTGGTTGCAGTGAAATCATGGACACATTATTCCATTTGTACACAGCAACAAAATAGAACAATGTGTCCATGATTTTACTCCAACCAGCAAATTGCCAGTGAAATTGCCTATCAATATTGCTGCGTGTAAAGGTACCTATATGCAGTGGCGGATTATAATGAGGTCAATCTGGGCAGTCGCCCTGGGCCCTAGGCTCTTGGGGGGCCCACCGCCCAGAGTAGATTGCCCCCATTATAATCTGCCACTGAGTATATTGCCTCCACTGTAATCTGCCGGACCGTGGTGCCTGCCTGCCTGATCTGTGCTAGTCCTGCTGCTGTGCCTGCACATCCCTAGAAGTGGGCAGCAGCAGGTAGCTCTGTATGTGTAATGGCTGCCCAACATGCCCACTGCTAGTAATGTGCAATGTAGGTGCAGCAGGCAGGTCTCTATGTGTAATGGCTGCCCAGTGTGCCAACTGCTGCACATCACTAGCAGCAGGCAGCTCTGTATGTGTAATGGCTGCCCAGCGTGCCCCACTGCTAGTAATGTGCAGTTTAGGTGCAGCAGGCAGCTCTGTATGTGTAATGGCTGCCCAGTGTGTCAACTGCTGCACATCACTAGCAGCAGCAGCAGGCAGCTTTGTATGTGCAACGCCTTCCTAGTGTGCCCACTACTAGTGATGTGCAGTGTAGGTGCAGCAGGCAGCTCTGTATGTGTAATGGCTGCCAAGTGTGCCCACTGCTAGTGATGTGCAGTGCAGGCACAGCAGGCATCTCTATATGAGTAATGTTTGCACATACTGTATATAGGGGTCTATGTGCTTGCTCCTGCCGTATACAGGGTCTGCGTGCTTGCTGCTGCCATATACAGGGTCTGCGTGCTTGCTCCTGCCGTACACAGGGTCTGCGTGCTTGCTCCTGCTGTATACAGGGTCTGTGTGCTTGCTCCTGCCGTATACAGGGTCTGCGTGCTTGCTCCTGCCGTATACAGGGTCTGCGTGGTTGCTCCTGCCGTACACCGGGTCTGCGTGTGTGCGCCTGCCATATTTAGAAGACATTTTAAATCAATTTCCCACCCCTGCTTCATTGAGTATAAGTCCATACATGATTCAAGCAAAATATCCAGATTGACGGGCACACACAGCATGTAGAGGCATTTCACATGTGTCTATCCAAGGTGGAGGGGCAGTGGGTGCACACGCTGAGTATTGGTGAGGTTTTTACGTCAGTATTTGTGAGGCCTCGTATACACGCTATTTGATGTTTTTTACCTCTGTATTTGTAAGACACTATTTGGCGTTTTTTACCTCTGTATTTGTAAGGCCTTGGGCACACGCAGAGTATTGGTGAGGTTTTTCCTCAGTATTTGTAAGGCATTGTGCACATGCTGAGTATTTGGTGAGCTTTTACCTCAGTACCTGTAAAGCCAGCGTCACACCTGGCGACAGGGCTGGGGATGTCGGCGGCAACTGGCGGGTGCGCGCACGTTTTTGGTGCCCTGCCAGCGTTGCCGTCCTCCGTTTACACGGGGCGACATCACCGGCCCAGCGCCGTTGAGCTGACAGGCGGCATTGCCGCTGGGGTGTCTCAAAACCCCAGCGGCGATGCAGGACAATGGGAGCCTGTGGCTCCCATCGCCTGACAGGTCGCCGGCGCCCGGTTACATGGGGCGATGTGTGCACATCGCCCCATGATGGTCGCCTGGTTTCAGAGCACTGCTCTGAAACCAGGCGATCGCCCGGCACCGCCGACATCACCCCTTTACATGAGGCGACGTAGGGGCGATGCCGCCGCCGATAGGCCACGCCCCCACGTCGCCTCTGTAATGGGCGGCGATGTCGCCCCGTGTGACGGGGGCTTAAGGGTACCGTCACACTAGGTGACATCGCCGGCAATTTCGGTGGCGATGCAGGGGCGTGGCATATCGCCACCGACATCGCCGGTGCGTCGCCTAGTGTGACGCGGCGATAATGGGGCAAATATCACCTCAGAATGATCGCCATGTTTCACAGCAATGTTGTGAAACCTGGCGATCTGAACAGGGCAATCAGGCATGATCGCCGTGTGTAACATTGCGGGTTACCAGTCGCTGGGTTCCTGGGCAACCCCGCGAGCGGTCGCCGACACTACTTGCCGGCGAGAACGTCGGCGAGTTGCCACGTGTGACATCTCATCGGCGGGGATGCGCGCACCCATGATTCCCTGCCGACATCAGCGGCGAGGTGGCACTGTGTGACGGGCCCCTAAGGCCTCGTGCACACGCTGAGTGTTTGGCGAGGTTTTTACCTCAGTATTTGTAAGGCCTCGTGCACACGCTGAGTATTTGGGGAGTTTTTACCTCAGTATTTGTAAGGCTTCGTGCACACACTGAGTATTTGGTGAGTTTTTACCTCAGTATCTGTAAGGCCTCGTGCACACGCTGAGTATTTGGTGAGTTTTTACCTCAGTATTTGTAAGGCCTCGTGCACACACTGAGTATTTGGTGAGTTTTTACCTCAGTATTTGTAAGGTCTCGTGCAGACGCTATTTGGTGGGTTTTTACCTCAGTAGCTGTAAGGCCTCGTGCACACGCTGAGTATTTGGGGAGTTTTTACCTCAGTATCTGTAAGGCCTCGTGCACACGCTGAGTATTTGGTTGGATTTTACCTTAGTATTTGTAAGGCCTCGTGCACACACTGAGTATTTGGTGAGTTTTTACCTCAGTAGATGTAAGGCCTCGTGCACACGCTGAGTATTTGGTGAGTTTTACCTTAGTATTTGTAATGGTGGGTTTACACGCTTCAATATCGTTCCGATATCGCAGTTCAATGGCGCGGGAGCGCGCAATTAGTGCACGTTTCTCCCGCATCGCATTGGATGTTTACACGCTGCGATATCGGAATACAACGTCCGTACGATGTCTCCGCCTCCCAATCCAGGATCGCATAGTTAACATGGGAGTGAATGGGTGACGTTTCAAATCGCATCGTAGTTGGGCGTTTACACAGCACGATCCGGCTTCAATCGCTATGCAATATCGGGGCATTGAATAGCACGCTCATTCAATCCCCGATATCGCATTGACATCATGCCTGCATCGTATTGGACGTTCACACCATACAACGCAGGAACGATATCGGCTCCAACGATCGAACCACGTGACTTTTGATTGAAATCGTACTACGATATCGCGACGTGTAAACCCGCCATAAGGCCTCGTGCACACGCTGAGTATTTGGTGAGTTTTTACCTCAATATTGTAAGGTCTCGTGCAGACGCTGAGTATTTGGTGGGTTTTTACCTCAGTAGCTGTAAGGCCTCGTGCACACGCTGAGTATTTGGTGAATTGTTACCTCAGTTATTGCTAAGCTATGTTCACATAAGATTTTTTTCTTTAATTCGTTTAATCAAATGCATGCTAAATGTTTGACAGGTAATAGTTTCACTCAGCAACTTTTTTTCTGGAATAATCTGTGCTTCAGGTATATGATGACCATCATCACATGACCCGTGTCACATGACCTGGGGGCCCACAGAGTCTGAACAGCCTCGGGCCCTGGCTACCCTTAATCCACCCCTGCCTATATGTGAGTGCTCGAGATTACATTCCTATATGTGACTGCTCGAGATTACATTCCTATATGTGACAACTCAAGATTAGATTCCTATATGTGACAGCTCGAGATTAGATTCCTATGTGTGACAACTCAACTGCCACAGGATATGACTACCCCACATAATACATTGCATACACCTCCCCCGGTCCCCTCATACAACCCCACAGGATATGACTACCCTCTCATTACAAGCACCACATAATGCACTGTATATATTTCCCCCGGTCCCTCAAACACCTCCACAGGATATAACTACCCCTCTCATTACAAGCACCACATAATACACTGTATACACCTCCCCCGGTTCCCTCATACACCCCCACAATACCCCCACAGGCTATAATTACCCACATAATACACTGTATATACCTCCCCCATCCCCTCATACACCCAGGTTATTAACGGCAAACACAGCGAGGCTGCGCATACTGCAGCGCATTATAGGAACACCTCCACACATCACATCACAAAATGCGTCGCATCATAGTAATAGCCCCGCTACCTCACCCCAACATTTAAACACCACATTAAGCGCTGATTGCTGCAGCGCAATGCCCCAAACACCCCGTATCACCAGTGTACACAGCGCCGTCCCCAAACACAACCCAACATCAGCATAAGCATATCAGCAGGCGCCCCCAACACACCCCATAGCCAAAGCAGATGCAGACACAGGCGCCGCAGGTCCTCCAAATCCTCCTCAGACGATTCCCGCCGTCCCTTTAAAAGACGATCCTCCCATTACCACCGGAGACCCAGCGAACATAGGAGCCGCCATAGATCTCGACCCTCCAGATGGCGTTCCCCATACACATCGCAATGGTCCGACACATTGGAGAGTCCCGATAGGCAGGCTCAGGCACACAAAACACAACAATTGTCACGAGATCCATCACTGGCTGTCAGTGACTGCTCTTCATAGCTATCTCCCAGAGCTTCCAGCAAGAGATACCAGACCATCGCCCGAGCGGGAGCTGGAATCCCACCATCACCGGAGCCGCTCCTCCTGCGTCACATGGTGATGTGCTTTTCACAGCAAACCTAGACAAAACCGCACATAATGACGTGACTAAGGGAACGAGCTAGTCTCAGCCGTTATGGCACTAATATAACACTTGACTCACCCATGTAGATCAACTAACACCAAAGCGGCGCCCGAGTTAGCGAGCGTGCACAAAGATCTGTTCTTCTGCGGCATTAGCCCACTAGGTACACACGTAGACACAGAAACTAGACACAGAATATGGAATAACAACTGTTGACATATGATTATACACTGTGTGCAGAATTATTAGGAAAGTTGTATTGTAGAGGATTATTTTTATTATTGATCAACAACTATGTTCTCAATCACCCAAAAGACGCAAATATCAAAGCTTAATATTTTTGGAAGTTGGAGTGTTTTTTTTTTTTAGATTTGGCTCTTAGGAGGATATCTGTGTGTGCAGGTAACTATTACTGTGCACATTTATTAGACAACTTAATAAAAACCTAATATATTCCCATCTCACATGCAAAAACAAAACCCCAAAAAATGAGTGACCAATATAGCCCCCTTTCTTTATGATGACACTCAGCAGCCTTCCATCCATAGATTCTGTCAGTTGCTTGATCTGTTTACGATAACATTGCGTGCAGCAGCCACCACAGCCTCCCAGACACTGTCCCCAGAGGTGTACTGTTTTCCCTCCCTGTGTAGATCTCTTTAGAAGGGACCACAGGTTCTCTATGGGGTTCAGATCAGGTGAACAAGGGGACCATGCCATTATTTTTTCTTATTTTAGACCTTTACTGGCCAGCCACGCTGTGGAGTTGTTGGATGCATGTGATGGAGCATTGTCCTGCAAGAAAATCATGTTTTTTCTTAAACAATACCGACTTCTTCCTGTACCATTGCTTGAAGAAGTTGTCTTCCAGAAACTGGCAGTAGGCCCTGGGAGTTGAGCTTCACTCCATCCTCAACCCGAAAAGGTCCCACAAGTTCATCTTTGATGATACCAGCCATACCAGTACCCCACCTCCACCTTGCTGGCGTCTGAGTCGGAGTGGAGCTCTCTGCCCTTTACTGATCCAGCCTCTGGCCCATCCATCTGACTCATCAAGAGTCACTCTCATTTCATCAGTCCATAAAAACCTTTGAAGAATCAGTCTTAAGATATTTCTTGGCCCAGTCTTGACGTTTTATCTTATGTTTCTTGTTCAGAGGTGGTCGTTTTTCAGCCTTTCTTACCTTGGCCATGTCCCCGAGTATGGCACACCTTGTGCTTTTGATACTCCAGTAACGTTGCAGCTCTGAAATATTGCAAAACTGGTGGCAAATGGCATCTTGGCAGCTTCATGCTTGATTGTCCTCAATTCATGGGCAGTTATGTTGCGCCTTTTTTGCCCAACACGCTTCTTGTGACCCTGTTGGCTATTTGCCATGAAACGCTTGATTGTTCGGTGATCCCGCTTCAAAAGTTTGGTATTTTCAAGGCTGCTGGATCCCTCTGCAAGACATCTCACAATTGTGGACTTTTCAGAGCCGTCACATCTCTCTTCTGACCCATTTTGCCAAAGAAAAGGCATTTGCCTAATAATTAAGCACACCTTATATAGGGTGTTGATGTCATTACACCACACCCCTCTTCATTACAGAGATGCATATCACCTGATTTACTTAATTGGTAGTTGGCTCTCAATCCTACACAGCTTGGAGTAGGACATGTATAAAAAGAATCATGTGATCAAAATACTCATTTGCCTAATAATTCTGCACACAGTGTATTATCAGCCGACCAACAGTCAGTGGATAAAGAAACAAAAACGAGCGATCGTTTATATGATAGAAATAGACCAAAAATAGCGCTAGCAATGAACAACTGGCTGCAAGCATTTGGGGTCCTAGGCTGTAGAATCCGGAGCGCTGCTCAGAATTATTTATATATCAAGATCTGATATTCATACAAAACCCATGGTGGTTCTGCCTGGCGGCAGTATGATGAGGAGTTCCGGAGGCGGCTGGCCATGCAGCCTGATCAAGGCTGGAGAGTCAAAGCGATGGATGTGCGGTTACGACTGATGCTGTCACAGGAGCTGCCCGCCATCCTCTTTCCTTCAATGACCTGTAATCCAACACTCAGTGGTCGTACGCTGCCAGGCTGGTAAATTAAAATATGCTCGTGAACATTTTGTGGCAAAACAGCTGCCGCGGTCCTGACCTGTCAGCGGCGGCAGCTGCGTGCGCTGCACACAGGACCGGAGGGCATATTAGCCCCCCAGTCCTGTGTGCTGATCCAGTCCGCGGCTGTCTGGGTCATCCCGGAGAGCCCCGGACCGAATCACGTCGCAGTGTGAAGAGGCCCTTACCCATCACCTAGTTCGCTCACTAGACGGCCCGGTATGCCTGCTAAAAGTAGTCAAACACTACACACATGATACATGCAGGCAAACGCTTTCTTTCACATACATGCAATTCTCAACTTAGCTAAAACAGGGCCAAATCCTATGGAATACGGGACATGCTCTTGCAAATTAAATAACACATTTTGTATCTTACAGATGGCTGTAGGCCCTCCAGGGGGCTGGTAATATTGTTGAAACATGCCGGTAACAACACTGACCACGTCACCTGAGCAGGAGTCGGAGTCTCTCTACCACATTGAGTTGCTCCTCCTGCCATAACCCAAGAGGGAGGTGGAGTCCCCCCATCGCTGGGTGTCGCTCCTCCTGCCATTGCCCGAGCAGGAGCCGGAGTCACCCCATCACTGGTTGTCACTCCTCCTGCCATCACCCAAGCCCGATTGGTGATATCGAGATAACGTGTGGCTTCCCAGAGATGGTATTGTATTGGCGGTAGAGGAAACAAATATAGAACGCTTAACCTACTTCTTCAAGGAGGCATTATAAGGATCATAATCACTTGTGGCCTGTTCGCCTGTCAGTCGCAGACAGGGTTCTCAGCGATGAGCCCTTTATGCGTGGCAAATATAGAACGTTCAACCTACTTCTTCACAGAGATGTTATAAGGCTTATGCCCATAACAGCTCATTGGCATTGTCGGTCGCAGACAGGGTTCTCGGCGACGAACCCATTACGCTACAGGTGGCAACTTGAGACACCCGGCGTTGTAGCTAGCTGTAAATGTAGTGTAGCGTAGCGCACCTTGTGGCGGCGTGTAAAGAGGGTGCGGTTCCCGTTGGTAACCGTTTGGGCGTGCTCGTGCACGTGAAGTAGCCGTTGGTATTCATCCTGCAGTGGCGGCGTGTAAAGGTACCATAAAGGACTAAAAATCTTGACGACCAAACAATCAAACTACATCTACATCTCCTGATCAGTATATTTTACATCATATTTGATAATTGAGGTCGTCTAACAGACCAGGATCCATCTGCAGGGGGGTCACCGACACGGACTCCGAGTTCTTTTTCAACAGTCTTTAACTAACCTTTCCTCCATAACCTTTGGTGTTACAGAGGTTGCTGGTCCATCCTCCTCCACACTGCTTAGCATCACACTCCGGCACATCACAGTCTTTAAGTAGTCGTCAGCTCAAGGTCGGCGTCCCCCCCACATTGGTACGTTCACTAACGATACGACCTTTGACTGGCGTGCACAGACTATTTAACTCATCTAATGTCCATTACTGTATCGACCGGATCTCCCAGGTCTATGCCCAGCCTCCTCCTAAGGATTTGTACTATTGGAGTCAGACAGCTGACAGGAGACTCTGTGTAGAGTCCAGGGCTTGGAGCACCTTGTAGTGTAATGGAGCTAGTTCTCTATACGTCCTCACTCCTTGAGTCCTTCCCGGGAGCTCTCTTCTCTCTATTCACTAGATGTTACACTTTCAGTTGCCACATACGCACTAGCTGCAACCTAGGTATTCCACACTTGCATGTGTGACTTCACACATGCCACACCACTAAGGGCCCCGTAACACGTAGCGATATTCCAGCGATCGCACCAACGATTCGACCTGGCCGGGATCGTTAGAATATCGCTGTGTGGTCGCTGATGAGCTGTCAAACAGGCAGATCACCTCAGCGACCAGTGTAATGACCTCGACATCGTGGAAAAGAATATAAACTATTATTTTCCACGATGTTGAGGTCCCACTACTGTATAGGCTGGGGTAAGCGGGAGAACACTGGTAACCAGGGTATACATCGGGTTACTAAGCAAAGTGCGCTTTGCTTACTAACCCGATATGTACCCTGGTTACCAGTGCGCTGTGCTTAGTAACCCGATGTGTACCCTGGTTACCAGGGAACACATCGGGTTAGAGGGACGTCGCACATGCTGATGTATGCTGGCCAGCGGGAGACCGACGAGCAAAAAAATGGTCCTGGACATTCTGCAGCGATGAGCGAGCTCATCGCTGGTCGCTGTGGCATGTCACATGCAGCGGACTTCGCTAGCAAGGTCGCTGCAACGTCACAAAACCTGTGACGTTGTAGCCATATCGCTATGTGTGAAGTACCCCTAACACTGAACTAATAGATTCTGTCCTCTACTCCTGGAGACTAGCTTCACACCCAGGGCACTGATCCCACTACTTAACTACTGCTTACCCTATAGTCAGTAGCTAAGCATCAGGATGTGTAGGAGACCTGTCTCTTGTTCTTTCTTACATGTAGATGTATACCTGCCAGAGGTAAATGTTTTGTCAGCCCTTGCATTAAGTGCATAGATGTTACCAGTCTGGGAGTCTCACACCTTAAAAATGGGAACAAAATGTTTTCTGAATTACATTTACCGGTGACTACCGATGGGTTTAGTCTTATTTCCCCCTCTATTATGTCATCTACTGAAGTCATAATCAATGGTGAAATACGGTGTGAGATGTCCTGGCCATTAAGGGGTGATTTTATACTAAGTTGACTTGGTGATAGTGGTGGATCCAGTTGTTCTCCAGACCAATAAATTAGTGCAGTTAGTCATGAGTGCCATGGAAGATGTGGGATGGGTAATATATCTGAACAATTCCAGGCTAATTAAAGAAATATTTTGTTAGGATTCATTGAACACTACAAAAGTCAGACTGTCTAT
Organism: Allobates femoralis; assembly: GCA_033576535.1. Lineage (NCBI taxonomy): Eukaryota > Metazoa > Chordata > Amphibia > Anura > Aromobatidae > Allobates > Allobates femoralis. The sequence goes on from JARQOC010000006.1 coordinate 19,627,368, forward strand.
AGGAGACTAGTCCTGGAGATATAGTGTCAGGAGAGTGATATCAGGCCCTTTCAGAAAAATCACTAAATCCTCTATAATCATGTAGATTATATAATGGATATTTGAGAAATCAAGAGGGTTAATCATTGGTAAAATCCACTCATCCAAATTGAAGGAATTAAAAGGTAATCCTGAAAGACCAATATAATTTTTAGATCAGGATCAGAGGGAAAGCGGTAAGAATATAATTAAGTAAATAAGTAAAAATACCCTAGAATATTACATCAAGTTATCACTATATATTGGTGTATTATCAGGATTCTGCTCTTACTATTATAAGGTAATATATATACAGTTGTGGCCAAAAGTATTGACACCCCTGCAATTCTGTCAGATAATACTGACAATGATTGCAATCACAAATTCTTTGGTATTATTATCTTCATTTAATTTGTCTTCAGTGAAAAAAACACAAAAGAGAATGAAGCAAAAAGCAAAACATTGATCATTTCACACAAAACTCCAAAAATGGGCCGGACAAAAGTATTGGCACCCTCAGCCTAATACTTGGTTGCACAACCTTTAGCCAAAATAACTGCGATCAACCGCTTCCGGTGACCATCAATGAGTTTCTTACGATGCTCTGCTGGAATTTTACACCATTCTTCTTTGGCAAACTGCTCCAGGTCCCTGATATTTGAAGGGTGCCTTTCTCCAAACTGCCATTTTTAGATCTCTCCACAGGTGAGAGCAATTGATGTACGGAATTGTAGCTTCTTACCACTTTCCCACTGATCCTGATCTAAAAATTATAGAGGCCTTTCAAGATTACCTTTTAATTCCTTCAATTTGGATGAATGGACTTTACCAATGATCAACCCTCTTGACCTCTCAAATATCCATTGTATGAGTTACATGATTATGGAAGACTAGATGGTGACCCAATTCTAATGCATCGAGTATTCTAGAATATGTATGTAGTTGACATACTATGACTGACAGAACTTGTTAAGTCAACGTGAGTGAAGTACATCTACTATATAATTGTCTAAGGGTTTTTGAGTCTGTCTGTCGCCGAAATCGCGCGCCACACAGAGGCAGCTCATTGGCCGCTGCCGAAGGCGGCGGCCAATGAGTGCAGACTATGCAAATAGGTGCGAGAATTCAAAGTTCGAATTTCGCGCCTATTTGCTGCCCGGCTAACTGCGGTCATGTGACCGATCAGCTGATCGGTTTCCCAGGCAACGACAGGTCCTGTCCTGGGAGCTAGAAGACAGGTGGAGTGCGCCTGCGGAGGGTAAGTATCCTAATGGGATTTTTTTATTTTTATCACCATTGAGGAGCGAGGGGGGCAGGGGGAGTGGGGGCCGCGGGGAGCGGGAGGGCAGAGGGAGGGGGGTCGCGGGGAGCAAGGGGGCAGGAATAGCCCGCCCTGCCGGCTCCATCCTGCACCCCTACCACCATCCTGCCCCCCCCACCATCAGCCTGCCCCGCCGACTCCATCCTGCCACCCCACCACCATCCTGCCCCGCCGACTCCATCCTGCCCCCCTGCATCCATCCTGCCCCCCCGCATCCATCCTGCCCCGCCGGCTCCATCCTGCCCCCCTCACCATTAGCCTGCCCCGCCGGCTCCATCCTGCCCCCCACCACCATCCTGCCCCCCCACCAACATCCTGCCCTGCCGGCTCCATCCTGCCCCTACATCTCCATCCTGCCCCCCCTGCATCCATCCTGCCCCCCCGCATCCTTCCTGCCCCCCCCCCCCGCATCCATCCTGCCCTGCCGGCTCCATCCTGCCCCGCCCCCCCACCATCCTGCCCCCCCGCCACCATCCTGCTCCTCTGGCTCCATCCTGCCCCCCCCTTCCCGCCACCATCCTGCTCCTCCGGCTCCATCTTGCCCCGCTCGCTCCTTCCTGCCCCCCCGCCTCCATCCTGCCCCCCTTCTGGCTCCATCCTGCCCCGCTTGCTCCATCCTGCCCCCCCGACGCAATCCTGCCCCTCCCCCCCATCACTATCCTGCCCCCCCGGCAGTTAGCGGTCATGTGACCGATCAGCTGATCGGTTTTCCAGGCAACGACAGGTCCTAAAGGCCTGTAGGACCTAGTAGACGGAGGTGGAGCGAGGCGGCGGACACGTGAGTATCCTCACTGAAGATTTTTTTATTTTTACTTTTACTGTGGAGGAGCGGGGGCCAGGAGGAGCGGGGGGCCGCGGGGAGAGGAGTATCACCATATACCATAGTGCTGCTATACATGTGCTATAATGTACCGCCATATACCATAGCGCTGCTGTACATGTACTGTAATGTACGGCCATATACTATAGTGCTGCTATACATGTACTGTAATGTACCACCATATACCATAGCGCTGCTATACATGTACTATAATGTACCTCCCTATACTATAGTGCTGCTATACATGTACTGTAATGTACCGCCATATACCATAGCGTTGCTATACATGTGCTGTAATGTACCGCCATATACCATAGTGCTGCTCTACATGTACTATACTGTACCGCCATATACTATAGTGTTACTTTACATGTACTGTAATGTACCGCCATATACCATAGTGCTGCTATACATGTGCTGTAATGTACCGCCATATACTATAGAAGTGAACAGGATGGTGGCGGGGAGGGCAGAATGGTGGCGGGAGGGAACAGGATGGTGGTGGGGGGGCAGGATGGAGCGAGCGGGGCAGGATGGAGCGAGCGGGCAGGATGGAGCCAGGGGGGCAGGATGGAGCGAGCGGCGCAGGATGGAACGGGTGGGGCAGGATGGAGTGGGCGGGGCAGGATGGAGCCGGGTGAGGGGGCAGGAGGGAGCAAGCGGGGCAGGTTGGAGCGAGCGGGGCAGGATGGAGCTAGCAGGGCAGGATGGAGAGAGCGGGGCATGATGGAGAGAGCGGGGCAGGATGGAGAGAGCAGGGCAGGATGGAGCCGGGGGGCAAAATGGAGCGAGTGGGGCAGGATGGAGCAAGCGGGGCAGGATGGAGCAAGCGGGGCAGGATGGTGGCAGGGGCAGGATGGAGCGAGCGGGGCAGGATGGAGCCAGCGGGGCAGGATGGTGGCGAGCGGGGCAGGATGGTGTCGAGCGGGGCAGGATGATGGCAAGCAGGGCAGGATGATGGCGAGCGGGGCAGGATGATGGAGGGGGAGCAGGATGGAGCCGGAGGAGCAGGATGGAGCCGGAGAAGCAGGATGTTGGCGGGGGGTGGGGCAGGATGGTGGCGAGTAGGGCAGGATGGTGGTGGGTGGGCAGGATGGAGCCAGGGGGGCAGGATGGAGCCAGGGGGGCAGGATGGAGTGAGCGGGGCAGGATGGAGCGGGCGGGGCAGGATGGAGCCAGGTGAGGGGGCAGGAGGGAGCAAGCGGAGCAGGATGCAGCTGGCAGGACAGGTTGGAGCGAGCGGGGCAGGATGGAGCGAGCGGGGCAGAATGGAGCGAGCGGGGCAGGACGGAGAGAGCGGGGCAGGATGGAGAGAGCGGGGCAGGATGGAGAGAGCGGGGCAGGATGGAGCCGGGGGGGGCAAAATGGAGCGAGTGGGGCAGGATGGAGCAAGCGGGGCAGGATGGAGCGAGCAGGGCAGGATGGAGCGAGCGGGGCAGGATGGTGGCGAGCAGGGCAGGATGGTGGCGAGTGGGGCAGGATGATGGTGAGCGGGGCAGGATGATGGCGAGCAGGGCAGGATGATGGCGAGCAGGGCAGGATGATGGCGAGCAGGGCAGGATGATGGAGGGGGATCAGGATGGAGCAAGCGGGGCAGGATGGAGCCGGAGGAGCAGGATGGAGCCGGTGGGGCAGAATGGTGGCGAGTAGGGCAGGATGGTGGTGGGGGGGCAGGATGGAGCGAGCGGGGCAGGATGGAGCAAGCGGAGCAGGATGGAGCCGGGGGGGGGGCAGGATGGAGCGAGCGGGGCAGGATGGAGCCGGGTGAGGGGGGCAGGAGGGAGCAAGCGGGGCAGGATTGAGCGAGCGGAGCAGGATGGAGCGAGCAGGGCAGAGTGGAGCTGGGGGGGTGGGAAATGGAGCGAGTGGGGCAGGATAGAGTGAGCGGGGCAGGATGGAGCAAGCGAGGCAGGATGGTGGCGGGGGGCAGGATAATGGCGAGTGGGGCAGGATGGAGGCGGGGGAGCAGGATGGAGCGAGCGGGGCAAGATGGAGCGAGCGAGGCAGGATGGAGCGAGCGGGGCAGGATGGAGCTGGAGGAGCAGGATGAAGCTGAAGGAGCAAGATGGTAGCGGAGGGGTGGGGCAGGATGGTGGCGAGTAGGGCAGGATGGTGGTGGGGAGGCAGGATGGAGCGAGCTGGGCAGGATGGAGCCGGGGGGGCAGGATGGAGCCGGAGGGGGGGCAGGATGATGGCGAGCGGGGCAGGATGGAGCCGGAGGAGCAGGATGGAGCCGGAGGAGCAGGATGGTGGCGAGTAGGGCAGGATGGTGTTGGGGGGCAGGATGGAGCGAGCAGGGCAGGATGGGGCAAGGGGGCAGGATGGAGCCGGAGGAGCAGGATGGAGCTGGAGGGGGGGCAGGATGGAGCCCGGGGGGGGGCAGGATGGAGCCGGAGGGGGGGCAGGGTGGAGCCGGGGGAGGGGGGAAGGGGGCACGATGAAGGCGGGGGGCAGGATCCCCTTCGCCCTCCACTGTTCTCAACCGTCTTCTGTAGTGGTCGTAATGTGACAGGGCGGGCTGTGTGATGTCACATCAGCCCGCCCTGTCACATGACCGCAGTGACGAAGAAGACGGGTGAGAGCAGCGGGAGGCGAGGGGGGCAGTATGGATGCGGGTGGGGTGGGAGGTGGGGGGGGCAGTATCCCCCTCGCTTCCTGCTGTTCTCACCCGTCTGTACACAGGGCGGGCTGATGTGACATCTCACAGCCGCCCTGTGTACAGACGGGTGAGAACAGCGGGAGGCGAGGGGGGAAGCGAGGTGGGGGGAGAGGCGAGGTGGGGGCGGCGGGTTCCCTGTGTGTCCTGGCTTCAGCGATAACTGCGCTAACGCACCATCGCCGGCTGCAAATTGGCGTGAAATTAGAATTTTGAATTCTCGCGCCTATTTGCATAGTCTACGCTCATTGGCACGCGATTTCTGTGACCGACAGACGCCTTAGACTATTATATAGTAGATTTAGTGATTTTTCTGATAGGGCCTGATATCACTCTCCTGACACTATATCTCCAGGACTAGTCTCTTATAGACGGTCTGACTTTTGTAGTGTTCAATGAATCCTAACAAAATATTCCTTTAATTGGCTTTGAATTGTTCAGATATATTACCCATCCCACATCTTCCATGGCACTCATGACTAACTGCACTAACTCTAGAGAACAGCTGGATCCACCACTATCATCCAGTCAATTTAGTATAAAATCACCCCTTAATGGGCAGACCATCTCACACCGTATTTCCCCGTTGCCTATGACTTCAGTAGATGACATAATAGAGGGGAAATAAGACTAAACCCATCGGTAGTCACCGGTAAATGTAATTCAGAAAACATTTTGTTCCCATTTTTAAGGTGCGAGACTCCCAGAATTGCAGGGGTGTCAAAAGTTTTGGCCACAACTGTATATCATCAAGATTCTTTTGGTTTAAAAGATGTTTATTGGTAATTGTAAACATTTCATAAATTATACACATTTTTGATGTTCAAAAAGATCTGATTTGCGGATAAAACATTTCCCACATTTGTGACACATATGGATTCTCCTCTATATGAATTGTCTGATTATTACCAAGATCTGATTTCTGGGTGAAATCTTTCCCAGATTATGAACATGAATATAGTCTCTCTCCTGTGTGACTCCTCTCATGATGATAAAGACCTGATGGACGTGTAAAACATTTCCCGCATTCTGGGCATGAATACGGCTTCTCCCCTGTGTGATTTCTCTGATGTCTGAGATTGGATTTCTGGTTAAAATATTTCCCACACTCTGAACATGATCATATTCTCTCCTGGGTGTGATATCTCACATGTACAACATAATATGATTTATTTGTAAAACGTTTATCACACTATGAGCAGGACTATGGCTTCTCACCTGTGTGACTTCTCTGATGTGTAACAAGATGTGATTTAGTTGTAAAACATTTCCCACATTCTGTACATTCATACGGCTTCACACCTGTGTGACTTCTCTCATGTATAGTAAGATGTGATTTATATGTAAAACATTTCCCACATTCTGTACATGCATACGGCTTCTCACCTGTGTGACTTCTCTGATGACTAAGAAGATGTGTTCTCTCATTAAAACATTTCCCACATTCTGAACAGGAATATGGCTTCTCCCCTGTGTGATTTCTCTGATGTCTAATAAGATGGGATTTAAATGTAAAACATTTCCCACATTCTGAACATCCATACGGCTTCTCACCTGTGTGACTTCTCTCATGTGCTATAAGATTTGATTTAGTTGTAAAACATTTCCCACATTCTGTACATCCATACGGCTTCTCACCTGTGTGACTTCTCTCATGTATAATAAGATGCAATTTACGTGGAAAACATTTCCCACATTTTGGGCATGAATGCCCTGTGTGAATTCTTTGATGATTAACAAGATGTGATCTCTGGTTGAAATATTTACCACATTCTGAACATGAATATGCCTTCTCACCTATGTGAATTTTCTGATGTCTAAGAAGACCTGATTGATCTGTAAAGCATTTCCCACATTTGGAACATGAATATGGCTTCTCTCCTGTGTGTCTTCTCTGATGTATAACAAGAGATTTTTTCCTCTTAAAACATTTTACACATTCTGGGCATGAAAATTGTTCATTTCCTGTGAGAGCTGCTGGATATTTCATTCCCCTCTGAATTCTACTTTGCTTTTCAGTCTGTGATGATTCAGAAGATGAGGGTATATCTGGGACAATGGCATGTTCTTCATGTGTAGCTTGTGAGACATCAGGATTTTCTGCCTTAATATCTGACATCAGACGTCCCTCCACGCTCCTATTACAGTCATCTGACAAAAATAAATCTAATTTCATTATTTAGGAATAAAAATTTTAAAGCATGTTACAATTTTACTAACATCAGTCCGTCATGCACAAACCAAGCCTCACATAGAAAAATTAAAGAAAACTATTATTTTCTTTTACAAATGTTTTAAAATTTTCTTCATCACTAAAATAAAAATACAAAACAGAATCCAGATTTTCCAGCTCTTTGTCTACTTGGAATAAATAAGTGTCTGTGGTGCAATCATCTCTCATATATACATGTGATATTCCCAGAGCCGGGGCTGACATAGCCGGAGAGGGAGGAAGATATTCAGCTCTTTATAAACATGGAAGTGTGAATACCCCTCCTGTATTTATGGTCATATATAGTGTACACCACTGGGTAAGGTCATTATTAAAGGAAAGGAGCGGATAAAGAATGTGAATACATGATATTAATATTGAAATAAAAATGATTATAAAAATGTCCTTATCCTTGACCAAGAATTCCCACCTCGTGTGATGGGAGAGGATCTGCCTGGGTCCTCAGCGTTATCTCCCAGTCTAATATTGGGATTATATTGCCCCTTATATAATGAGGAGTGACGGTATTAGTATTAATAAGATGCACCATGATTACGACAGATAAATAATTCTACTTTGTATGTCATAAATGAATTGAGACGGCCGTGAACAATAATATAAACCCAACACTTTTATTTTGTTCCCATTTTTCATGATCTGAAGTCAAAGATCTAAGACTTTTTCTATGAACACAAAAGGCCTTTTTCTCTCATAAATTGTTCACAAATGTGTCTATATCTGTGTTAGTGATAAACATAACCAAAAATCCATCTCCACTATCAAAAGGTATCCAAGTATATCTTATATCATTATAATCCCTTGGTAGGGGAGACTTATAATGGACACATTATTCCAGGACCAATCGCATAGGAACACACACACACAAAATTATTCCCAAAGGAAAAGAAAAGCGATTTAGGTCCGATGTTTATATATAATTTGCAAATTTTATTATTTAGACAAACATGAAACAAGGGTAGTGAAGGGTGATATTCCCATAGCACAAGAATAACACAGGTTTATCAGGAATACATTTCATACAAATATTTCAGTTGGTAATAGAAATATAATCGCAGTGTTGTCAAGCTCTCAATCCCACAATATAATAGCACGTTTGAAGTCAATGTGCACACAATATATCTGACCCACTAGCATGGTATTAATCACATGAGGAGGGGTCTAACTAGACTAGTGGAACTACAAAGTACCATCAGCTGTATATGATCAATACAACAATTGTGCTGATTAAGTATCTTGGCTTATGATTACATCCACCCAGCACATCACTGTCATATTAAATCATCCCGCAGCACATATCTCCCAGACCACAAATAATAGCACCAATAGCTTTTCTAATACTTCTCAAATGTTTAAAGTCACCATGCTCAGTCATATCACATATTTCATCTTATATGTCGAAGTATACAGCAGCTATATCGTTCCACAGTCACTTCTCCAAATCCTATGCTGCAATGCACAACAGCTGTATCTTATAGCACTCACTCATAGTGAGGCCAAGTTTGTGCATTCCACTGCGTTCTATATACACCCAAAGCGGATGGACTATGGGGCAGTCTAATCAATCTTATTATACAGCACCACAATATGTGCACACATTGAGGGTATCAGTGAGAGCTACAGTCACTATACCTGATGATTGATTCCTGTGTTATCCTCCGAGCGTCTGCCCGATGCGCATTTCGGATATACCTTCTTCAAAAGGGCATTAAACATGACATAAATAAAATGCATCTGTGTTCGATGTCCATAACATATGCCTGCCCACACCCTAACCCCACCGCCACTATGGGCCACTCAATTCAGAATTCATCAGCAAACAGCTCACCCACATGACGTCATACACACAGTCTGTCATTCGCCCTCTACTGTGAAAACGGATTAATCCATGAAGAGAACACTTCTTCAAGGAGTTAGACGCAATCAAATGTAACCATTTACACAGTTAGGGTACCTTTACACACGGCTACATTTGTAGCTTGTCACCAGGTAACTTACTGGTTGCAGTGAAATCATGGATACATGATTCCATTTGTACACAGCAACAAGATAGAACCATGTATCCATGATTTCACTGCAACCAGTAAGTTACCTGGTGACAAGCTACAAATGTAGCCGTGTGTAAAGGTACCCTCAAGGTGGTTACAACAATAAACTGCAATCAGGTGGAGACACAGATGAGCACGACGAGCTGCAGTCAGGTGGAGACCCTGATGAGGACGACGAGCTGCAGTCAGGTGGAGACACAGATGAGAATGACGAGCCGCAGTCAGGTGGAGACAGATTAGGATGAAGATCTGAAGATGAGTTTCCCTGACGTGGCTTCTGACAGTTTGTGCAGAAATTATTTGGTTATGTGTGGCGCCCCTGCGGTTCGGCCTCCACCATGGTACTGCATCTATATAATAGGTGTGGCATCATGCTCACAGGTAAGAAAGGAAAACTTTGCTGAGACCCCGAACATACACCCAACACAACCTGATCTCCAGGCCAGGGAGATGCTTGGCAGAAAAAAACTCACATTCTGAGCAGTCCCCATCTACTAACTGGCGGGAGGGGTTAGGTGAGGGGTGGGAGGCAACTAGAGGAGAGAGTTCTAGAGAAGTCGGGAGCTAGTGAGGAAGCTAGCACGGGGATGTGGAGTTAGTTACTAGTCCTAGGCCCAAGGACCCGAATCTGCTGCCAGCTGTCCAGAGGAACTAGCTGGAGAATGGGTAACAGCCCCAATTTGGTCCAGATATTTTCAGGACCAGCTATGAAACTGGAGGTCACTGGGCTACATGTAAAGTGCCCACCATAGTGGACCTGGAATCCCTGTGAGCTGGCCAGGCTGCAATCCTGGTGAATACAGTACCCGGCCGGGTTGTGTCTGCTTCAGCACCAAGTACAAGGGTAAGAACTGCAAGAACCCTGTGTGTTGTCTGGTCCTTCCTGCGTCTCCCTGCACCTGCCTGTAGAGCCACAATGCTGTACTACAACCTATACCATCCTCATCACCTTACACCTAATACTACTCCCAGGGGCCCGCTCTAACTGAGGGGAGTGTTCCAACAAGCTGCATCCCCATCTATACCCTGGGACTTCTACCTGCAGCAATGGACATCCATGACCATAAACCTCAGCTGGCGTCACAACAAACTTTTAAAACCCCCTTAACATGTCTAGTGTGGGCCACGACCTCCAGACCGTCACCGTGACTACTGAACTGTGTGACCCCCTGACGGTCGAGTACCCCAGGCCCGTGATCGTGGCATATGCACTGAATATTGCAGCTGCTGTCTGGGTGGCTGGTCTCACAAGATCTTAGAGGTGAAGATGCTGGATGTGGAGGTCCTGGGCTGGTTACACGTGGTCTTCGATTGTGAGGACGGTTGGATGTGCTGTCAAATTCCCTGAAAGCCTTTTTATATAGATTATGGTAGAGAAATAATCATTCAAATCACGGTAACAGGTGACATTCCTGCAGTCAGCTGCCAACTGCACGCTCCCTCATACCTGCCACATCTGTGCATTGTGCTGTGTGATAAAACTGCACATTGTAGAGCGGCCTTTTATTGTGGCAGCCTAGAGCTCACCTGAGACCTGATGAGGCTGGTGAACTTACTGTGACATTCCAGATCACAATGGATTCCACATGAGCAGATCATGAGTCCAGCTGGAGCTCAAAATGATCAATGTAATATCACAATTTTACAGCCATTCTGATTATTGGTTTAAATAATAAAGTACACCCCCCTCTACGGATCTCAGAGATCTATTTAATAAGTTATGCCATTTATCTGGTGAAAGTGAAATCTGGTAAGAGATCCACTGCACCAAATTCAATATAAAACTGTTACATCCAATGGAGAAGTTGAAACCATAATCAGCATTTCCTCCTCACCGGAGCCGTTATCTGTAGGAATCTCCTCGTTCCTCTGCTCATCACCGCTCACATATTTCTCTTCTTTTACCATTATGTCTGGAGTGTTACAATGGTTCAGAACTTCATCCCCATTCAAAAGCTGTGAAACAAATAGGATAAATGTGACCAGATACTTGGACAAGTCACATGGCATGAAGAGATGAGCAGAAAAGATCATTAAAGGGTTATTTCCCCCCAAAAGCAAGTTATCCCCTATCCATTGTAGATTGGCGGGGGCGACTGCTGGGACCCCCAGCTGATCCAGAGATCCTGAGAATGCGGCTCTGCAGCCCCATACTGAGAAAGGGAAGGTGCTCATGCTCGGCCTCTGCTCCATTCATTGTCTATGGGACTGATGTAAATAGTCGAGCGCTGCACTTCACAGTCACATTGACAATGAATAAAGCGGAGGTTGAGCATGTGCACATTTGCTCTTTGTAGTCTGGGCTGCAGAGCCACATTCTCGGGGTTACAGAGCCCCAATCTTAGGATCGATGGAGATCCCAGTGGTCAGAATATCTTGTTGTTTTGGGAATATCCCTTTAATCAGCAGAACGACCAAAAATCCCATTACAGCAAATAGCTGCACATCTTCCATATAAATCCACCGACCTGATGATCCGGTGAGCAGTCCTGAGGTCCGGGATGTCTCTCTGGTGTCGTCCTCTTACTGGTTCTTACTGTAGGAAACACATAAGGAAAGACCAGTTTACTTACCGGTAGGCTGGTTTTATGGAGCCACGACAGCACCCACAGAGAGAGAGAGAGGGGATCTGCCCCAGGGACAGGAAACCTACAGATAAAAAGGGCGGTCCCCCTCGCCTCCTCAGTTGTGTTACAGAGACCGAGAGGAACCGCTAATTAGTATAAGTTCGAATCAGACCATAAACAAACCACACCACCACACGTGTGCCAACCAAATCGTGAAAGCAAGCAAAAAAGGGGGGGGGGAAGTGAGTGGGTGCTGTCGTGGCTCCATAAAACCAGCCTACCGGTAAGTAAACTGGTCTTTTCCCATCGCCACGACAGCACCCACAGAGAGACTTACAGAGATCAATACTCAGGGTGGGACAATCGTGCGGAGGACAGACCTCCCAAACACCAAATCAGAACCGGAAGATAAATTCAACCGATAGTGGTCATAAAAAGTAGAAGGTGAAGACCAGGTTGCCGCCTTACATATCAGTTCAATAGACGTGTCTGCCCGTTCTGCCCAGGAAGAAGCCATTGCCCTGGTGGAATGGGCCCGTACACCATCCGGAGGAGGCAGACCCGATGACTCGTAAGCCAGCCCAATAGCATCTCTGATCCAGCGGGACAAGGTACTCTTGGAGACCCCAGACCCCTTACGAAGGCCCTGGAAGGAGACAAACAGAGCCCTACACTTCCTCCCTGTCTGAGTCCTATCAATGTAGGCGAGGACGGCACGTCGAACATCCAGAGTATGAAACTTAACCTCAGCCGGGGAAACTGGGTCAGGATAAAAGGAGGGAAGGACAATCTCTTGACTACGGTGAAACCTAGAGACTACCTTCGGGAGGTAAGAGGGATCAGGCTTCAGCACCAACCTATCAGGAAGGACAGACAAGAATGGAGGGTCTATGGAGAGAGCCTGAATGTCACTAACCCGTCGCGCCGAGGTAAGGGCAACTAAAAGGGCCGTCTTAAGGGAAAGAACCTTCAGAGAGGAAGACTCTAAAGGCTCAAACGGAGCACTAGTAAGCGCCTCCAGAACCAAGTTCAGGTCCCACGGAGGCACACTGGCAATGTGAACAGGGGTACTACGTTCACAAGCAGAAATAAACCGAGCAATCCACCTATCTCCAGCCACATTAGCCCCATACAAAGCCCCCAAGGCCGAAACCTGAACTTTAAGGGTACTAACAGACAACCCCAAGTCCCGACCCCGTTGAAGAAACTCCAATATAGCCCGGGTAGGGACCACCTCAGAAAGGGGAACCGTGTGAAAAGACAAAAACTTTCGCCACACCCTACAGTAGATGTTAGTAGTGGATGACTTCCTACTCAGAAGAAGGGTGGAAACCAGACCGTCCGAAAACCCCCGGGATCTTAATAACTGCCTCTCAAATTCCACGCCGTCAAGTGGAGACCGTGCACTTGAGGATGACGGAGTGGACCCTGAGACAGCAGAGACGGGGTTGATGGCAGGATCCAAGGATCCGACAGGGACATGGCCCGGAGCCATGAAAACCATGGTCTCCGCGGCCAGAAAGGAGCAATGAGAATGACCCTCGCTCCTTCCTCCCTGATCTTCCTTATGACCAATGGAAGAATAGACATTGGAGGAAAGGCATAGGCGAGAGGGAACGACCAAGGGACTTGGAGAGCGTCCACCACCTCCGGACAGTCCCTGACATGGAGGGAGGCAAACCGCTCGACCTGACGATTCGCCCTGGTAGCGAACAGATCGATGTCCGGGAGACCCCAGAGGCGAACAATCTGCCGGAACACCCGTCTGTTCAATGTCCATTCGCCCTGACGCAGAGCATGCCGACTCAGATAATCGGCTGTGGAGTTGTCCGTTCCCTTGATATGAAGGGCTGTGAGGGACAGGAGACGATCTTCGGCCAGACGGAGGATCCGAGATGCAATAGACATCAGAGGCCGTGATCGCGTACCGCCTTGACGATTGATATATGCGACACAAGTCATATTGTCCGTCATGACCCTGACGTGCCGGGAATCCAACTGTGGGAGAAAGCGAAGTATTGCCTGAAGAATCGCCTTAAGTTCCCGGACATTAGAAGAATCCGCTGTGTCCTGGACCGACCAAGGACCTTGGGCCCAGAGGGACCCCAGATGAGCCCCCCACCCGGCAGGACTAGCATCAGTGACAACAATTCTAGACGGGGAAACCACCCAGGGAACCCCCTTAGCCAGGTGAGCAGGAGACAACCACCATGAGAGGGAAGCGATAACCTCAGAAGACAGGACAAGGAAGCTGTCAAGGGACCCCTGCAACTCCTCCTCAGCACAGAGAATCTCCCGCTGCAGACACCTGGTGTGGAACTGAGCCCACAGAACCGCTGGAATACAAGAGGTCAAGGACCCCAGCAAAGACATAGCCGACCGCAAGGACATCCGAGGATGGCTCACCGCCAACCCAACCTTGGAGAGAATCACCTGCTTCTTGGCCTCCGGCAAAAAACACAGCTGACTCATAGAATCCAGGTGCAGACCCAAGAAGGATTGACAAGTCAGAGGAACCATCCTAGATTTATCCCAGTTAATCAACTAGCCTAAGGACTGCAAAAAAGAAATGGTCCGCGACAAGCGATCTCTGCACTGAGAAGCAGAGTTGCCCACAATCAAAAAGTCATCAAGATACGGCACAATAAGAATATCCTGATGACGCAAAAAACACATCACCTCTGACATCACCTTGGTGAAGATCCGGGGAGCCATGGCGAGGCCAAACGGCATTGCTGCAAATTGAAAATGCCGGAGCCGACCCTCGACCGTGATGGCCACCCGGAGGTACTTCTGATGGTCTGGATGAATCGGCAGATGGTAGTATGCATCTTTTAAATCCAGGACCGCCATAAAACACCCAGGAAACAAGACCTTAATAGCTGATTGAATGGATTCCATCTTAAAACTACAGGCCCGCAAAAAAGAGTTCAACCTCCGCAAGTTAATAATAGTCCGGAAAGACCCATCAGGTTTAGAGACCAGGAATAAGGGGGAGTAGACACTCCTTCCTTCCTGGGCCCCAGGGACCTCCAACAAGACACGTTTCTCCAACAAACTCCGAACCTCCAACTCCAGTGCCTGCTGCTGCACCGAAGACGGAGGGGAAGTCTGCACAAAAAAATCCGGAGGAAAAACCTCAAAATCTAACTTCAGACCTGATGACACAATAGACATGATCCAAAGACTAGAAGAAATAGCACGCCATCTTGCGGAAAAAAGACGCAACCTCCCCCGCACAGGAGGGACAGGACTATCGGAATTTATTATCCCTCCTAGAGGAGGAACCAAAGAGGGCACCTTTGGTCTTTGAAGCCTTGGTATCCCACTTGTTGTCCCATCTGTTACGGTCTTTAAAGGGCTTCTTCTGACCGAACGACCTGCGCCTGAACGCCCTCCTATAGGACGGAAGAGAAGCATTAGGGAACCCCGACTTCCTTTCAGCAGCCTTGGCCAGGAGCTCATCTAAGGGCTTGCCAAACAGGTAATCACCCCGACAGGGCAAGGAACACAACCTACTCTTGGCTTGAGCATCCCCTTTCCAGCCCTTAAGCCATAAAGCCCGACGAGCCAAGTTAGAAAGACCTGCCGATCTGGCCGCCAATCTCAGGGAATCCGCCGAGGCATCCGCCAAATAAGCAGTACCCCCCCTGATCAGAGGAAGCGCTGAAAGCAACTTGTCCCTCGAAACACCGGCCCGAAGTTGATCTTCCAATTGATCAATCCAGACCAACATGGACCGCGCCGTACAAGTAGCAGACACGGCAGGTTTAAACGCCCCTGTGCAAGACTCCCAGGAACGTTTAAGGAGCATATCAGCCTTGCGATCTAATGGATCTGAGAGTAGGCCCGAATCATCCACAGGCAGGGATGAATGCCTAGAAGCCGAGGCGACTGCTGCATCCACCTTCGGAACTGACGACCAAGACAACAAATCCTCATCATCAAAGGGATAACGCCTCTTGGAGGAAGAAGGGAGTGACCCACGGTGTTCCTGCTTGTCCCATTCCCGCTGAACTACATCCTTCAGTGCGGAACTGACGGGAAAGGAACGGAGCTTTTTCTGTGCAAGTCCCGCAAACATAATATCTTGGGATGACTTGACCTCCTTAGAATCTGAAATCCCCATAGTAGCCCGGACCGACTTGACCAAATTATCCATACTATCCAAGGGGAAACACGATCTGCCCTCATCCTCCGAAGACGATGCCGAGGAAGAATCAGAAGAATCGGTGCTAAGTTGACCGCTCTCAGCCTCAGAAACAACAATGGACAAATCGGGATGGGACTTTTTCCTCCGTTTTTTAGACTGACTCTGGAGCGAAAAAGACTGTAATTCCTCCCGAATCATGGCCCGGATATCAGACACAGAGGATTCCTCACGTACTGTGGCGTCAATACATGATTGGCACAGGCGTTTAGGATAAGAATCAGGGAGAAGTTGGGGACACAGAGCACATTGCTGGTGCTTCACCTTCTTAACCTTCTTAACCTAGGAGAGGGACACAGACACGGAGGACAGACGTCAGAACAGAGGCCACAGCCCGACTTACCCCGAAGTACAGCTCACCCCATGTACCGGTCCCGGAGGTGGAGGTCCAGCTGAAGTGGGAGACGCAGTTGTCCGTGCCTTCTCACTCCTGTCCGTGGATCCCTCATCCCTGGAGCGACCACTGGACTTTCCTCTGCTGGCTTGCCTCTCTTCAGTCAGAGGGCGCCCCTCTGAAGCCCCTGGAGAGGACATGTCTGCCGGCCCCAGGCGTCCGCACGCCGGGAATTACATATCCTCCCCAAGGCCACCTCCCCCGGCTACCCCGGAAGCGGAAACGACGTCACCTCCGGGGTCGGAGCGCAGAGCCGCACTGCGCATCGCGCCCGGCCACCCGGAAGCGCCGGCGCGCGCACCGCCGCATTCCCACACACGCAGACCCGCCGGAGGCGACCGAGGGACCGGCGGCGCCTCTCCAGCACCCCCCGATCACCGCGCCCCAGCGCGCCCCATAGGAGCACACAAAAAAGGCGCCGATGACAGGCGGGCACCGCAGCGGCGCCCCGCACCACAGCACCCCCGACTGCCCAGTGATCAAAGGGAAATACCTGCGGCGTCTCCCACAGCATCCTTCTGCGCTCCCCATGCGGCAATACGGACCACCCCAGCAGTTGCCTCCATGGTGACGGCCAGACGAAGAGAGAGCCTGAGACAGGACTTCCCATCGCTGCATCTGCAGTCCCAGGCCCTGCCGTTCCCACAGAAACCGCACAGAGGCTGATTGGACCCAGGTAAGCAGAACCCTGCTAACTGTAGGTTCCCTTCAGGGACAGGAAACCAACTGAGGAGGCGAGGGGGACCGCCCCTTTTTATCTGTAGGTTTCCTGTCCCTGGGGGCGGATCCCCTCTCTCTCTCTCTCTGTGGGTGCTGTCGTGGCGATGGGAAAATTAATCCATTCTTTATATAGAAGTGATTTAGTGTTTGGCCACTTTGGGAAACTCCTTAAGAAATGCAATGATTGTAACAATTGTAGTAATAAGATTTATCAGACGTTCTGCTGTTTTGGCTCCTTCTTACGACAGCCGTATCCTCTGATCACACACCGCTCCCGTCATTAATATGGAGGAGCCTGTGATCAGACACTCTGCATCCAGGACACAAGCGCCGGTGCTGTGTGCTACAATGGAGGAAGCAGAGACGTCTCATCACCGGCCGCAGCCGTGACCAACAAACACATCACCGCTGCTGTTCTAGTGTTTGATGGCCAGAATCAAATGACCATGGAGCGAGCAGTGGGGGCTCAGGAAGGGGAATCGCACTCATTTTATTTATCCCCCCCCTATAACAGATGTGTGTATTTAGTGGTGTCTATTACCCGGTGATGTGCGGGGCTGGTGATCCTCCATCATGACGTCCTTGTACCGATCCTTGTGTCCTTCTAGATACTCCCACTCCTCCATGGAGAAATAGACGGCGACATCCTGACACCTTATAGGAACCTGACACATACAATGATCCCATTGTTATCCCCCGATCCCTTCATAGCGTTACTGTATAATGTCCCAGCATTCCCAGCACTGTCACCTCTCCAGTCAGCAGCTCAATCATCTTGTAGGTGAGTTCTAGGATCTTCTGGTCATTGATGTCCTCATGTATCCGCGGGTGCGGTGGAGACCCCGGGATTGGGCTCAGGGGTCCTCCCCATCCATCAGATACTGGGTCCTGACAGCGATCAGTAGGGGTCTTCTTCACCACTGTGTAATCCTGAGTATGGAGACACAGTAATAGATATCACTACAGACATGTTATTACAATAGAGGAGAATGATGTCAGAGATTGTGATGAGGTCACATCACCTCTCCAGTAATCCGGAAGAGGATCTCTAGGGTGATATTCAGTATACTCTCCACCATCTCTCCATCTCTGGATCTATCCATCCTGGACAGGTGAATCAGGAGAATTCTCTTATATAGAAGATATCAGCCGAGAGGATCCGATATTGTAGAGACCTGAATAGGATAAAATCTGAGTTATAAACGTTCTACAGATCCTGATACAGAAGAAGATCAACATCATCAACTAAATGTAGGGTCAAGACATAAATAGAAGAAAGAAATGATACAGAAAGACAGTATAGAAGACATGACGGGGGAGGGGGTGGGATAGGGTGGGGGAGGAGAGGGCTAAGGATCCTGTATTCAATGTTCCTCAATGTTTGGGATTCGCAGAGGAACTAATTGAAGCCAATAAAGCCGAGTGTCATAAGAGCAGCCATAGCACAGCGCCTTTATCCTACCAGAGACCCTAAGCTTTGTCCTCAGGAGGAGCACTAGCCTGAAGGGTGTGTGGAGACACGGGGGGCAGGGGGGTCTCGTCCGCTGGCCCGGAAGCCTTTAGACAGAGCGCATGGACCAGGGCTCATCCCACTGAACGGCCGAACTCCTAAACCGTGGGCAGAACACGACTCAGACAACACAGGGAGGAACCGCACAATGGGAAGACTTTACTGGATCCAACAGTCCCAGGAAATAACACAGAACAACAAGGGCCACAATGTAACAGGAGCAGAGTCTCACCCTCGGCTGTCACCCGGGATTACACTGCAAACTACACACAACACTGTGCTTACAGGACCTGTGCTGATGTCACAGTCATGTGATCATGTGTGGGAGGAGTCAGGGTCACATGACCAGGTGTCACTCTATGGTGTGTGTGAATAGTGCAGAGCATACCTCCCAAGTGTCCCGGATTCACCGGGACAGTCCCGATTTGCCGACACTGCCCCGATGTCCCGACTCCCGATCGGGATCTTACATTTCCCGCGCTGTGCACTGAAACTCAGCGCCACGCCCCCCTCTGATGCAACCATGTAGGTCTCGGTGTCTGCCGACCACGCCCCTCTTCCAGCCACGCCCCCCTCTGTCAGCTGCCCACACTCCCTCTCTGGAGATAGTACTTGCCTCGCTCATGGGAGGCCACGCCCCCTCAGTACCGGCCACGCCCATATTGGGATGGCCAAACATACCCAAGATTAATTCAATGGGCCGGCCTCTCTGCTGCAGGCCACACCCCATCTGGGTGATGGCCACGTCCCTTTGCCTCCACTGCTACCTAAGAAGAATCCTCACACACACAAGAGACCCCAGCTCCAGGGGAGTAACTACAACAGGTGCAGGGGTTGCGATCGCACCTGGGCCCTGCAGCCTAGGGGGGCCCCAAAAGTCCCTTAGGCCCATAGAAAAAGACTAATGCTATTAAAGATTTGCAATAATTGTGGGCCCCGTTGGAGCTTTTGCATCGGGGCCCCTGGGCCTGAAGTTACGCCACTGCCCAGCTCATCTCCACATCGCCTCAGTGAAAAGTCTCCAGCAACCTGACGTAATAATCTGACTGAGCAGCAGCAGCCAGGTCCTGTCAGGTCAGTGTCTCAGGCCGGTCAGTGTCTCAGGCCGGTCACTGCAGGGTCAGGTCGGTGTCTCAGGCCGGTCACTGCAGGGTCAGGTCGGTGTCTCAGGCCGGTCACTGCAGGGTCAGGTCGGTGTCTCAGGCCGGTCACTGCAGCGTCAGGTCGGTGTCTCAGGCCGGTCACTGCAGGGTCAGGTCGGTGTCTCAGGCCGGTCACTGCAGGGTCAGGTCGGTGTCTCAGGCCGGTCACTGCAGCGTCAGGTCGGTGTCTCAGGCCGGTCACTGCAGGGTCAGGTCGGTGTCTCAGGCCGGTCACTGCAGCGTCAGGTCGGTGTCTCAGGCCGGTCACTGCAGGGTCAGGTCGGTGTCTCAGGCCGGTCACTGCAGCGTCAGGTCGGTGTTTCAGGCCGGTCACTGCAGGGTCAGGTCGGTGTCTCAGGCCGGTCACTGCAGTGTCAGGTCGGTGTCTCAGGCCGGTCACTGCAGGGTCAGGTCGGTGTCTCAGGCCGGTCACTGCAGGGTCAGGTCGGTGTCTCAGGCCGGTCACTGCAGGGTCAGGTCGGTGTCTCAGGCCGGTCACTGCAGCGTCAGGTCGGTGTCTCGGGCCGGTCACTGCAGGGTCAGGTCGGTGTCTCGGGCCGGTCACTGCAGCGTCAGGTCGGTGTCTCAGGCCGGTCACTGCAGGGTCAGGTCGGTGTCTCAGGCCGGTCACTGCAGCGTCAGGTCGGTGTCTCAGGCCGGTCACTGCAGCGTCAGGTCAGTCTCTCAGGCCGATCGCTGTATGTATTGTCAGATCAGTCTCTCAAGCCGGTTGCTGTCTGTAGTGTCAGATTAGAAGACAGCGCACAGGAGGAGAAGATAGCACAGGGAAGGGGGCAGCGCACAGGAGAAAACAATGTGGGGAGAGGACACAGTGCACAGGAAGAATAGACCGTGCGGGGAGAGGGGACTGCGCACAGGAGAAGAGGACAGCACACAGCAGAAGAAGCCAGTGTAAAGGGCAGAGGACAGCGCACAAGGCAGAGAAGACAAATGATGGGGGTTAGAAACAGAGTGTACAGGGGTAACACATCGGGATTGCTTCACGGATCACTTCACTTTTACTTATTTTGGGTGAAACTGACAGCCAGAAGTAACAATAACTGCTGCTACTCTCTAACTCTTTCTAGATGTAAGTTATGTTTAAAGGAAATGAGAGTGAAGCGCCCACTGATTGGATGCACAGCTCATGTGAGATAACATCACGTGAGACCTGGCACCAATAATGCTGAAAAAATGCCGGCAAGGTGCAATATATTAATTGAGAAGGGATTATGTGAGTAGTGGACAACCCCTTTAAGAGTGCTATCACATCAACATACAGTGAAAGAAATAATTATTTGACGACCCCTTGCGAATTTTGTAAGTTTGCCCCCTGACACAGACATGAACAGTCTATGGGTACCTTTACGCGCCGCTACAACAGGATGGATACAACCGGCTACTTCACGTGCACGAGCACGCACAAACGGTTACAAACCGCTGCCAGAAGGTGCGCTACGCTACGCTACATCTATAGCTAGATACATCTGTAGCTTACCTTACCTCATTTACACACCGCTACAACCAGTTAATATGGGTGTACCTGGTGCAGCAGGGACAGCACATAGGCGTGCCACAATTGAGGATTACGAGACGTCCGTACGCTGATAGGACAAAGCAGGAACATCATGATTGGCCAGCCAGCGCAGGAGGCTGAGTAATACAGCACGCTCGAGCAATTGTGTAGTGTGACTGGTCAGCTTCTTAAATATGCAGCGACAACCAATCGCAACGCAGGAGCTTCCTCCAATGATCGCTGATGGGGAGCGGTAACCCGGAGCCTGTGTCACGCCCCAGCTACATAGCATGGTGTAGAAACAACCCTTCTGTTGCTTCTTTACACGCCGATACAGGTCGCTACCATCGGCTGGGTAACCACCTGTTTTAGGGCAGTGCTCTGAAACTGGTGCCGCCACTAGCGGGTGGCTTCCATCTTCACACGCCGCTACCTCGGGTTGATTTGGCGGTGCAAGATACATTTCTCTCATGTACCCGGTTGTTGCCACCATCCAGTAGCGTACCATAAGGGTACCGTCACACGTGGAGATCTCCCGGGCGATTCCACAGGCAACGCTGAGGCGTGGCCTGTCGCCGGCGACATCGCCAATGTGTCGCCTAATGTAAATGGGCGACGGCGACACGTCTGAGTGGTCGCTTGGTTTCACATCAGAGCTGTGAAACCAGGCGACCATTCTTGGGCGATGTGTGCTGATCGCCCTGTGTAACATCTCATGAGCGATGTGAAAGGCGACAGCACACATCGCCTATACCATTCCTGTAGGCGTTTCAGGGCGTATTTACTACCTCTGCCGGTCTGCGTGGATTGGTGGCAGCTCGAGCGTTCCGATTGGTTGTCTTGTTCCTCGGCGCCATATTTGATGATGTGTGCGTCCAAAGGTATATTACCCAGGAGGGTACATACTGTACAGTAGCGCATTGATGTGGCCTCTGTGTTTGCGGCTATGTCCAAAAGTGCAGAGAGATGTGCCACAAATGTGTGTTAACAGAAACACAAATGTCATTACATCCCCAACTAATGTCTGCATGAGTGCTGTGGTGGCAGCCTTCCTGTATTACATTACGCAAAAGCATACAGTGAATACTGTAGCTCTTGCGGCGCCTCTGGGCCCCGTCAACATGCGAGTTATCTCCTGTGCGTTCATTCGCCCGAGCGTTGTCAATCTTTTGGCGCTGCCATATGCACACCCATGGAGAAGGAAATGATAGGTGATCTATACATCCCATAACTGCAAACACACAAATATCTGTGCACACACATACTTTCAAGGCTGCATTATTATCCAGACCAAGAAAGCAAGAGTGATTTTATTAGACAACGCAGTAGCACAACACACTTAACAAAAGCGCTGTACATATTGACTACAATAAAACGTCACGCGAGCGTCGTGTTTTGCCTTCTTGGCAACGCCACTGCGTATAGCAATAATCCGCGACACATCACACGAGAGTTGTCTATAAAGCACCGAGCCAATACGCACATGCATTTACATGTAACGACACATTAAAATAATGAACAATCACACGTCTTCAAGGCGTCACACAACATTATGTTAACGCCCATCTCTGAGATGTGGCTAAAATTTACACCCACATCGCTGTATACAATATACCTCTATATACAGGACACACACACACTCTGCTGTATACAATATACCTCTATATACAGGACACACACACACTCTGCTGTATACAATATACCTCTATATACAGGACACACACACACTCTGCTGTATACAATATATCTCTATATACAGGACACACACACACTCTGCTGTATACAATATACCTCTATATACAGGACACACACACTCTGCTGTATACAATATACCTCTATATACAGGACACACACACACTCTGCTGTATACAATATATCTCTATATACAGGACACACACACACACACACATTCACTCTGCTGTATACAATATACCTCTATAACAGGACACACACACACACTCTGCTGTATACAATATACCTCATATATACAGGACAACACCCCTCTGCTGTATACAATATATCTCTATATACGGGAAACACACACCCCGTATACAATATACCTTATATACAGGACACACACACCTGCTGTATACAATATATCTCTATATACAGGACACACACACTTGCGTATACAATATACCTCTATATACAGGACACACACACACTCTGCTGTATACAATATACCTCTATATACAGGACACACACACTCTGCTGTATACAATATACCTCTATATACAGGACACACACACACTGCTTATAATAACCTCTATATACAGGACACACACACATCTGCTGTATACAATATATCTCTATATACAGGACACACACACTCTGCTGTATACAATAATCTCTATATACAGGACACACACACACTCTGCTTATACAATATATCTCTATAACAGGACACACACACTCTGCTGTATACAATATACCTCTATATACAGGACACACACACTCTGCTGTATACAATATATCTCTATATACAGGACACACATCACTCTGCTGTATACAATATACCTCTATAACAGGACACACACACACTCTGCTGTATACAATATACCTTATATACAGGACACACACTCTGCTGTATACAATATATCTCTATATACAGGACACACATCACTCTGCTGTATACAATATACCTCTATATACAGGACACACACACACACTCTGCTGTATACAATATACCTCTATATACAGGACACACACACACTGCTGTATACAATATACTCTATATACAGGACACATACACACTCTGCAGTATACAATATACCTCTATATACAGGACACACACACACTCTGCTGTATACAATATACCTTATATACAGGACAACACACACTCTGCTATATATACCTTTATATACAGGACACACACACTCTGCTGTATACAATATACCTCTATATACAGGACACACACACACTGCTGTATACAATATATCTCTATATACAGGACACAACACACTCTGCGTATACAATATACCTCTATATACAGGACACACACACACTCTGCTGTATACAATATACCTCTATATACAGGACACACACACCTCTGCTATATTACCTTTATATACAGGAACACACACACTCTGCTTATACAATATACCTCTATATACAGGACACACACTCTGCTGTATACAATACCTCTATATACAGGACACACACACACTCTGCTATAACAATATATCTCTATATACAGGACACACACACATCTGCTGTATACAATATATCTCTATATACAGGACACACACACCTCTGCTGTATACAATATACCTCTATATACAGGACACACACACTCTGCTGTATACAATATACCTCTATATACAGGACACACACACACTCTGCTGTATACAATATACCTCTATATACAGGACACACACACCTCTGCTGTATACAATATACTCTATATACAGGACACACACACACTCTGCTGTATACAATATACCTCTATATACAGGACACACACACACTCTGCTGTATACAATATACCTCTATATACAGGACACACACACACTCTGCTGTATACAATATACCTCTATATACAGGACACACACACACTCTGCTGTATACAATATACCTCTATATACAGGACACACACACACTCTGCTGTATACAATATACTTTATATACAGGACACACACACACTCTGCTGTATACAATATACTCTATATACAGGACACACACACTCTGCTGTATACAATATACCTCTATATACAGGACACACACACCACTTGCTGTATACAATATACTCTATATACAGGACACACACACACTCTGCTGTATACAATATACCTCTATATACAGGACACACACACACTCTGCTGTATACAATATACCTCTATATACAGGACACACACACTCTGCTGTATACAATATACCTCTATATACAGGCACACACCACACTCTGCTGTATACAATATATCTCTATATAACAGACACACACACTCTGCTGTATACAATATACCTCTATATACAGGACACACACACACTCTGCTGTATATAATATACCTCTATATACAGGACACACACACTCTGCTGTATACAATATACTCTATATACAGGACACACACACACTCTGCTGTATACAATATACCTCTATATACAGGACACACACACACTCTGCTGTATACAATATACCTCTATATACAGGACACACACACTTGCTGTATACAATATACCTCTATATACAGGACACACACATTTGCTGTATACAATATATCTCTATATACAGGACACACACACACTCTGATGTATACAATATACCTCTATATACAGGACACACACACACTCTGCTGTATTACAATATACCTCTATATCAGGACACACACACACTCTGCTGTATACAATATATCTCTATATACAGGACACACACACACTCTGCTGTATACAATATACTCTATATACAGGACACACACACACTCTGCTGTATACAATAACCTCTATATACAGGACACACACACTCTGCTGTATACAATATATCTCTATATACAGGACACACACACACTCTGCTGTATACAATTACCTCTATATACAGGACACACACACTCTGCTGTATACAATATACTCTATATACAGGACACACACACACTCTGCTGTATACAATATACCTCTATATACAGGACACACACACACTCTGCTGTATACAATATACCTCTATATACAGGACACACACACACTCTGCTGTATACAATATACCTCTATATACAGGACACACACACTCTGCTGTATACAATATATCTCTATATACAGGACACACACACACTCTGCTGTATACAATATACCTCTATATACAGGACACACACACACTCTGCTGTATACAATATATCTCTATATACAGGACACACACACACTCTGCTGTATACAATATACTCTATATACAGGACACACACACACTCTGCTGTATACAATATACCTCTATATACAGGACACACACACACTCTGCTGTATACAATATACCTCTATATACAGGACACACACACACTGCTGTATACAATATACCTCTATATACAGGACACACACACACTGCTGTATACAATATATCTCTATATACAGGACACATACACACTCTGCAGTATACAATATACCTCTATATACAGGACACACACACACTCTGCTGTATACAATATACCTCTATATACAGGACACACACACACTCTGCTGTATACAATATATCTCTATATACAGGACACACACACTCTGCTGTATACAATATATCTCTATATACAGGACACACACACACTCTGCTGTATACAATATATCTCTATATACAGGACACACACACACTCTGCTGTATACAATATATCTCTATACACAGGACACACACACACTCTGCTGTATACAATATACCTCTATATACAGGACACACACACACTCTGCTGTATACAATATACCTCTATATACAGGACACACATTCACTCTGCTGTATACAATATACCTCTATACACAGGACACACACACACTCTGCTGTATACAATATACCTATATATACAGGACACACACTCTGCTGTATACAATATATCTCTATATACAGGACACACATTCACTCTGCTGTATACAATATACCTCTATATACAGGACACACACACACTCTGCTGTATACAATATACCTCTATATACAGGACACACACACACTCTGCTGTATACAATATACCTCTATACACAGGACACACACACTCTGCTGTATACAATATACCTCTATATACAGGACACACACACACTCTGCTGTATACAATATACCTCTATATACAGGACACACACACTCTGCTATATACCTTTATATACAGGACACACACACTCTGCTATATACAATATACCTCTATATACAGGACACACACTCTGCTGTATACAATAAACCTCTATATACAGGACACACACACACTCTGCTGTATACAATATATCTCTATATACAGGACACACACACACTCTGCTGTATACAATATACCTCTATACACAGGACACACACACACTCTGCTGTATACAATATATCTCTATATACAGGACACACACACACACTGCTGTATACAATATACCTCTATATACAGGACACACACTCTGCTGTATACAATAAACCTCTATATACAGGACACACACACACTCTGCTGTATACAATATACCTCTATATACAGGACACACACACACTCTGCTGTAACAATATACCTCTATACACAGGACACACACACACTCTGCTGTATACAATATATCTCTATATACAGGACACACACACACTCTGCTGTATACAATATATCTCTATATACAGGACACACACACTCTGCTGTATACAATATATCTCTATATACAGGACACACACACACTCTGCTGTATACAATATATCTCTATATACAGACACACACACACTCTGCTGTATACAATATATCTCTATATACAGGACACACACACACTCTGCTGTATACAATATATCTCTACATACAGGTCACACACACTCTGCTGTATACAATATACCTGTATATACAGGACACACACACACTCTGCTGTATACAATATACCTCTATATACAGGACACACACACACTCTGCTGTATACAATATATCTCTATATACAGGACACACACACACTGCTGTATACAATATACCTCTATATACAGGACACACACACTCTGCTGTATACAATATACCTCTATATACAGGACACACACACTCTGCTGTATACAATATACCTCTATATACAGGACACACACACACTCTGCTGTATACAATATACCTCTATATACAGGACACACACACACTCTGCTGTATACAATATACCTCTATATACAGGACACACACACTCTGCTGTATACAATATACCTCTATATACAGGACACACACACACTCTGCTATACACAATATATCTCTATATACAGGACACACACACACTCTGCTGTATACAATATATCTCTATATACAGGACACACACATTCTGCTGTATACAATATATCTCTATATACAGGACACGCACACACTCTGCTGTATACATTATATCTCTATATACAGTTTCCCCTCCTTTGCATTCTCACTCCCATCCTTCTCCACTTCCAGCTACCCCCGCTCATCCCTTCACCCAGCAACAAAGTACTTCTCTCACCCTCCATCCTACCTAACCACCTCACCCACTTCTCTGAACTGTTCCTTCACTTTCAATCCTCCATCTCCAATCAGGCACGCCCACCACGTAAATTCTCTTGCTCCCATCTGCTAACCCTCTCCCTGCTCCTCCTACTCGCTGGTGACATTTGCCCTAATCCCTCCCCCCCGCCACAACCCCACAGTCACCAACACCCCACCCCCACATCCCATCACCAACTCTCATAACCTCACCATCACCCTCCCTCGCAACCTGACCAACCTTAGACCCAGCCCCCCAGCCCCTGCTCCTCTAATCTCCCTGCCAGGCGCACTCTGGAATGCCCGCTCAGTCTGTAATAAACTCCCAGACATCCATGAACTCTTTATTTCTAATAAACTCTCATTCCTTGGCATCACAGAGACCTGGCTCACCCCCTCCGACACGGCTTTCCCTGCTGCACTATCCTACGGCGGATTCAATCTTTCCCACACCCCCGCCCCTCTGCCAAACACGGCGGAAGTGTCGGCATACTCCTATCCGACACCTGCTTCTTTGCCACTATTCCATTACCCCCCTCTGCTACTCTCCCATCTTTGGAAGCCCACTCTGTCCGCATTACAAACGCTCCACAATCTCTTAGTGGATCGCTTACCTCCAGCTAGCCATCATCTACCGCCCCCCTGGATCCATCCCCACCTTCCTTGACCATTTCACCACCTGGCTACTTCATTTCCTCTCTACTGACATCCCCACCATCATTATGGACGATTTGAATATTCCTATTAACACTGCCCACCCAACCGCCTCTCCACTTCTTTCCCTGACCTCGTCCTTAGGGCTCTCTCAATGGTCCTTCTCTGCCACCCACAAAGATGGCCACACGCTGGATCTCATCTTTACCCGTCTTTGCTCCCTTACTAATGTCGAGCCCACTGGGACGGGGTTACTCGGTACCAGACCGTGTTGCTACAGGGATGTCACGGAGGGCCTGGTCCAGACCGTGTCCCGGGCCCTGGCAAATAAAAGGTTGATATTTACAGGGGATTAGAGTTTGTCGTGACGCCACCCACGGTGTGTGGTGAGTAAGGGGGACCACCGTTGCTGCAGAACCTCCGGGGATGATGTTAGGCAGCTTAGATGGTACTGCTCTCCGTAGGTAGAGGCAGGTTCCCTGGGGCAGTGGTTGTTATATTCTATGGTGTATGTAATAGTAAGGGATGGATAGTGGAGACGGATTGAAGGAACACACACTCATGTTTCTGTAGCTTCCAAAGCTTTACTGCAGATGTTGTAGCAGATTGTCCACGGAGTCTGTATTGGGGCCGGGTTTCTCCCACCCTGTCCGGGTCCCCAGCTTCCTCGTGCTGCGCTGTGTGTGGCCCTGCAGCTGCTTCTAGCTGAGCTGCTGGCACTGTCTCACTCTCACTCTCCTTTCTGGTACCTCTTGGCTAGGCAACTTGAGTCTTCTATGTGGTGCTGACCCCGCCGTGTTGCTTTGCACTGGTACAGTGTTGATCTGGAAACTCCACTATTCCTGGATTTACTGTGCTGTGTGAGTCAGTCACAGTGTCGGATCCGGTGTCCGTTCTGTGCGCTCCTCTGGGCGAGTGGTGATGGCACTCAAGCTCCCAGATGTGATTCTCTGTCTTTTAGTTCTCCTCTCCTCAGACCCTGGCTAGGCCTGGACTCAAGTAACAGATTGTGGAGAAGCCTGTCGCAGCTCCTTTACACCACAATTTCCCTCTCTCAGTTCTCCCACGAACTGAACTAACTACTTCCTCTTGACCTGGAGTATATAAGTGAGCTTGTTGAGCTCCCCCTCCTGGCCCAGAGGTGCTAGTGTAAGTCAGTGTGTTGTGGGGAGGGAACCCATGTGATGTTACTGTGGCACATTAACCCCTGGGGTGCCACACTAACCTCACAAACTCAACCCTCCCCCTGTCTGACCACAATCTGCTGACCTTCTTTTCCCTCACCTCCCCTACTACACCACCTCCTCTCCACAAACCTGATCATCCCCGCAGAAACCTAAAACACATTTATCTACACTCACTCTCAGAATCCCTCCTCTCTCTCGCCAACATAACATCTATACGTGACACAGACACTGCCACCACCCTCTACAACACCACATTAACCAAGGCCCTCGATCTAGCCGCCCCCCTCACACATCACGCTCCACGCACTAACAGGCAACCCTGGCACACCACCCTCACTAAAGACCTGAGACGGGCATCCAGGGTCGCCCAGAGGCGATGGAAAAAATCACGTTCCACTGAGCACTTTGCGCTGTTCAAACAGTCCCTCATCGACTTCAAGACTGCACTTGCCACCGCCAAACAAAACTTCTTCTTATCCCTAATAACCCTCCCTGTTCCGCAATTCCAAACAACTTTTCAAAACCTTCAAATTCCTTACTCCGCCCGACCGCCTTCCCCCTCCCTTTATCTCT
This sequence comes from Allobates femoralis, assembly GCA_033576535.1. Lineage (NCBI taxonomy): Eukaryota > Metazoa > Chordata > Amphibia > Anura > Aromobatidae > Allobates > Allobates femoralis. Next base: position 19,658,031 of record JARQOC010000006.1, read on the forward strand.
GCAGAAAACTTTGCCTCCTTCTTCAAAGAAAAAATTGACAGTATCAGAGGAAGCTTTGATCCACTGTCCCCACAGCCTCCCCTTTCACCTATACTGCCCTCTACTTCCATCAACTGCTTCCCCCCATAACTGAAGACCAGCTCTCCTCCCTCCTGTCAAAATCACACCTCACCACCAGCGCCCACGACCCGCTCCCATCCCACCTCATTCCCAACCTCACCTCTGTTATCATCCCAGCCCTAACTCATCTTTTCAACCTATCACTCACCACCGGCACCTTCCCCTCAGACTTCTAACACGCCTTGATCACACCCGTCCTCAAAAAAAAACCTCGACCCCACAACTGTCTCCAACTACCTCCCTATATCTCTCCTCCCTTTCGCCTCTAAACTACTTGAACAGCATGTCCACTCTGAGCTGTCCTCTCACCTCTCCTCCTGCTCCCTCTTTGACCGCCTGCAATCCAGCTTCCGACCCCTCCACTTCACTGAAACAGCCCTGATCAAAGTCACCAATGACCTACTGACTGCCAAAAGCAAGCGACACTACTCTGTCCTCCTCCTCCTCGACCTGTGCGCCACCTTCGACACTGTTGACCACCCCTTCTACTTCAGATCCTGGAATCCCTTGGCATCACGGACCTTGCCCTCTCTTGGATCTCCTTATACTTAACGGACCGGACCTTCAGCGTCACCCACTCCCACACATCCTCCTCGCCCTACCCCCTATCTGTCGGGTCCCCCAGGGCTCGGTTCTTGGACCGTTACTGTTCTCAATCTACACTCTCGGCCTAGGGCAACTCATTGAGTCCCATGGCCTCCAGTACCACCTCTACACTGACGACACCCAAATCTACCTGTCTGGTCCTGACATCGCCTCCCTTCTATCCAAAATTCCACACTTCCTGTCCGCCATCTCATCCTTCTTCTCTGATCGCTTCCTTAAGCTGAACATGGACAAAACCAAGTTCATAGTCTTCCCCCAAGACGCTCCCCCTCACTACCTGACCTATCCATTGTCGTCAACAACTGCTCTCTCTCCCCAGTCCCCCACGCCAAGTTCCTCGGGGTCATCCTTGACTCTTCTCTCTCCTTCAAGCCCCACATCCAGGCCCTCGCCACCTCCTGCCAACTCCAGCTCAAAAACATCTATAGGATCCGTACTTTCCTTGACCACGACACTACTAAAACCCTTATTCAGAGAGAGCAGTCATTGATGACAATGGATAGGTCAGTAACGGTCCAAGAACCGAGCCCTGGGGGATCCTGACAGATAGGGGGTAGGGCGAGGAGGATGTGTGGGAGTGGGTGACGCTGAAGGTCCGGTCCGTTAAGTATGAGGAGATCCAAGAGAGGGCAAGGTCCGTGATGCCAAGAGATTCCAGGATCTGAAGTAGAAGGGAGTGGTCAACACTGTCGAAGGCGGCGGACAGGTCGAGGAGGAGGAGAACTGAGTAGTGGCGCTTGCTTTTGGCAGTCAGTAGGTCGTTGGTGACTTTGGTCAGGGCTGTTTCAGTGGAGTGGAGGGGTCGGAAGCCAGATTGCAGGCGGTCAAAGAGGGAGCAGGAGGAGAGGTGAGAAGGCAGATCAGAGTGGACATGCTGTTCAAGTAGTTTAAAGGCGAAAGGGAGGAGAGATATAGGGCGGTAGTTGGAGACAGTTGTGGGGTCGAGGGAGGGTTTTTTGAGGATGGGTGTGATAAAGGCATGTTTGAAGGCTGAGGGGAAGTTGCCAGTGGTAAGTGATAGGTTGAAAAGATGAGTTAGGGCTGGGATGACAACAGAGGTGAGGTTGGGAATGAGGTGGGATGGGAGCGGGTCGTGGGCACTGGTGGTGAGGTGTGATTTTGACAGGAGGGAAGAGAGCTGGTCTTCAGTTATGGTGGGGAAGCAATTAATGGAAGGAGAGGGCAGTATAGGTGAGAGGGGAGGCTGTGGGGACAGTGGATCAAAGCTGTCTCTGATTCTGTCAATCTTTTCTTTGAAGTAGGAGGCAAAGTCTTCTGCAGAGATAAAGGGAGACGGAGGGGGAGCAGGCGGGCGGAGTAAGGAATTAAAGGTTTGAAAAGTTGTTTGGGATTGTCGGACAGGGAGGTTATTAGGGATAAGAAGAAGGTTTGTTTGGCGGTAGTCGATGAGGGACTGTTTGAACAGCGTAAAGTGCTCAGTGGAACATGATTTTTTCCATCGCCTCTCGGCGACCCTGGATGCCCGTCTCAGGTCTTTAGTGAGCGTAGTGTGCCAGGGTTGCCTGTTAGTGCATGGAGCGTGGTATGTGAGGAGTGCGGCTAGTTCGAGGGCCTTGGTTAATGTGGTGTTGTAGAGGGTGGTGGCAGTGTCTGTGTCATGTGTAGATGTTATGTTGGCGAGAGGGAGGAGGGATTCTGAGAGTGAGTGTAGATAAATGTGTTTTAGGTTTCTGCGGGGATGATCAAGTTTGCGGAGAGGAGGTGGTGTAGTAGGGGAGGTGAGGGAGGAGGTCAGCAGATTGTGGTCAGACAGGGGGAGGGTTGAGTTTGTGAGGTTAGTAAGGGAGCAAAGATGGGTAAAGATGAGATCCAGCATGTGGCCGTCTTTGTGGGTGGCAGAGGAGGACCATTGGGAGAGCCCGAAGGAGGAGGTCAGGGAAAGAAGTTGAGAGGCAGTTGGGTGGGCAGTGTCAATAGGGAAATTGATAATGATGGTGGGGATGTCAGTAGAGAGGAAATGAAGTAGCCAGGTGGTGAAATGGTCGAGGAAGGTGGGGATGGATCCAGGGGGGCGGTAGATGACAGCTAGCTGAAGGTTACGGGGGGAGAAGATGCGGACAGAGTGGGCTTCGAAAGATGGGAGAGTAGCAGAGGGGGGTAATGGAATAGGGGTGAAGGAGCAGGTGTCAGATAGGAGTATGCCGACACCTCCGCCGTGTTTATCAGAGGGGCGAGGGGTGTGGGAAAGATTGAATTCGCCGTAGGATAGTGCAGCAGGGGAGGCCGTGTTGGAGGGGGTGAGCCAGGTCTCTGTGATGCCAAGGAACGAGAGTTTATTAGGAATAAAGAGTTCATGGATGTCTGGGAGTTTATTACAGACTGAGCAGATGTTTCAGAGTGCGCCTCGCAGGGAGATTGGGGGAGCAGGGGCTGGGGGTATGGGTCTAAGGTTGGTCAGGTTGCGAGGGTGGGTGATGGTAAGGTTATGAGAGTTGGTGATGGGATGTGGGGGTGGGGTGTAGGTGACTGTGGGGATGTGGCGGGGGGGCTCCGGGATTAGGGGAAATGTCGTCAGCGAGTAGGAGGAGCAGGGAGAGGGTTAGAAGGTGAGAGCAGGAGAGTTTACGTGGTGGGCGTGCCTGATTGGAGATGGAGAATTGAAAGTGAAGGAAAAGTTCAGAGGAGTGGGTGAGGTGGTTAGGTAGGATGGAGGGTGAGAGAAGTACTTTGTTGCTGGGTGGAGGGATGAGCGGGGGTAACAGGAAGTGGAGAAGGATGGGAGTGAGTGCAAAGGAGGGGATACATTGTGGATGGTGAGCGGGGGATGAGAGTAGCGTGGGTCAGATGCAGCGGGAAGGAGAGCCGTAGTGGTGGGTGAGTGGTCAGTAGCGATGAGTAGTCTGGGATTTACACAGTGAATACATAATTGCAGTACAAGTGAACAAATTGCATATCTGTTTGTTTGTCTTGCATGACTTACCCGTTTCCTGCCCCATTTAACTGCCCGGTGTAACTGCATAACACTTGTACAGTCAGCACAGAATCATATACACACCACAACCGCGGGAGACAATTTTGGCGGCAATATTTTTCGCTGGAATGATCGCCGCCAAATTGCCTCCTTACTGTGGCGTGTAAATAGGAAATTTGGCGGCGAAAAAAACTGTCGCCTGATTACGATTTCAGAGCAGCGCTCTGAAATCAGGCGACCGGGGCGAGGCAACATATCACCGCCAAATTCACGATTTACACACCGCAATAAGGAGACAATTGGGTGGAAATGTGGCAGCGATACTTCCAGGTCGCAATATCGCTGCCAACATTTCTCGCTGCGGTTGCGACGTGTAAAGGTACCCTTAGACTTCTCTGACAAGTTTATCACTTAAGATACCGTCACACGCAGCAATATTGCTAGCAATTTCACTGGTAATTTGCTGGTTGCAGTGAAATCATGGACGCATTGGTTTATTTTGTTGCTGTGTACGAATGGAGCAATGTGTCCATGATTTCACTGCAACCAGCAAATTGCCAGTGAAATTGCAAGCAATATTGCCGCGTGTGATGGTACCTTTAGAGGACAAAAGGATCTACAGCCTGTAAACGGATATGCTGGATCCTTATTTCCCTCAACCAATTATTAGTTAGAGTGCCCATACACTTTAGGGTACCTTTACACGCCGCAACTTTTGGCGGCGATCGGAGGCAACCTAACGTGCGCGTGCTCATTTTTCATGGTTGCCTTCGAACGCGGAAGGCGCTTTTACACGCCACAATTTCGCCCTCAACCTAAGGCAATGTGTTGCCCCGGAAGTTGCCACACCAACAGCGGAATCAATCCAGTGGAGTACCCTCGCCGCTTCACACGCCGCAATCACCAAAGGAATGTGAGCGTACATATTTAGCGCCGCAAGAACATGGGCGTGACAGACGGGTGTATTCCACGCCCCAAACACGCTGATTAGACAACACAATAGCGTCATGATTGGCCAGCCTGCGCAGGAAGGCTGGCTACTACATGACGCTATTGCCATGGTGTAGTGTGAACGGACAGCTCTTCAAATAAGGCGCCCTGTGAAGGGACAGCCAATGGAAACACAGTAGCCCCCACCAATCATCACTGACAGGGCGCAGTGTCCAGCACACTGTTGAACGCCTCCGGGAAATCAGTAGGCGACGCTGATTCCATCCCTATCGCCCCTTCACAAGCCAAAGGGGGGAGGGAAAGACAGCTCTATATTAATATCAATGATTTCAACTTAAAATTTACATATTTTTCCAATAGTACCAGCATCAATTTTTTAGACATCTGCCTGACAGGGAATTACCCGACTGAATCTGTCATTGTGACCCCCTTTAGAAAGCCCACCACAACTAATTCGGTCCTAAATGCCAAATCCTGTCATCCCCAACATGTGATAAAAAATATATCCCTGTTGGGGAGCTGATCCGCACCAAGAGGAATTGCAGTGACCAGCAGACATATAGGACTGAATCAAGGGCGGTTTTACAGAGGTTAGAACATCGTGGTTTTTCCAGAGCGGTCAGAATTGTGGATAGCATGGATAGGGATAACCTGATTTATGAAAACAAGAATGTTAATTTAAGGAATTCCCACATGCTACCAAATGTTATCCCTTTTGTCACCATGTACAGCCCACATTACACTAATGTTGTTAACATCATCAAAAAATACTTACCTGTCCTGAACCGTGATGAAAAACTTGCCCAAATCCTGTCTGATTCTAAGGTCAGATATAGCGCCAGAAAAGCTCCAACACCAGGCTCCATTCTATCTCCTAGCCTTTTTCTCAGTTCAATGACCAGTAAAAACTCCTCTTGGATGCCCCTGAAAGGTTTCTACAGATGCGCGCACACGCGATGTACCGCTTGCACTCACGTGCTGAGAGGTGACAACTTTACATCCTATCATAATGGCAGCATTAATAGAATTAAAACCTATATCAACTGCTGCACAACTAATGGGATTTATTTAGTGGGACGCACAGCATGTAACCTCCAGTACGTGGGCTGCACTATGGGCAAACTGAAGAGAAGAATTTGCAGGCACATATCTGACAGCACGAACCGCTCAGCATTAAATATCTCGGCGGTTTCTAGACATTTTGAAATAAAACATGGGGGCAATACTCAAACACTGAAATTCCAAGGTATTGAGAAAGTGACCACTCCCCATAGGGCGGGGACATCAGACACCGTCTGTTACAGAAAGAATCCTATTGGGACTGACCGGCTGACTGCGGTTTTTTTCGCGGCCGCACCTGCCGCAAGTGCAAAACCGCACTTGCCGCACCTGCCGCAAGTCCCCCTATACTTTCTATGGGAATTACCGCAACCGCGCCGCAAGTGCAGCGGTTATGCGGCAATCGCGGCAGATGCGGTTTTTTCACCGCATCTGCCGCGATTTCAAATAAACGCTGATGTGAAAGGGCCCTTAACTACTATCTGAAGGCTACGGGCACTGACATCTGTGAACCCCCTGAGTGCAGGAATTCAACCAAACGATGCTTCAGGACACACAGCTAAAAAGAAAAACCTCAAAAGTCTGAACATATGAACAGCAATCTGTTTTTACATTGCCGTGCAGGAGTTAATTCCTTTTAGCATTTTTTGTTGCATTTTCAGGCGGAATACTGAGCGCAACCACTTTAAGTGCCTAGGGCAGCAAGAACTCTAAATACAGGCCTGCTTATATAATGGATATTGCAGAGATTAGTAGAGATCGGGATTTAGTCCGTGCTGACTCAGGAGACAGAAGGATTTTCAATCTTTTATTCACCACCACACCATAGACCAACAAACATGCCGACGCGTTTCGTAGCCAGTGGGCCCCTTCATCAAGGCTCAGTTAAGCAATCTTCCCTGTCTATGGGATCAGCAGCGACCAGGCTCTCATAGGGTACCGTCACACGGGGCGACAGTTGCGGCGATGTTGCTGGCGATGCGCGGGAGCGCACATCCCTGGCAACATCGCCGGGGAGATGTCAGACGGAGCAACGTACCGGCGATGTCGTCGGCTAGTTGCCGCGGCTATCGCTCGCTGGGTTGCCCAGCAACCCAGCGAGCGGTAACACGCAATCTTGGAGATAGGCGGTGTCGCCCGCAACATTGCAGGTGGCCGCGTTACACAGGGCGATCAGGCATGATCGCCTGAGCAACATCGCCAGGTTTCCCAACATTGTTGGGAAACCTGGCGATGTTGCTCAGGCGATTCATCGCCTGATTATCGTCCTGTCACACGCGGCAATTCGCTGGCGATGTCGCCACAATTAGGCCACGCCCCTGTGTTCTCGGCGACATCGCCGGCGATATCGCCCCGTGTGACGGTACCCATAGTGGGTTGTGGCTTCTCACAACCCCTAAAGGTGAGTGGACCCTTGTGTTAAATCCCCCGGGTGTCCCTCAGATACTACACTATTGTGCGCTCCCCCTCCCCCCTCTCTTGTATATAATGGATATATGAGAGTTCAAGAGGGCTGATCATTGGGAAACTCCACTCTTCCAAACTGAAGGAATTAAAAGATAATCTTGAAAAACCTCTATAATTTTTAAATCAGGATCAGAGGGAAAGCGGTGAGAATATTCCCAGACAAGAAACAATTCCGTACATTAATTGCTTAGTTTTTTGGAAATCGTCTTCTATATTTTCCCCAACACGAGACTAGTAGAGGAGCAATTCATGTTACCATGTTTCGTGTGAACATGATTAAAAAAATATTTCCTATGAAAACCAGAAAATGCCCTAAAAAGTTACACAAAGTTATCACTGTATATCGGTGTATTAGCAGGATTCTACCTATACTGTTATAAGGTAACTAGCTGTGAGCCCGATGCAAATGCATCGGGTGTCTAGAATATTTTTACTTTCTATGGGGAGTGCTCGCACTCAGCCAGCGACTCGCAATGCGGCGCGATTGCGGTAATCCTTATGGAAGCGGGCATTGCGAGTCGCTGGCCGAAAATAGAACCAGAGGCTCGGCCACAAAGCTAGCGATTTCCCGCTGAGGCTAGCGACTCGTTACCTGAGCGGGAAATCGCTAGCTTTGTGGCCGAGCCTCTGGTTCTATTTTCGGCCAGCGACTCGCAATGGCCGCTTCGCGGCCATTGCTCGCACAAACCTAACGACTCGCATTGGCCGCTACGCGGCCAATGCTTCGCTGTGGTGACGTCAGAGTGTGACATATCCACGACGTGCCGGGGTCCGACACAAAACGTGCTACGGCAATTATATAGTAGATATATATCATCAGGATTCTTTTGGCTTAAAAGATGTTTATTGGCAACATTTCATACATTACATACACATTTTTAATTTCACAAAGATCTGATTTGAAGATAAAACATTTCCCAAATTCATAACACATATGGATTCTCCTCTATATGAATTGTCTGATTATTACCAAGATCTGATTTCTGGGTGAAATCTTTCCCAGATTATGAACATGAATATAGTTTCTCTCCTGTGTGACTCCTCTCATGATGATAAAGATCTGATGAACGTATAAAACATTTCCCGCATTCTGGACATGAATACGGCTTCTCCCCTGTGTGATTTCTCTGATGTCTACAGGTACCGTCACATGCAGCAATATTACTAGGCAGTTTCACTGGCAATTTGCTGGTTGCAGTGAAATCATGGACACATTGTTGTATCTTGTTGCTGTGTACAAATGTAACAATGTGTCCATGATTTCACTGCAACCAGCAAATTGCCAGTGAAATTGCCTAGCAATATTGCTGTGTGTGACGGTACCTTAAGAAGATTGGATTTCTCTTTAAAATATTTCCCACATATTGAACATATTTCTCCGGGTGTGATATCTCACATGTACAACATAATATGATTTATTTGTAAACCGTTTACCACATTATGAGCAGGAATACGGCTTCTCACCTTTGTGACTTTTCTGATGTCTAACAAAATGTGATTTAGTTGTAAAACATTTCCCACATTCTGAACATCCATACGGCTTCTCACCTGTGTGAATTCTCTTATGTACAAGAAGATATGATTTACTTGTAAAACTTTTCCCACATTCTAAACATCCATACAGCTTCTCACCTGTGTGACTTCTCTCATGTGTACTAAGATTTGATTTACTTGTAAAACATTTCCCACAATCTGTACATTCATGCGGCTTCTCACCTGTGTGAATTTTCTCATGTATAATAAGATATGATTGACTTTTAAAAGATTTCCCACATTCTGAACATCCATACGGCTTCTCACCTGTGTGATTTCTCTCATGTATACTAAGATTTGTTTTACTTGTAAAACATTTCCCACATTCTGAACATTTATACGGCTTCTCACCTGTGTGTGTTTTCTCATGTCTAGCAAGGTGTGATTGATGTGTAAAACATTTCCCACATTCTGAACATTTAAATGGCTTCTCACCTGTGTGAATTCTCTCATGGGTAATAAGATGTGATTTACGTGTAAAATATTTCCCACATTCTGAACACTTATACAGCTTCTCACCTGTGTGACTTCTCTCATGTATATTAAGATTTGATTTATGTAAAAAACATTTCCCACATTCTGAACATCCATACGGCTTCTCACCTGTGTGACTTATCTGATGTACAAGAAGATGTGTTCTCGTTTGAAAACATTTTTCACATTCAGGACATGAATACAGATTCCTCCCTAGGTGAGTTCTTTGATGTGTAACAAGATGTGCTTTCCTGCTAAAACATTTTTTACATTCTGAACATGAAAACGGCTTCTTTCCTTTGAGAGCTGCTGGATATTTCATTCCCCTTCTGTGAATTTTATTTTGTTTTTCAGTCTGTGATGATTCAGAAGATGAGGGTATATCTGGGACAATGACATGTTCTTCATGTGTAGCTTGTGAGATATCAGGATTTTCTGCCATAAAATCTGACGTCAGACGTCCCTCCACGCTCCTATTACAGTCACCTGACAAAAATTGAATCTAATTTGATTATTTAGAAATAAAACTTTAAAAACATATTACAATTTTACTAACATTAGTCCATCACACAACAAACAGCCTCACACAGAAAAATTAAACATTTTTTTTCCTTTTACAAATTTCTGAAATTTTCTTTTAACTTGGTATGTCTGTGATTGTACTGACCTGAAGAGTCATAGTTCAACCTCATAATTTACCATTAAAAAATAAATAAAAATAATCAACTCTGCTATTTCGCCACCTCCCCTTCCAGTACAATTTATAGTAATTTTTCATTTAAAACTACAATTTATCCAACAACAAAAAATAAACAACCCTCATATAGTTATGTCACCAGAATATAGAAAAAGGTTCTGGATCCTGAAAGAAGAGGAGAAAATAACAAAAGAGCAAAAATATCAAAATGGGTTGTGGCGGGAAAGAGTTAAATAAAGGGTTAATGAGAATTTTGCAGAATATAGAATGAGAGTAATATGGAATGTAATTGGAATAATTCGGGTTGAGAATCCAGATTTTCCAGCTCTTTGTCTACTTGGAATAAATAAGTGTCTGTGGTGCAATCATCTCTCATATATACATGTGATATTCCCAGAGCCGGGGCTGACATAGCCGGAGAGGGAGGAAGATATTCAGCTCTTTATAAACATGGCAGTGTGAATACCCCCTCCTGTATTTATGGTCATATATAGTGTACACCACGGGGTAAGGTCATTATTAAAGGAAAGGAGCGGATAAAGGATGTGAATACATGATATTAATATTTAACTTTTATTATTACTATTGAAAGAAAAATTATTATAAAAATGTCCTTATCCTTGACCAACAATTCCCAACTCGTGGGATGGGATAGGATCTGCCTGGGTCCTCAACGTTATACTTACCTTTCCAGCAACGCGTCCTCCCGTCTGGCTGTTGCGGCTGCTACTGCGTCCGGGACCGCTCATTAACTTCTGGTGGTGTTCACTGCATTGCCGGCGCTTGGCAATTTCTGGCCGGCCTCGGCAGTCTTTGGCTTTTTCCGGGCGTGTTCGCGTGGTGACGTCAGGGCTCACCCGCGGTCATGGCCCGAGTTATGAACTCGGGTGAACTCTGACTGTCAGTGTCAGTCTCAGGCTGTCCTCGCTCTGCATAGACGTTTGTCTATGTAGAGCAACGATGCAGAGCTGACATTGATCTTGTTTGGACTACGTCGGACTGAAAATTGTTTTTTATAATAAAGATGGAGTCCCTAAATTTTTTTTTGTTTTATTTCTTATAAAAAAACACAACAAAGAGAAAAATATTTTAACACTTTACTAGAAATTCATGGTTGCTATGTCTAATATTTGCATGACCCCATGAATTTCGGGCTCAGGGCCAGCTGATAATACAAAGCTGGCCCTAACCCCATTATTACCCAGTGAGCCACCTGCACCATGGCCCTGGATGAGTCGGGTACAGAGCCAGAAGTTGGCGCTTCTATGAACATGCCATTTTCTGATGTGGCTGCAGACTGTAATTCGCAGCAGGTGGGGGGCAGGCCCAGATAGAAAGATTCTATCCCCCAGCTGCCTTGTTGTATCTGGCTGGACTCAAAAATAGGGCGAAGCCAACGTCAATTTTTTTTTATTATTTCATGAAATTCATGAAATAATTTAAAAAAAAGGGTTCCCCTATATTTTTGTTTCCAGCCAGGTACAACTAGGCAGCTGGGGGTTGGAGTCAGCCCGTACCTGTCTGCTATACCTGTCTGGCATACAAAAATATGGTGAAGCCCACGTCAAATTTTTTTCTAATAGTTCATTTAAAAAAACAAAACACAAGTACATTTAGGGACTGCATCTTTATTAGCCTCTCGACCCTCATGTCTGTGCTGAACACTCTCGGCTCTGCTTCATCGGAGACCAAGGGGACGAGCAAAGTTTCTATCCCCTTGGTCCCTGAAGGAGAGCTTGGAGAGCTGTAACATCGTAAGGGGGGATAACTCAGGTCACCCATGGACAGCTAAGGTCATGCCTCCTGAGCTGTCCTCGGGTGATCCCAGTGTCTCCCCGGTTACAATGCCGCAGATTGCGCTCCTTATGCCAATTACGCACTGAGCTGTCAGAAGATTGCACCAAAATTTCCAGGGCCCTGGATGAGTCGGGTACAGCGCCAGAAGATTGTCACCCCCAGCTGCTTTGATTTACCTTGGCTGGCAATGAAAAATACAGTGGAATCCATTTTTTTAAATTATAATTTAAATAATTTAACAAAAAGTGTGGGCTTCGCCCTATTTTTCGTTGCCAGCCAAAGTAAAAACCAGGCAGCTGTGGGCTGGTATTCTCACCCCAGGGAGGCACATAGTTATTGACCCCCTCCCACCAGGGAAAGAATAGCAGCCCGCAGCCGCCCCAGAAATTGGTGCATTCAATAGAGGCGACAACTCCTAGTGCTTTACCTGGCTTTTCCCGATGCCCTGGTGCAGTGGCATCAGGGTCACAGAAGGGGTAAATGATAGCTGAATATTAACAACTGTCAATAACCCTTGATTGATAATGTTCAGGCTTCTATGAGACCTGCCCATTATCAATCCTGTGAGTAAATAATGAAAGAAACAGAGAAAAATCCTTTATTTTAAATAAATAAAACACACAGACAACCCTGATGTACCCCCTTTTCTCTGTTTTTTTTTAACCATTTACTCACAGGATTGATAATGGCCAGGTCTCATACAAGCCTGAACATTATCAATATAGGGTTAAATGATAGATGTTAATACTCAGCTGTCATTAAACCCCACTATCACCCTGATGCCACCACACCAGGGCATCGGGAAGAGCCTAGCTTTTATCTTGGTTGGCAATCAAAAAGAGACGAAGCCCATAAAGATAATGGAGTCCCTGTATTTTTGATTGCCAGCTAAGGTAAAGCCAGGTATCTCTGGGTGGCAGCGCCTAGCTGGCTGCTTGATCTACATCTGAGAATCAAAAATACAGGGGACCCGTACGCAATTTTTTTTTACTTATTTATTTTTATACTCTTATGTCGGAAGGTTCATTGCAAATGGCAACCAATTACAGACGCCAGCACAATGGGTGGGGGTGGAACCTCGGCTGTGGGGTTGGTAAATAAGAGGAAAAGTGGACCAGCTTCCAGCAGAAATTGTAGTTGAATTTATTCAATTATTCTTCCAACTTCCAATTACAGCACAGTGAAGACACAGGCAGCATGTGAATAACATGGCAGGAAGCGGTTGCGCAAGGCAACACGTTTCAGACAGAATCCTTTGTCAAGCCTGAAGGTGTGAATAAAGGCAAGTGCTATATAGGCTAGACATAATGGGAGGAAATCTGTTAATCATTAACACAGGTGTGATAATTAAGTTGCCTAGTAAAGCACTACCTCAGTGCAGACCTCATACATTAATAGCAAATGCATTCAGTACAAAAAAGGTGCAACAGAGCTATAAGATTAACATAGAACATACCGTATATACTCGTGTATAAGCCGACCCATGTATAAGCCGACCCCCCTACTTTTGCCCCCAAAACCTGGGAAAACCTATTGACTCGTGTATAAGCCGAGGGTGGACCTCAGCACAGGTATACAGCCCCCAGCAGTGTGGTATACAGGCCTCCCCAGTGGTATATACAGGCCCCAGCAGTGTTACAGCAGCAGCCCCAGTGGTATATACAGCAGCCCCAATGGTATATACAGCAGCAGCCCCAATGGTATATACAGCAGCAGCCCCAATGGTATATACAGCAGCAGCCCCAGAGGTATATACAGGCCTCCCCAGTGGTATATACAGGCCCCAGCAGTGTTACAGCAGCAGCCCCAGTGGTATATACAGCAGCCCCAATTGTATATACAGCAGCAGCCCCAATGGTATATACAGCAGCAGCCCCAATGGTATATACAGCAGCAGCCCCAGAGGTATATACAGCAGCAGCCCCAGTGGTATATATAGCAGCAGCCCCAGAGGTATATATAGCAGCAGCCCCAGTGGTATATACAGCAGCAGCCCCAGTGGTATATACAGCAGCAGCCCCAGTGGTATATATAGCAGCAGCCCCAGTGGTATATATAGCAGCAGCCCCAGCGGTATACCGGCCACCCACCCGCCACCATCAGTATACATGCGCCCCCCCTATCAGTATCCAGAGCCCCCCTTGCAGCCCAAACCTGTAAATCAAGATCATTATACTTACACCTGTGGCCGCCGCCGTCCCCGCTCTGCACCGCGCTCCTCCATCTTCTTCCGGCTTCCTCCGATGGACGCAGGCAAAGACGTCATTGTCCAGTACGTTTCTCTGGTTAGTAATTGGCGCTTGGTATCTCCACCCCGAGCTGGAGGGGTTCATTTCGCCAAACCAAACATTGGCATAGTAGCAATGCCGGAATTATGTTGGAAAACGAAAGGTTTAGAGGCAGCTGCCTTATTTCTATTAGCGTTTAGTGTTATTAATTATGTCTCGAACATGTTCATTAATACGGATTTTTAGTTTGGGGGTTGTGCATCCAATGTAACTGAGGTCACACGAGGTCCATCCGATACAATAGACTACATTTTTAGTATTGCAGTTAATAAAGCTGCGAATTGGGTATGAATGGGAGACATCCCAAAAAGAAGTACATCTGATCATCAAAGTACAAGTGCGGCAGCACCGAGGAAGTGTGCAGATGCACACGAAACGCGTGGAGGGTACTACAAGTAAAGGTTCTTGGATTTTACCCACTAGTCAACTACTCTCCGTCTGAAACCGAGTCCACAGCGCGAACACAAGGCCGGATCTGACTTCCTTCACATCGCAGGTTATAACACTTGGAATTGAATAGGAAGTAGTTGTTCTTCATCAGGAAACAGATAATAACAATAAAAAGCTGCAGCTCGACATTATAATCACTATATTTAGACAGATGGAAATTCAGAGCAGAAAGAGCAACGTCAATAGGAATAGACGTATATAGTGAGATTACATCACTGCTGATCCATATACAGTGATCACTACAGGTTGAATTAGAAAGTGGAGTGCGTTGAACGAGTGGCTGGAGTAAATGATCGAGCCACTCACCTAGGTGCTCGGTTACAGAACCCGTTCCAGAGATGATCGGTCTTGTAGGTGGAGGAATTATATTCTTATGTATTTTTGGTAAACTGTGCATAATTGGGACAGCAGGATCAGTAATCGTGAGATAGTCGGATGGCTTTTTTTGTGAAAAAACGGAGGAAACACCTTTTGCTATAACTGACAGTCTGTTCCAAAATCCTTTTGGTAGGATTGAAAAATATATTGGAATCTGAGAGTCCTCAGTGGTTGATACCTTTTAGTGACTAACTGAAAAGGTGGTAAACATAGCAAGCTTTCAGGACACTGTGGCCCCTTCGACAGGCTGACACAGATTCCGAAGAGGGGATTGAGGATGGAGGGAACAGGGGACAAAGGATGAAAGGAGCAGGGGAATGGTGGATGGAAGAAGCAGTGGAATGGAGGATGAAAGGAGCAGGGGGATGGAGAGACCAGGGGATGGAGAATGGAGGATGCAGGAGGATGGAGGGAACAGGGGGATGGATGGAAGATCAGAAGTGAATGACGAGACATAGGGCTGCACCCCTCCCCCACTCCCCAAACTCAGCCAGCGCCTGACAGCAACCCCCCCCCCCCCTTCCCGCTCTCGCCTCGGGAAATGCGTACCAGGAAATATTTTTTTACAAAAAAAGCACTGCATACATATATACTAGACATAAACAGGATGAATACTATACTTAATGAGGATGAGATGGTGCAGTAGTTTGGTAGGATTGGCGTCCAGCTTGGAATAAACAGTGGTGTCGGCCAACATTAATTGCATTTATGTGCAGTAATCATCTGCATTCATAATTACCATGACACCACCTTAATACCTCAAGTAGAACACCACATCCGGGGGGGGGGGGGGTGACACATCACTGGAGCTATCAGAGGAACAATCATCAGATGGCACAACACTTACATGACACCTGTGAGGAGTAGTCTTACCCTTATTTCGACGGCAATTTTTCAATATTGATTTAGGGGTACGCTTAGGACCCGGGGTGCCAGTCCAGTCATAGACTTTATTGTCCCGTTGGATCTTTTTTTGTTTGATGGAAATGATATTGTCTTTGGTTTTGAGAACTGATTCTTCTATGCGTTGTATCGTTATTGCACTATTGCGCCCCCTTTTCCTTTTGTCTTTCATTTAGTATTGAGATGTCACGCTGCAGAGTCTCTAATTTCACCTCCTGTGGAGTCGGTAAGCCAAACCACAGACTCCAAAATATCTCTGACTCCCTGGCCACATTAAAAGGTGGATGAAGGAAAAAAGGACATCAAGAAAATATAAAAAGAAAACATTTTGTGACGCCAGCTGAAGTTATCCAGCCACTAGGAGGCCGGAGCTGCACGCAGATAGATGTTGTGGCAGTGTAATGGTATAAGGGTTATGGTTATAACCCCCTCCAACACGGGACTGGCCCTTGAGAATTGATGTGATGATGGTGATGGTAGTTGGTAAACCATGCAAGCAGGGGTGCGGTAGGAATAAGGTATGGAGACAGTCTCTTTAGTTCTTTACCTTTTATTGTAGTAGTTCAGCAAGTCCATGCAACTGGTTTACCGGGTTGTGGGGTTTGGCCAGTCTGAGAAGAACTAGGAACCACTCTGCCAGACGAGTATATCGGCTACTTCTCTTTAGGATGAGGTTGTAGGTGCCTGAAGCTTTCCTGTTCCCCCTGTAGCTTCCCTGTGGATGACCTCCAGCCAGGCAGGCAATGCGGGCTCAGTGAGCAGCTGTACTCACCAGCTTTCTAGCCCTCTTTATTTCCGTGCCTCAGATAGTCACATGTAGTGTAACCACTGAGCATGAAACTCAGCTGCCTCCAGTTTCTGTGGCCAAAATATGGAAGACCTGGTCACCTAAGACCTGGTGTCCTGCTTGTAGCTTGTTCTTCTGCCCAGCCTCACAGCCAGCTGCAGACTTCTCCCTTGCCTACCCGTCCCTACTACCAACTACAGCTAACCCCTCCCTCCAACCAGAGTCTGTCAGAGCCCCAACAGGCCTCTTGTCCCCAGCCCTCTGGTTAGAGTTCAGGTGGTGTGCGGATGTTTCAGGAGTCCAGAAGAGGGTACTGCAATTCTCCGACATGGCATTATTATCGATTACTTTAAATACTATTGTGGCAGCCAGACCACAGGGCGCCACACTGACTATGCAACAACTGGGAAGTTTTCAGCTTCTGGGAATTGTGCACAGATACTTGGAACCTGGGGCCGAGCATTATCATGCTGCAACATGAAAACCTCTCCAGTGTGCAAAATGCCATAGACTGTGAGAATTTGCCCAGTTAAGCTGGTTATGACAACAAACTACAATTAGGAGGAAACGCCAATATGGACGACAAGCTGCAGTCAGGTGGAGACTTCGATGAGGACGACGAGCTGCAGATGAGCTTCCCTGAGACGCCTCTGACAGTTTGTGCAGAAATTCTTTGGTTATGAATCGATTGTTGCAGCCACTGTCAGGGTGGTCGGTCTTATGATCTTAGAGGTGAAGATGCTGGATATGGAGGTCCTGGACTGGTGTGGTTACATGTGAGGCTGTTGGATGTTCTGCCAAATTCTCTGAAACACCTTTGGAGACGACTTATGGTAGAGAAAAGATCATTCAATTCACGGTAACAGGTGACATTCCTGCAGTCAGCTGCCAACTGCACGCTCCCTCATACCTGCCACATCTGTGCATTGTGCTGTGTGATAAAACTGCACATTGTAGAGCGGCCTTTTATTGTGGCAGCCGAGAGCTCACCTGAGACCTGATGAGGCTGGTGAACTTACTGTGAAATTCCAGATCACAATGGATTTCACATGAGCAGATCATGAGTCCAGCTGGAGCTCAAAATAATCAATGTAATTTCAGAATTTTACAGTCATTCTAAATATCAGTTTAAAAAATAATGTACACCCGCCTATATTAAACTAAGAGATCTATTTAACAAGTTATGCCGTTTATCTGGTGAAAGTTAAATCTGGTAAGAGATCCACTGCACCAAATTCAATATAAAACTGTTATATCCAATAGAGAAGCCGAAAACACAATCAGCATTTCCTCCTCACCCGAGCCGTTATCTGTAGGAATCTCCTCGTTCCTCTGCTCATCACCGCTCACATATTTCTCTTCTTTTACCATTATGTCTGGAGTGTTACAATGGTTCAGAACTTCATCCCCATTCACAAGCTGTGAAACAAATAGGATAAATGTGACCAGATACTTGGACAAGTCACATGGAATGAAGAGATGAGCAGAAAAGATCATTAAAGGGTTATTTCCCCCCAAAAGCAAGTTATCCCCTATCCATTGTAGATTGGTGGGGGCGACTGCTGGACCCCCAGCTGATCCAGAGATCCTGAGAATGCAGCTCTGCAGCTCCATACTGAGAAAGGGAAGGTGCTCATGCTCGGCTTCTGCTCCATTCATTGTCTATGGGACTGATGTAAATAGCCGAGCGCTGCACTTCAGTGTCACATTGACAATGAATAAAGCGGAGGTTGAGCATGTGCACATTTGCTCTTTGTAGACCGGGCTGCAGAGCCACATTCTCGGGGTTACAGAGCCCCAATCTTAGGATCGATGGAGATCCCAGTGGTCAGAATATCTTGTTGTTTTGGGAATATCCCTTTAATCAGCAGGACGAGCAAAAATCACATTACAGCAAATAGCTGCACATCTTCCATATAAATCCACCGACCTGATGATCCG
The DNA here is from genome assembly GCA_033576535.1 of Allobates femoralis. Taxonomy (NCBI): domain Eukaryota; kingdom Metazoa; phylum Chordata; class Amphibia; order Anura; family Aromobatidae; genus Allobates; species Allobates femoralis. The sequence goes on from JARQOC010000006.1 coordinate 19,676,414, forward strand.
GTGAGCAGTCCTGAGGTCCGGGATGTCTCTCTGGTGTCGTCCTCTTACTGGTTCTTACTGTAGGAAACACATAAGGAAATGAATCCATTCTTTATATAGAAGTGATTTAGTGTTTGGCCACTTTGGGAAACTCCTTAAGAAATGCAATGATTGTAACAACAATCATGTACAGTCATGGCCAAAAGTTTTGAGAATGATACAAATATTAATTTTAACAAAGTCTACTGCTTCAGTTTTTCTAATGGCAATTTGCATATACTCCAGAATGTCATAAAGGGTGATCAGCTTAACAGCAATTACTTGCAAAGTCAATATTTGCCTAGAAAATGAACTTTAACCCCCAAAACACATTTCAACATCATTGCAGTCCTGCCTTAAAAGGAGCAGCTAACATCGTTTTAGTGATTGTTCCATTAACACAGGTGTGGGTGTTGATGAGGACAGGGCTGGCGATCAATCAGTCATAATTAAGTAAGAATGACACCACTGGACACTTTAAAATAAGGCTGGTGCTTGGTATCATTGTTTCTCTTCAGTTAACCATGGTTATCTCTAAATAAACACGTGCAGCCATCATTCCACTGCACAAAAATGGCCTAACAGGAAGAGTATCGCAGCTAGAAAGATTGCACCTCAGTCAACAATCTATCGCATCATCAAGAACTTCAAGGAGAGAGCTTCCATTGTTGTCAAAAAGGCTCCAGGGCGCCCAAGAAAGACCAGCAAGCGCCAGGACCGTACCTTAAAACTGTTTCAGCTGCGGGATAGGACTACCAGCAGTGCCGAGCTTGCTCAGGAATGGCAGCAGGCTGGTGTGAGTGCTTCTGCACGCACTGTGAGACTGCGGAGACTCTTGGAGCAAGGCCTGGTTTCAAGGAGGGCAGCAAAGAAGCCACTTCTCTCCAGGAAAAACATCAGGGACCGACTGATATTCTGCAAAAGGTACAGGGAGTGGACTGCTGAGGGCTGGGGTAAATGTACAGGGAGTGGACTGCTGAGGACTGGAGGAAAGGTACAGGGAGTGGACTGCTGAGGACTGGGGAAAGGTACAGGGAGTGGACTGCTGAGGACTGGGGAAAGGTACAGGGAGTGGACTGCTGAGGACTGGGGGAAAGATACAGGGAGTGGACTGCTGAGGACTGGGGTAAAGGTACAGGGAGTGGACTGCTGAGGACTGGGGGAAAGGTACAGGGAGTGGACTGCTGAGGACTGGGGGAAAGTCATTTTCTCTGATTAATCCCCTTTTCGATTGTTTGGGACATCTGGAAAACAGCTTATTCGGAGAAGAAGAGGTGAGCGCTACCACCAGTCTTGTCTCATGCCAACTGTAAAGCATCCTGAAACCATTCATGTGGGGGTTGCTTCTCAGCCAAGGGAATCGGCCCACTCACAGTCTTGCCTAAAAACACAGCCATGAATAAAGAATGGTACCAGAATGTCCTCCAAGAGCAACTTCTCCCAACCGTCCAAGAGCAGTTTGGCGCCCAACAATGCCTTTTCCAGCATGATGGAGCACCTTGCCATAAAGCAAATGTGATAACTAAATGGCTCAGGGAACAAAACACAGAGATTTTGGGTCCGTGGCCTGGAAACTCCCCAGATCTTAATCCCATTGAGAACTTGTGGTCAATCATCAAGAGACGGGTAGACAAACAAAAACCAACACATTCTGCCAAAATGCAAGCATTGATTATGCAAGAATGGAAGAATGGAGGCTATCAGTCAGGATTTGCTCCAGAAGTTGATTGAGAGCAGCCAGGGAGAATTGCAGAGGTCCGGAAGAAGAAGGGACAACACTGCAAATATTGACTTGCTGCATTAACTCATTCTAACTGTCAATATAACCTTTTGGTACTCATAATACTCCCCCATACCTGACATTCCCCCATCCTACTGTATCCTAACCTGCCCCTCATACACTGTGAGCCCTCGTGGACAGGGTCCCTGCCCCTCCTGTACTTGTACGTCCTGATTGCCTAGATTTAGTGTACTTGTTCTTGTCTCCCTTATCCTCATGTAAAGCGCGATGGAGCCTAATGGTGCTATATAAATAAATAATAATAATAATATGATTGCAATTATATTTCTGTATGTGATATAAACATCAGACAAACACAAATAAAAACCAGAGGGCAGCAGATCATGTGAAAATATCATTTTGGTGTCATTCTCAAAACCTTTGGCCATGACTGTAGTGTTTGGCCACTTTGGGAAACTCCTTAAGAAATGCAATGATTGTAACAATTGTAGTAATAGGTTTTATCAGACGTTCTGCTGTTTTGGCTCCTTCTTACGACAGCCGTATCCTCTGATCACACACCGCTCCCGTCATTAATATGGAGGAGCCTGTGATCAGACACTCTGCATCCAGGACACAAGCGCCGGTGCTGTGTGCTACAATGGAGGAAGCAGAGACGTCTCATCATCGGCCGCAGCCGTGACCAACAAACACATCACCGCTGCTGTTCTAGTGTTTGATGGCCACAATCAAATGACCATGGAGCGAGCAGTGGGGGCTCAGGAAGGGAATCGCACTCATTTTATTTCCTTCTGAAAGGTTTTTTTCTAATTTTCCAGTATCAAGTTTTCAAGATTTTCCTATAGCAGCCCCCCCCCCCTCTCCCCTATAACAGATGTGTGTATTTAGTGGTGTCTATTACCTGGTGATGTGCGGGGCTGGTGATCCTCCATCATGACGTCCTTGTACCGATCCTTGTGTCCTTCTAGATACTCCCACTCCTCCATGGAGAAATAGACGGCGACATCCTGACACCTTATAGGAACCTGACACATACAATGATACCATTGTCATCCCCCGATCCCTTCATAGCGTTACTGTATAATGTCCCAGCATTCCCAGCACTGTCACCTCTCCAGTCAGCAGCTCAATCATCTTGTAGGTGAGTTCTAGGATCTTCTGGTCATTGATGTCCTCATGTATCCGCGGGTGCGGTGGAGACCCCGGGATTGGGCTCAGGGGTCCTCCCCATCCATCAGATACTGGCTCCTGACAGCGATCAGTAGGGGTCTTCTTCACCACTGTGTAATCCTGAGTATGGAGACACAGTAATAGATATCACTACAGACATGTTATTACAATAGAGGAGAATGATGTCAGAGATTGTGATGAGGTCACATCACCTCTCCAGTAATCCGGAAGAGGATCTCTAGGGTGATATTCAGTATACTCTCCACCATCTCTCCATCTCTGGATCTATCCATCCTTGACAGGTGAATCAGGAGAATTCTCTTATATAGAAGATATCAGCCGAGAGGATCCGATATTGTAGAGACCTGAATCACAAGAAGGTGATCCCATGTAAGATCCTAAAGAATCCTATATAATAATACAATTACTGGGGATAATAAGGGGATGGGATATCACTATATAATAATACAATTACTGGGGATAATAAGGGGATGGGATATCACTATATAATAATACAATTACTGGGGATAATAAGGGGATGGGATATCACTATATAATAATACAATTACTGGGATAATAAGGGTTTGGATATCACTATATAATAATACAATTACGGGGATAATAAGGGGATGGGATATCACTAATAATATAATACAATTACTGGGGATAATAAGGGGATGGGATATCACTATATAATAATACAATTACTGGGATAATAAGGGATGGGATATCACTATATAATAATACAATTACTGGGATAATAAGGGGATGGGATATCACTATATAATAATACAATTACTGGGATAATAAGGGATGGAATATCACTATATAAATAATACAATTACTGGGATAAAAAGGGGATGGGATATCACTATATAATAATACAATTACTGGGGATAATAAGGGGATGGGATATCACTATATAATAATACAATTACTGGGGATAATAAGGGATGGGATATCACTATATAATAATACAATTAACTGGGATAATAAGGGATGGGATATCACTATATAATAATACAATTACTGGGATAATAAGGGATGGGATATCGCTATATAAAATACAATTACTGGAGATAATAAGGGGATGGGATATCACTATATAATAATACATATACTGGGGATAATAAGGGGATGGGATATCACTATATAATAATACAGTTAGGCTGCCTTCAGACTGCGGAGCGTCCGTCGGGACTGTCAGGATGACAGCCTGACCAAGTCTGCACATAGAATATATCGGGCTGCATGGAGCTGATCCCGCGGGTTAATTACCTGCTAATACGGCTCTGAGATATGCCGGATGAATCCGTAGCAAAAGTGGGGATTTTCTGCCGGGTTCCAAAACGGTGCAATGCCCCGATTTTGAACCGCAGAAAACCCCCAAACTTCGCACGTTCATCCGGCAATACAGCAGCCGGATAGCTGTAATTAACACCCGCCGGATAGCCCCTGCAGCCCATAAATATCTCTATGCTGCAGAACTCCGGTCCAGGCTGTCACTCCTGACAGCCCGCCGACGCTGCCGCATCTGGAAGGCTGCCTTACTGGGATAAAATGGGATGGAATCACTATATAATAAACAATTACTGGGATAATAAGGGATGGGATATCACTATATAATAATACAATTACTGGGATAATAAGGGATGGGAATCACTAATAATAATCAATACTGGGATAATAAGGGATGGGATATCACTATATAATATACAATTACTGGATAATAAGGGGATGGGATATCACTATATAATAATACAATTACTGGGATAATAAGGGATGGATATCACTATATAATAATACATTACTGGGATAATAAGGAGATGGAATCACTACATAATAATACAATTACTGGGATAATAAGGGATGGGATATCACTATATAATAATACAATTACTGGGATAATAAGGGGATGGGATATCACATATAATAATACAATTACTGGGATAATAAGGGATGGGATATCACTATATAATAATACAATTACTGGGATAATAAGGGATGGGATATCACTAATAATAATACAATTACTGGGATAATAAGGGATGGGATATCACTATATAATAATACAATTACTGGGATAATAAGGGATGGGATATCACTATATAATAATACAATTACTGGGATAATAAGGGATGGGATATCGCTATATAATAATACAATTACTGGGATAATAAGGGGATGGGATATCACTAATAATAATACAATTACTGGGGATAATAAGGGGATGGGATATCACTATATAATAATACAATTACTGGGATAATAAGGGGATGGGATATCACTATATAATAATACAATTACTGGGATAATAAGGGGATGGGATATCACTATATAATAATACAATTACTGGGGATAAAAAGGGGATGGGATATCACTATATAATAATACAATTACTGGGATAATAAGGGGATGGGATATCACTATATAATAATACAATTACTGGGATAATAAGGGATGGATATCGCTAATATAATAATACAATTACTGGGATAATAAGGGGATGGATATCACTATATAATAATACAATTACTGTGGGAATAATAAGGGGATGGGATATCACTATATAATAATACAATTACTGGGATAATAAGGGATGGGATATCACTATAAATAATACAATTACTGGGATAATAAGGGGATGGGATATCACTATATAATAATACAATTACTGGGATAATAAGGGGATGGGATATCACTAATAATAATACAATTACTGGGATAATAAGGGGATGGGATATCACTATATAATAATACAATTACTGGGATAATAAGGGGATGGATATCACTATATAATAATACAATTACTGGATAATAAGGGATGGGATATCACTATATAATAATACAATTACTGGGATAATAAGGGGATGGATATCCACTATATAATAATTCAATTACTGGATAATAAGGGGATGGGATATCACTATAATAATAATACAATTACTGGGATAATAAGGGATGGGATATCACTATAATAATAATACAATTACTGGGATAATAAGGGATGAGATATCACTATATAATAATACAATTACTGGGATAATAAGGGATGGGATATCACTACATAATAATACAATTACTGGATAATAAGGGATGGGATATCACTAAAATAATAAACAAATTACTGGTAAATAAGGGGATGGGATATCACTATAAATAATCAATTACTGGATAATAAGGGGATGGGATATCACTAATATAATAATACAATTACTGGGATAATAAGGGTGATAGGGATATCACTATATAATAATACAATTACTGGGATAATAAGGGATGGGATATCACTATATAAATAATACAATTACTGGGATAATAAGGGGATGGGATATCACTATATAATAATACAATTACTGGGATAATAAGGGGATGGGATATCACTATATAATAATACAATTACTGGGATAATAAGGGGATGGGATATCCTATATAATAATACAATTACTGAGATAATAAGGGGAGGGATATCACTATATAATAATAACATATACTGGGGATAATAAGGGGATGGGATATCACTATATAAATAGCTGCAATTACTGGGATATAAGGGGATGTGGATAATCCTGACTAGTATATCAATAAATACTGGGTGAATGGAGTGGATGGGGATGTCAATATAATAATGACAATTACTGGGATAATGTGAAAGTGGGGATGCGTAAATCTCACTATTAATAAACAATTACGGGAAAATCCAAGGATTATGGCATATCACGATAGATAATTAAACATTCACTGGAGATATTTAATGTGAGATGTAGGATGATCACTAGCTACAATAATAAGCAGTTACTGGGATAATAAGGGGATGGGATATCACTATATAATAATACAATTACTGGGAATAATAAGGGGATGGGATATCACTATATAATAATACAATTACTGGGATAATAAGGGATGGGAATCACTATATAATAATACAATTACTGGGATAATAAGGGGATGGATATCACTAATAATAATAACAATTACTGGGATAATAAGGGGATGGGATATCACTATATAATAATACAATTACTGGGATAATAAGGGGATGAGATATCACTATATAATAATACAATTACTGGGATAATAAGGGGATGGATATCACTATATAATAATACAATTACTGGGATAATAAGGGGATGGGATATCACTATATAATAATACAATTACTGGGATAATAAGGGGATGGGATATCACTATATAATAATACAATTACTGGGATAATAAGGGGATGGATATCACTATATAATAATACAATTACTGGGATAATAAGGGGATGGGAAAATCACTATATAATAATACAATTACTGGGATAATAAGGGGATGGGATATCACTATATAATAATACAATTACTGGGATAATAAGGGATGGGATATCACTATATAATAATACAATTACTGGAATAATAAGGGGATGGATATCATATATAATAATACAATTACTGGGATAATAAGGGGATGGGATATCACTATATAATAATACAATTACTGGGATAATAAGGGGATGGGATATCACTATATAAATAATACAATTACTGGGATAATAAGGGATGGGATATCACTATATAATAATACAATTACTGGGATAATAAGGGGATGGGATATCACTATATAATAATACAATTACTGGGATAATAAGGGATGGGATATCACTATATAATAATACAATTACTGGGATAATAAGGGGATGGATATCACTATATAATAATACAATTACTGGGATAATAAGGGGATGGATATCACTATATAATAATACAATTACTGGATAATAAGGGGATGGATATCACATATATAATAATACAATTACTGGGATAATAAGGGGATGGGATATCACTATATAATAATACAATTACTGGGATAATAAGGGATGGGATATCACTATATAATAATGCAATTACTGGGGATAATAAGGGGATGGGATATCACTATATAATAATACAATTACTGGGGATAATAAGGGGATGGGATATCACTATATAATAATACAATTACTGGGGATAATAAGGGGATGGGATATCACTATATAATAATACAATTACTGGGATAATAAGGGATGGGATATCACTATATAATAATACAATTACTGGGATAATAAGGGGATGGGATATCACTATATAATAATACAATTACTGGGATAATAAGGGGATGGATATCACTATATAATAATACAATTACTGGGATAATAAGGGGATGGGATATCACTATATAATAATACAATTACTGGGATAATAAGGGGATGGGATATCACTATATAATAATACAATTACTGGGATAATAAGGGGATGGATATCACTATATAATAATATCAATTACTGGGATAATAAGGGATGGGATATCACTATATAATAATACAATTACTGGGATAATAAGGGATGGGATATCACTATATAATAATACAATTACTGGGGATAATAAGGGGATGGATATCACTATATAAATAATACAGTTACTGGGATAATAAGGGATGAGATATCACTAATAATAATACAATTACTGGGATAATAAGGGATGGGATATCACTATATAAATAATACAATTACTGGGATAATAAGGGATGGGATATCACTATATAATAATACAATTACTGGGATAATAAGGGATGGATATCACTATATAATAATACAATTACTGGGATAATAAGGGATGGGATATCACTATATAATAATACAATTACTGGGATAATAAGGGGATGGGATATCACTATATAATAATACAATTACTGGGATAATAAGGGATGGGATATCGACTATATAATAATACAATTACTGGGATAATAAGGGGATGGGATATCACTATATAATAATACAATTACTGGGATAATAAGGGGATGGGATATCACTATATAATAATACAATTACTGGGATAATAAGGGGATGGGATATCACTATATAATAATACAATTACTGGGATAATAAGGGGATGGGATATCACTATATAATAATACAATTACTGGGGATAATAAGGGATGGGATATCACTATATAATAATACAATTACTGGGATAATAAGGGGATGGGATATCGCTATATATAAAATACAATTACTGGATAATAAGGGGATGGGATATCACTATATAATAATACAATTACTGGGGATAATAAGGGATGGGATATCACTATATAATAATACAATTACTGGGGATAATAAGGGGATGGATATCACTATATAATAATACAATTACTGGGATAATAAGGGGATGGGATATCACTATATAATAATACAATTACTGGGATAATAAGGGGATGGATATCACTATATAATAATACAATTACTGGGATAATAATGGGATGGGATATCACTATATAATAATACAATTACTGGGGATAATAAGGGGATGGGATATCACTATATAATAATACAATTACTGGGATAATAAGGGGATGGGATATCACTAATATAATAATACAATTACTGGGATAATAAGGGATGGGATATCACTATATAATAATACAATTACTGGGATAATAAGGGGATGGATATCACTATATAATATATACAATTACTGGGGATAATAAGGGGATGAGATATCACTATATAATAATACAATTACTGGGATAATAAGGGGATGGGATATCACTATATAATAATACAATTACTGGGATAATAAGGGGATGGGATATCACTATATATAATAATAATTACTGGATAATAAGTGGGTTTGGATATAAAAATACACTTACTATAATAAGAGATATACAATTATACTTATGGGATAATAAGGGATGGGATATCACTATATAATAATACAATTACTGGGGATAATAAGGGATGGGATATCACTAATAATAATACAATTACTGGGATAATAAGGGATGGGATATCACTATATAATAATACAATTACTGGGGATAATAAGGGGATGGGATATCACTATATATAATAATACAATTACTGGGATAATAAGGGGATGGGATATCACTATATAATAATACAATTACTGGGATAATAAGGGGATGGGATATCACTATATAATAATACAGGATAATAAGGGGATGGATATCATATATAATAATACATTACTGGATAATAAGGGATGGATATCTATATAATAATACAATTACTGGATAATAAGGGGATGGGATATCACTATATAATAATACAATTACTGGATATAAGGATGGGATATCACTATATAATAATACAATTACTGGGATAATAAGGGGATGGGATATCACTATATAATAATACAATTACTGGGATAATAAGGGGATGGGATATCCTATATAATAATACAATTCTGGATAATAAGGGGATGGGATATCACTAATATAAACAATTACTGGGGATAATAAGGGATGGATATCACTATTAATAATACAATTATGGGATAATAAGGGATGGGATATCACTATATATAATACAATTACTGGGGTAATAGAGATGGGATATCACTATATATAATACAATTACTGGGATAATAAGGGATGGGATATCACATATAATAATACATTACTGGATAATAAGGGATGGATATCACTATATAATAATAAATTACTGGGATAATAAGGGATGGATATCCTATATAATAATACAATTACTGGATAATAAGGGGATGGGTATCACATATAATAATACAATTACTGGGATAATAAGGATGGGATATCCTAATAATAATACAATACTGGGATAATAAGGGGATGGGATATCACTATATAATAATACAATTACTGGGATAATAGGGATGGGATATCACTATATAATAATACAATTACTGGGGATAATAAGGGGAGGGATATCACTATATAATAATACAATTACTGGGGATAATAAGGGATGGGATATCCTATTAATAATACAATTACTGGATAATAAGGGGATGGGATATCACTATAATAATACAATTACTGGGGATAATAAGGGGATGGGATATCACTTATAATAATACAATTACTGGGATAATAAGGATGGGATATCCTATATAATAATCAATTACTGGGATAATAGGGGATGATATCATATATAATAATACATTACTGGATAATAAGGGATGAGATATCACTATATAATAATACAATTACTGGGATAATAAGGGATGGATATCCTATATAATAATACAATTACTGGGATAATAAGGGAGGGATATCCTATATAATAAACAATTACTGGATAATAAGGGATGGGATATCACTATAAATAATACAATTACTGGGATAATAAGGGGATGGGATATCACTATATAATAATACAATTACTGGGATAATAAGGGATGGATATCACTATATAATAATACAATTACTGGTAATAAGGATGAGATATCACTATATAATAATACAATTACTGGGATAATAAGGGGATGGGATATCACTATATAATAATACAATTACTGGGATAATAAGGGGATGGGATATCACTATATAATAATACAATTACTGGGGATAATAAGGGGATGGGATATCACTATATAATAATACAATTACTGGGGATAATAAGGGGATGGGATATCACTATATAATAATACAATTACTGGGGATAATAAGGGGATGGGATATCACTATATAATAATACAATTACTGGGATAATAAGGGGATGGATATCACTATATAATAATACAATTACTGGGATAATAAGGGGATGGATATCACTATATAATAATACAATTACTGGGATAATAAGGGATGGGATATCACTATATAATAATACAATTACTGGGATAATAAGGGATGGGATATCACTATATAATAATACAATTACTGGAATAATAAGGGGATGGGATATCACTATATAATAATACAATTACTGGGGATAATAAGGGGATGGGATATCACTATATAATAATACAATTACTGGGGATAATAAGGGGATGGGATATCACTATATAATAATACAATTACTGGGATAATAAGGGGATGGGATATCACTATATAATAATACAATTACTGGATAATAAGGGGATGGGATATCACTATATAATAATACAATTACTGGGATAATAAGGGGATGGGATATCACTATATAATAATACAATTACTGGGATAATAAGGGGATGGGATATCACTATATAATAATACAATTACTGGGATAATAAGGGGATGGGATATCACTATATAATAATACAATTACTGGGATAATAAGGGGATGGGATATCACTATATAATAATACAATTACTGGGATAATAAGGGGATGGGATATCACTATATAATAATACAATTACTGGGATAATAAGGGGATGGGATATCACTATATAATAATCAATTACTGGGGATAATAAGGGATGGGATATCACTATATAATAATACAATTACTGGGGATAATAAGGGGATGGGATATCACTATATAATAATACAATTACTGGGGATAATAAGGGGATGGGATATCACTATATAATAATACAATTACTGGGATAATAAGGGGATGGGATATCACTATATAATAATACAATTACTGGGATAATAAGGGGATGGGATATCCACTATATAATAATACAATTACTGGGGATAATAAGGGGATGGGATATCACTATATAATAATACAATTACTGGGATAATAAGGGGATGGGATATCACTATATAATAATACAATTACTGGGATAATAAGGGGATGGGATATCACTATATAATAATACATTTACTGGGATAATAAGGGGATGGGATATCACTATATAATAATACAATTACTGGGATAATAAGGGATGGGATATCACTATATAATAATACAATTACTGGGGATAATAAGGGATGGGATATCACTATATAATAATACAATTACTGGGATAATAAGGGATGGGATATCACTATATAATAATACAATTACTGGGATAATAAGGGGATGGGATATCACTATATAATAATACAATTACTGGGATAATAAGGGGATGGGATATCACTATATAATAATACAATTACTGGGATAATAAGGGATGGGATATCACTATATAATAATACAATTACTGGGATAATAAGGGGATGGATATCACTATATAATAATACAATTACTGGGATAATTAAGGGATGGGATATCACTATATAATAATACAATTACTGGGATAATAAGGGGATGGGATATCACTATATAATAATACAATTACTGGGGATAATAAGGGGATGGGATATCACTATATAATAATACAATTACTGGGATAATAAGGGGATGGGATATCACTATATAATAATACAATTACTGGGATAATAAGGGGATGGGATATCACTATATAATAATACAATTACTGGGATAATAAGGGGATGGGATATCACTATATAATAATACAATTACTGGGATAATAAGGGGATGGGATATCACTATATAATAATACAATTACTGGGATAATAAGGGGATGGGATATCACTATATAATAATACAATTACTGGGGATAATAAGGGATGGGATATCACTATATAATAATACAATTACTGGGATAATAAGGGGATGGGATATCACTATATAATAATACAATTACTGGGGATAATAAGGGGATGGGATATCACTATATAATAATACAATTACTGGGGATAATAAGGGGATGGGATATCACTATATAATAATACAATTACTGGGATAATAAGGGGATGGGATATCACTATATAATAATACAATTACTGGGATAATAAGGGGATGGGATATCACTATATAATAATACAATTACTGGGATAATAAGGGATGGGATATCACTAATATAATAATACAATTACTGGGATAATAAGGGGATGGGATATCACTATATAATAATACAATTACTGGGATAATAAGGGATGGGATATCACTATATAATAATACAATTACTGGGATAATAAGGGGATGGGATATCACTATATAATAATACAATTACTGGGATAATAAGGGATGGGATATCACTATATAATAATACAATTACTGGGATAATAAGGGGATGGGATATCACTATATAATAATACAATTACTGGGATAATAAGGGGATGGGATATCACTATATAATAATACAATTACTGGGGATAATAAGGGGATGGGATATCACTATATAATAATACAATTACTGGGATAATAAGGGGATGGGATATCACTTAATATAATAATACAATTACTGGGATAATAAGGGGATGGGATATCACTATATAATAATACAATTACTGGGATAATAAGGGGATTGGATATCGCTATATAATAATACAATTACAGGAACCGCACAATGGGAAGACTTTACTGGATCCAACAGTCCCAGGAAATAACACAGAACAACAAGGGACACAATGTAACAGGAGCAGAGTCTCACCCTCCGCTGTCACCCGGGATTACACTGCAAACTACACACAACACTGTGCTTACAGGACCTGTGCTGATGTCACAGTCATGTGATCATGTGTGGGAGGAGTCAGGGCCACAATGTAACAGGAGCAGAGTCTCACCCTGCTCTGTCACCCGGGATTACAATATTCCTGCCTTCGGGGCCTCCAGGGTCACTTACTCCAGACCAGATGCACCCCGCTTTTGATGGTCACTGTGACGGGGTGTGCGACACAGCAGGAAGCTACACCCGGCCGATGATCAATCCAAGAAGATTTATTAAACAAGAAAGCTGGAACAACACACATTATTATTATTATTATTATTTATTTATATAGCGCCAATAGGTTCCATGGCGCTTTACATGAGGATAGGTGAGACAAGCACAATTACAATATCTCTAGACAATCAGGACATACAGGTACAGGAGGGGAGTGGACCCTGTCCACAAGGGCTCACAGTCTACGAAGGTAAATCTGCAGAATCCGCAATGAGTCCAAACAAAGGAAACAGATCCGGGCACCTCCCGATAATCCTTGTGCCAGATAAACGAAAGAAATAGTCTTTGCAAGAGTCCAATGGATCCAACACAATCCCACGGACGACGAGATTTAGCCTCAGCGCATGTCTCACTCCGGTCACTTCCACAGCCAACTCACATCTGATCTTAAAAACATGAATATATTGTCTCGGCTCCTGGGATCAGCCCATGTGATCTCCAATCAGGCACGCCCACCACGTAAACTCACCTGCTAACCCTCTCTCTGCTCCTCCTACTCGCTGGTGACATTTGCCCTAATCCCGGCCCCCCCCCCCCCCGCCACATCCCCACAGTCACCTACACTCCACCCCCACTTCCCATCACCAACTCTCATAACCTCACCATCACCCTCCCTCGCAACCTGACCAACCTTAGACCCATCCCCCCAGCCCCTGCTCCTCTAATCTCCCTGCCAGCAGCACTCTGGAACGTCCGCTCAGTCAGTAATAAACTTCCATACATCCATGAACTCTTTATTTCTAATAAACTCTCATTCCTTTGCATCACAGAGACCTGGCTCACCCCCTCCGACACGGCCTCCCCTGCTGCACTATCCTACGGCAGATTCAATCTTTCCCACACCCCCCGCCCCTCTGACAAACATGGCGGAGGTGTCGACATACTCCTATCTGACACCTGCTCCTTCGCCCCTATTCCATTACCCCCCTCTGCTACTCTCCCATCTTTCGAAGCCCACTCTGTCTGCATCTTCTCCCCCTGTAACCTCCAGCTAGCCGTTATCTACCGCCCCCCTGGATCCATCACCTCCTTCCTCAACCACTTCACCACCTGGCTACTTCATTTCCTCTCTACTGACATCCCCACCATCATTATGGGCGATTTCATAATCCATATTGACACTGCCCACCAAACCGCCTCTCAACTTCTTTCCCTGACCTCCTCCTTCGGGCTGTCTCAATGGTCCTCCTCTGCCACCCACAAAGATGGCCACACGCTGGATCTCATCTTTACCCGTCTTTGCTCCCTTACTAACCTCACACACTCAACCCTCCCCTGTCTGACCACAATCTGCTGACCTTCTCCGCCCTCACCTCCCCTACTACACCACCTCCTCTCCGCAAACTTGATCATCCCCGCAGAAACCTAAAACACATTGATCTACACTCACTCTCAGAATCCCTCTTCCCTCTCACCAACATAACATCTATACATGACACAGACACTGCCACCACCCTCTACAACACCACATTAACCAAGGCCCTCGACCTAGCCGCCCCCCTCACATACCACGCTCCATGCACTAACAGGTAACCCTGGCACACCACCCTCACTAAAGACTTGAAAACCGGCATCCAGGGTCGCCGAGAGGCGATGGAAAAAATCATGTTCCACTGAGCACTTTGCGCTGTTCAAACAGTCCCTCATTGCCTTCAAGGCTACACTTGCTACCGCTAAACAAACCTTCTTAATAATAATAATCTCCCTGTCCCGCAATCCCAAACAGCTTTTCAAAACCTTCAAATTCCTTACTCCGCCCGCCTGCTTCCCCTCCCTCTCCCCTTCTCTCTGCAGAAGACTTCGCCTCCTTCTTCAAAGAAAAGATTGACAGAATCAGAGACAGCTTTGATCCACTGTCCCCACAGCCTCCCCTCTCACCTATACTGCCCTCTCCTTCCATCAACTCCTTCCCCCCTATAACTGAAGACCAGCTTTCCTCCCTCCTGTCAAAATCACATCTCACCACCAGCGCCCAAGACCTGCTCCCATCCCACCTCATTCCCAACCTCACCTCCATTATCATCCCAGCCCTAACTCATCTTTTCAACCTATCACTCACCACCGGCACCTTCCCCTCAGCCTTCAAACACGCCTTGATCACACCCATCCTCAAAAAACCCTCCCTCGACCCCACAACTGTCTCCAACTATCGCCCTATATCTCTCCTCCTTTTCGCCTTTAAGCTACTTGAACAGCATGTCCACTCTGAGCTGTCCTCTCACCTCTCCTCCTGCTCCCTCTTTGACCGCCTGCAATCTTGCTTCCGACCCCTCCACTCCACTGAAACAGCTCTGGTCAAAGTCACCAACGACCTACTGACTACCAAAAGCAAGCGCCACTACTCCTGTTCTCCTCCTCCTCGACCTGTCAGCCGCCTTCGACACTGTTGACCATTCCCTTCTACTTCAGTTCCTGGAATCTCTTGGCATCAAGGACCTTGCCCTCTCCTGGATCTCCTCATACTTAACGGACCGGACCTTCAGCGTCACCCACTCCCACACATCCTCCTCGCCCTATCCCCTATCTGTCGTGGTCCCCCAGGGCTCGGTTCTTTGACCGTTACTGTTATCAATGTACACTCTCGGCCTAGGGCAACTCATTGAGTCCCATGGCCTTCAGTATCACCTCTATGCCGACGACACCCAAATCTACCTGTCTAGTCCTGACATCGCCTCCCTTCTATCCAAAATTCCACACTCTCTGTCTGCCATCTCATCCTTTTTCTCTGCTCGCTTCCTTAAGCTGAACATGGACAATACAGTCTTTCCCCCCAAGAGGCTCCCCCTCACTACCTGACCTATCCATTGTTGTCAACAACTGCTGTCTCTCCCCTGTCCCCCACGCCAAGTGCCTTGGGGTTATCCTTGACTCTTCCCTCTCCTTCAAGCCCGACATCCAGGCCCTCGCCACCTCCTGCCGACTCCAACTCAAAAACATCTATAGGATATTCACGTTCTTTGACCACGACACTGATAAAACCCTTACTCACGCTCTCATCATCTCCCACCTCGACTACTGCAACCTCCTGCTCACCGGCCTCCCCAATACCTCCCTTGCACCTCTCCAATCTATCCTGAACTCCGCTGCCCGCCTAATCATCTGTCTCCCTGCTACTCCCCCTCTGCCAAGCCCTTCACTGGCTCCCTACTTCCCAGAGATCCCGGTTTAAAACATTAACCATGACATACAAAGCCATTCACAACCTGTCTCCTCCATACATCTCTGACATGGTCTCCCGATACCTACCCTCACCAACCTGCGATCCTCCCAAGAGCTCCTCCTCTACTCCCCCTTTATCTCCTCCTCTTATAACCGCATATAGGATTTCTCCCGTGCTTCACCCAGACTCTGGAACTCACTGCCCCAACACATCAGACATTCTCCTACCCTGGGAACCTTCAAAAGAAGCTTGAAAACCCACCTCTTCTGCCAAGCCTACCACCTGCAATAACACCCGGTCCACCACACTGCCTCACGACTGGAACTTCCCCCTCCCACTGTATCCTCACCCGCACCTCGTAGACTGTGAGCCCTCGCGGACAGGATTTCTCCCCTCTTGTACCTGTACGACTGAATTGTCCACATTTATTGTTACTTGTATTGTTACTATGTTACTTGTCCTAGTCTGCCCCTTTTAGCATGTAAATCGCCATGGAATATAATGGCGCTATATAAATAAATAATAAAAAATAATAATAATAAAGGGAGTAGGGGTCACACCCACTGCTGAATGGTTTGCTCCATCAAAAGATTCTGGAGATGTATGGCTCCAGTGTGTCTGGTAGTATGTGGATTGGACTAGCCACCTGCTGGAAGGAAGAATGGCTAATCCTTCACTAGCTGTTGACCGATGCTTAACTACATTACAGTCCAGGAACGCAATTCTTGGGGGAAGGAGACATGTTAAATTACAGCACAATAAATTGCATAGTATCCAGCTAATAGAAAACAGAGAAAGGTTACAACATTAAATGGCATAGTATACAGAAATACAGGACAGGGAAAAGGCATATATTATGACAGTCACTCACTGAGAAATGAATAGTGGCAGTTTAGGAAGCCCCGAGCACATGAAAGAGACAAGAAGAAAGTGCCGAGTCCTCCAGCAACAAGGAGAAACCCCATAAATACCAATAAATGGGGAGAAGAGATAGGCGGGGGGTGAAGGGGTTAATAACGGGGAATCTCCACTTCCCTCCACCCGCAGAGCCGCACACTGGATATATGTCTAGAGTCTAGAGAATACAGGCTCCTTCCAGGTCCTGATGTAGATTCTTGGACAAAGTGCTTCGGTGTCCGCGCTGCTGCTCCGAGACCAATGAAACACAGACACGGGAATGTCTGGTACAGCTACAGCCTTTATTTTCCGACGCGTTTCGGAGCCTCCTCCCGAGCTCCTTCCTCTTTCAAAGATTTTTCCTTCCAGGTCCTGACTGCAGCCTATACAGAGAATACCGCCTCCTTCCAGGTCCTGACTGCAGCCTATACAGTAGAGAATACAGGCTCCTTCCAGGTCCTGACTGCAGCCCATACAGTAGAGAATACAGGCTCCTTCCAGGTCCTGACTGCAGCCCATACAGTAGAGAATACAGGCTCCTTCCAGGTCCTGACTGCAGCCTATACAGTAGAGAATACAGGCTCCTTCCATGTCCTGACTGCAGCCCATACAGTGTATCTGCTTCCCTGAGCAGATCCCCAGTGAGCAGTCCCACGCAAGTCTCCCCCCACCCACACACTCAGGTGTATGCAGAGCCTTGGATCATGTCCTCACATGTTTTCCCTGTGAATGATAACCACGTGCAACCCCAGAGTCACGTGGTGCAGGAAACACTTTGATGCATAAGGCCATGTGCACACATTGAGTATTTGATGAGTATTTTACCTCAGGATTTGTAGACAAAACCAGGAGTGGAGCAATCAGAGGGAAAGTGTAATAGAAACACGTCACCACTTCTGTATTAAATCATCCACTCCTGGTTTTGACTACAAATCCTGAGGTAAAAAACTCATCAAATACTCAATGTGTGCACGTGGCCTTAATGATACCTTTACACGCAGCTACAGGTAACAGGTTTTCCACAGGTAACTTACTGGTTGCAGTGAAATCATGGAGACAGTGTTCTATCTTGTTGCTGTGTACAAATGGAATCATGTATCCATGATTTCACTGCAGCCAGTAAGTTACCTGTGGAAAACCTGTCACCTGTAGCTGCGTGTAAAGGTACCATAAGAGTTCTCCCCCTCAGGATCAGGTGAGCACATCCGGGAGAGCGGCCTCCTGCCCCACACACAACACAGACTGGACTCACGAGGCCCCGCTCTTTCCGGGGACGTCACAAGCGGAACGAGCCTGACTGTATAGAATCCACCGTCCAATCAGTGTGCGGCTCTGTGGGTGGGCGGGAAGTGGAGATTATTAACCCCTTCACCCCCGGCCTATGTCTCCTCCCCATTTCTTGGTATTTCTGGGGTTTCTCCTTGGTGTTGGAGGACTCGGCTCTTTCTTCTTGTCTCTGGTGTTCTCTGTATAAGGGCCGGTGTTGTTCTATCAGGAGGGGCTGCAGTGTTGGGTGACGACATATTTATCGCCTATTGTGAGGGGAATTGGTGAGAATCTTCAATCCTTGTATTGTTCTTATTTGTTATAAATTGTGGCCGATTATAGTATAAAGCTGGGACTTTTATTCTATTTATTCCTCGTTAGTCCAGTCTTATTGTTAATGTAAAGTGAACCTGTCCCCGGTTTTCCCCTATAACCTGCGGCCGCCCCCAGTAAGCTCTTATATACAGCATTGTAGAATCCCGTATAGAAGACCCCAGGCCGATCTGTTATAACTCACACTAGATGGTGGTCCGATTCTAACGCATCGGGTATTCTAGAATATGTATGTAGTTTACATACTGTGACTGACAGAACTTGTTCAGTCAACGTGAGTGAACTACACCGCTTGTCCTGTCACCGCTCGTCCTGTCACCATTCCTCCGTCTCTCCTCCTGTCACCGCTCCTCTGTCTCTCTCCTTCTGTCACCGCTCCTCTGTCTCTCTCTTCCTGGCACCGCTCCTCTGTCTCTCTCCTCCTGTCACCGCTCCTCTGTCTCTCCCTGCTCCTCCTGTCACCACTCCTCCTGTCCCCGCTCCTCCTGTCTCTGTTCCTGTCTTTCCTGTCACCGCTCCTCCTGTCCCTGTTCCTCTGTCTCTCCTCCTGTCACCGCTCCTCTGTCTCTCCTCCTGTCACCGCTCCTCTGTCTCTCCTCTTGTCACTGCTCCTCTGTCCTCCTGTCACCGCTCATCCTGTCACCGCTCCTCCTGTCCCTGTTCCTCCGCCTCTCCTCCTGTCCCCACTCTTCCGTCTCTCCTCCTGTCACCACTCCTGCATTGCTCCCCGTGTCCCCGCTCCCCGTGTCCCTGCTCCCCGTGTCCCTGCTCCTCCTGTCACCGCTCTTCCATCTCTCCTCCTGTCACCGCTCTTCCATCTCTCCTCTTGTCACCGCTCTTCCACCTCTCCTCCTGTCACCGCTCTTCCACCTCTCCACCTGTCACCGCTCTTCCATCTCTCCTCATGTCACCGCTCTTCCATCTCTCCTCCTGTCACCGCTCTTCCATCTCTCCTCCTGTCACCGCTCTTCCATCTCTCCTCCTGTCACCGCTCTTCCATATCTCCACCTGTCACCGCTCTTCCATCTCTCCTCCTGTCACCGCTCTTCCATCTCTCCTCCTGTCACCGCTCTTCCATCTCTCCTCCTGTCACCGCTCTTCCATCTCTCCTCCTGTCACCGCTCTTCCATCTCTCCTCCTGTCACCGCTCTTCCATCTCTCCTCCTGTCACCGCTCTTCCATCCCTCCTCCTGTCACCGCTCTTCCTTCTCTCCTCCTGTCACCGCTATTCCTGTTCCCGTTCCTCCGCCTCTCCTCCTGGCCCTCCGCTCCACGCGCCCTGTGGCCCTCCTCCTGGCCCCCGCTTCCTGCGGACCCCCGCAGGTAGCGGTCATGTAACCGATCAGCTGATCAGTTTCCCAGGCAACGACAGGTCCTCAAGCCCTGTAGGAGCTAGAAGACAGAGGTGGAGCAAGCCGGTGGACAGGTGAGTGTCCTCACTGAGGATTTTTTTTATTTTGACTTTTACGGCGGAGGAACGGGCAGCCGCAGGGAGTGCAGGGGGTCGCAGGGGGCCGTAGGGAGCACGGCAGGAGGAGTGGGGGGGTCGCGGAGGCTGCAGGGAGCGCGGGCAGGAGGAGCGGGGGGGCTTTGAGGTGAGCCGCATGGCACGCGAATTTTGAATTCGCGCACTGTGCGGCTCTTTTGCATACACTGCGCTCATTGGTCGCGGCAGTTGGCGGTGGCCAATGAGCACTGGCGCGCGATTTCCGTGATAGACAGAGAACCTTAGACGATTACATAGTAGATGGCAGTACATTACATTACATTTATAGCAATAATATAGTATATGGCGATACAATATAGCACATGTATAGCAGCACTATACTATATGGCGGTGCATTACAGTACATGTAAAGTAACACTATAGTATATGGCAGTACAGTATACCACATGTATAGCAGCACTATGGTATATGGTGATACATTACAGTACATGTATAGCAGCACTATAGTATATGGCGGTACAGTATAGCACATGTTATAGCAGCACTATAGTATATGGCGATACATTACAGTACATGTATAGCAGCGCTATGGTATATGGCGGCACATTACAGTACATGCATAGCAGCGCTGTGGTATATGGCGGTACATTATAGTACATGTATAGCAGCACTATAGTATATGGCGGTACATTACAGTACATGTATAGCAGCGCTATAGTATATGGCAGTACATTACAGCACATGTATAGCAGTGCTATAGTATATGGCGGTACATTACAGCACATGTATAGCATTAGGGTATGGGTTACTTTGAACCGGGTAATAGTACAGTTCCGGAGAATCACAGGGGCCGAGACCCGGCTCCTTGGCCCTGGGGGCAGCTTTAAATAAAGGGGGATTCTGGCTTGGTAGGGAACGGGGATGATAAAAAGAAAAGGGTTTTCGTGACACCACCCGTGGTATGTGGCTATAGATGGCCCCACTGCTGCAGAACCTCCGGGGATGGTGGATGGCAGCTTGGATGGGATGGCTCTCCATGGGCAGAGTGGATCCCCGGGATAGTGATGATAGTTTAGTAGTAGGGTGCAGGACGACAGGCACAAGCAATAGGCAGACTCAATGTTTTGTTGGTTTCTCAGTCCTTTACTGGAGTTGATGGTGTTAAACAGCTGTCCACAGAGTCTTTGCTGAAAGTAACTCAGGGTTCCTTCTCACCTGGCTGGGTCTGCGCTTGTGTATTTGGCTCCTGCTGCTGCATCAGCTAAGGTGCCGGCCCTGTCTCTTCCTGCGAGGTACTGGTATGACAGGCAACTCAAGTCCTTTCTCTATCCCCGTCTCGGGTATTAATTCTTGAACTGTCTATGCTGCTGTGTCTTCAGGTACAGTGTGACTGAGGAACCTAGAATTCCCCACCTTCCGGTATTGGCTGCCGGGACATTAGGCCCCGCACAGTCTCGGACTCCGGTGTCCATTCTCTGCGCCTTCCTCTGGGGTGAGCCCGGGGTCGCTCAGCTTGCCAGGCGTTCCTGTGACTCTCCTCAGACCCTAGCCTTAGGCCTGGCGCCGAGTCAGCAATCCTGGGACGAGCTCAAGCAGCCTCCAGTTCACCAGGACATTTTCATCAGTCCTCCTGGGAACTGAACTGTCAGATACCTGGGATGAGCTTAGAACTGCTCTTATTCCCAGGTCCTCTTCACAGTCCTCCTAGGAACTGCACTAGCTGGCTCCGCTCCAGACCAGAATTTATAGGGGAGCTCACTCTGAACCCCAGCCTTGATGTCCCCCTTCTGGCCTGGAGGCCGAAGGAGATGTGTGTGTTTTACCTGCCTGATGAGAAGACCCTTTTTGTTGCTCTCTGCGTGACACCACCACCCGGGGGCAGTGATGACAAAGTGGCACTTAGACCCTGGGATGCCACAAATGTATAGCTACACAGCAGCTATTGACATGAATGGGGAGGGGAGTCATGTAGAGCTATCCCACTATGGACATGTAGGGGGACCCTGCGTGGGTGTCCTCACTCTACAGAGAATCATATGACCAAATTGGGCACTAAAGGATCTGGATAATTCTTATAATTGATAAAGTGATTGTACACGGCTGCCACATTTCCTCACAGGTAGAATGTGGTTTTGCAGCTCAGACCCATCACCAATAGTAGTAATACCAGGGAGAATATATGTTGTTTTTTTCTGTAAAAAATAAAATCCTAATAAACAATGTCTATTGTCAGCCATAAGGGGCTCAATAGAATCAACTAGTTTCCGGCTTCAATCCCATCAGGCGGTGACCTCCTCATCCAATTGCTGTTCTTTCTATATGGTCGTATTCATGGACTTTCCGAATCTACTGTCACCTGTTTTTATCATGGAAGTGGCGATAGTTACAATAGTACCCAGGTGCCCATACACATCAGGTAGACACCCAATACATATTATTAGAAAATATGCAGGTGGGGAGATGAACTACTTCTGGGTTGAATGAGATTAGAATAAAGGGACAAAAATAGTGCTATGGACCTTTTATGGACTTTAGTATTTCTGGGTACTCTGGTCTCCTATGCGGCCGGGACACGCGGGGGCCAGACACACAGCCAGGATGAACAGGGGAACACACCGCAGCCGGGATGCCCAGGGGCCACATACCACAGCCGAGTCACGCAGGGGCCACACACTGCGGCCGGGATGCGGGGGCCACACACCAGGGCTGGGACTCCTGGGAGGAGGGAAGACACCACTGCCGGGATGTGGGGAAAGTCACAAGTGCCTTTAATAAGTCCTTTGGGAACCCCACAGTCTCATCTGGGGGTACCAAAAGGACCAATGAGCATTGAAAACGTGCCCATTCCTAACCATTTCTAACCTACTAAACCCTGCTGTCATGATTGACAATAGCATCTAAACTGCTGCAACTGAAGATGACTCCGGTTCACAGAAGTTACTGTCATGTGGCAGAGATATGATAAAGTCAACATTCAGCACAAATATATGGCGGATGTCACCAAAGGATTACCAATCACCTTTCAGCCATCTGTGCAGATTCCAGGCCACTCACCTGTTTATTGGGGAGGCTGCTTGCCTCAATCCCTGTGGTTCAGTGTCGCCTTCCCATCTAAAGAGCGACCAGGTTGTTCATAATGGATTTGAGAGCCTCATGTTCATCTTTACAGGGAACAAAAAGTGAACATGGATTATGGTCACATGACATTAAAAAAAAACTACAACTACACTGCGTGCAGAATGATTAGGCAAATGAGTATTGTGATCACATGATACTTTTTATCCATGTTGTCCTACTCCAAGCTGTATAGGCTGAGAGCCAACTACCAATTAAGTAAATCAGGTGATGGCATCTCTGTAATGAGGAAGGGTGTGGTGTAATGACATCAACACCCTATATAAGGTGTGCTTAATTATTAGGCAAATGCCTTTCCTTAGTCAAAATGGGTCAGAAGAGAGATGTGACGGCTCTGAACAGTCCACAATTGTGAGATGTCTTGCAGAGGGATGCAGCAGTCTTGAAATTGCCAAACTTTTGAAGCGTGATCACCGAACAATCAAGCGTTTCATGACAAATAGCCAATAGGGTCGCAAGAAGCGTGTTGGGCAAAAAAGGCGCAAAATAATTGCCCATGAATTGAGGAAAATCAAGCGTGAAGCTGCCAAGATGCCATTTGCCACCAGTTTTGCCATATTTCAGAGCTGTAATGTTACTGGAGTATCAAAAAGCACAAGGTGTGCCATACTCAGGGACATGGCCAAGGTAAGGAAGGCTGAAAAACGAGCACCTCTGAACAAGAAACATAAGATAAAATGTCAAGACTGGGCCAAGAAATATCTTAAGACTGATTCTTCAAAGGTTTTATGGACTGATGAAATGAGAGTGACTCTTGATGGGCCAGATGGATGGGCCAGAGGCTGAATCAGTAAAGAGCATAGAGCAGAGAGCTCCACTCCGACTCAGACGCCAGCAAGGTGGGGTACTGGTATGGGCTGGGATCATCAAAGATGAACTTGTGGGACCTTTTCGGGTTGGGGATGGAGTGAAGCTCAACTCCCGGACCTACTGCAAGTTAATGGAAGACAACTTCTTCAAGCAGTGGTACAGGAAGAAGTCGGTATCCTTCAAGAAAAACATGATTTTCATGCAGGACAATGCTCCATCACATGTATCCAACTACTCCACAGCGTGGCTGGCCAGTAAAGGTCTAAAAGAAGAAAAAATAATGACATGGCCCCTTTTTCACCTGATCTGAACCTCATAGAGAACCTGTGGTCCCTCCTAAAATGAGAGATCTACAGGGAGGGAAAACAGTACACCTCTGGGAACAGTGTCTGGGAGGGAAAACAGTACACCTCTGGGGACAGTGTCTGGGAGGCTGTGGTGGCTGCTGCACGCAATGTGGATCGTAAACAGATCAAGTGACTGACAGAATCTATGGATGGAGGCTGCTGAGTGTCATCATAAAGAAAGGGGGCTATATTGGTCACTAATTTTTTGGGGTTTAGTTTTTGCATGTCAGAAATGTTTATTTCTAAATTTTGTGCAGTTATATTGGTTTACCTGGTGAAAATAAACAAGTGAGACGGGAATATATTTGGTTTTTATTAAGTTGCCTAATAATTCTGCACAGTAATAGTTACCTGCACACACACAGATATCCTACTAAGATAGTGAAATCTAAAACAACCCCACTCCAACTTCCAAAAATATTAAGCTTTGATATTTATGAGTCTTTTGGGTGATTGAGAACATAGTTGTTGATCAATAATAAAATTAATCCTCTAAAATACAACTTGCCTAATAATTCTGACCACAGTGTAGTAATACTACAGACCAGAAAATCAGCAATAGGAAGAATTTCTGATTTTGTCTGTCGGCCATTGAGCTTATTGCTTTTGGGGATAAGGTGGTTTGAGATTTAGGCCAGTGCTTTACAGCCCAACAAGTGGAGGCGAGATGGAGGATGTTGGCAGAGGACTGGCAGATTGTGATTTATTCACATTTTCTGGCTTTTCCGGCCACAAAGGACCTGGCTTTATGTTATCTATCAAACCTGACTCCTGTTTGTCTTCTCGAGGTGGGCAGTACCCCTTCTGTGCAGCACCATCATTGCCATTCTCTGAATGCTGACTTTTGCATATGATATGGTCTTGACCAGGCCTGGCGCCAGCACCCGGCGTACCCGGGCAGATGTCGGGGCCCTGAAGCAGTGAGAGGGCCCACAGCTGTCTGTGAGCAGAAGCAGAGGAGACCCACTCGCAGATAGTGGCCCTTTCTCCCTCTCTCTTCTCCTGCTCTGCACTGATCTAGGTGATCGGTACACAACAGGAGAGAAAGCTTACGGTAGTGTCTATATTGGAGATGATTTTTGGAGGGGGAGGAGTGATTTCATGAGATCATGGCATCACCAGAATGGGCAGGGCCTCATCTGTCCAATGGAAACTATTGCAGCGTGCCAGTCAGTTAGTATGGATTGTGGCGGACGGGAGCAGTATGCTGAGCTAATGATCCTGCATTGTGCTGTGGATTGAGAGGAGTCCAGGTCTGATGCTCCTGTACTGAGCTGGCAGAGTCTAGAGCAGCCTGTGCTGGGGACAGGTCTCTGCTGAGGTGAGCAGCGCTGTGACGATGAGGCTGATCCAGAGAGGACTTTGGTGGGGAGGATTCACCATATGAAGAATGTTGTTGAGGGGCATTCAAGGGGCTGTGTTTGTGATGTGTGAGGAGGTATGGGGTATGTACAGGGGCATCCAGGGAGCTGTGTGTGATGTGTAGTGGCGTGGGGTATGTAATGGGGCATCCAGGGGGCTGTGTGTGATGTGATGAGGTATGGAATATATGTGGTGCCCCACTGGTCGGGATGCCATGGAGGGATACTGCACCCAAATAAGAGTGTGTCATATTCCAGTGACTAAGGGAGCTGGGATGGTAAGCGAAGGATCCTCACAACACCCAGTCATACACAACCTAGAGTTGGGGACCGTGGGTGAAGCCCTTGTAGGGAAGACCCAGTCCTGTGGGAGGAGCCACGTGGGTAGAAAAAGTGTATGGGTGGGAGGACAGTTAGTCAGTGAGGAGAGTAAATGAGTGGAGGACAACGCATGGGGAGGTTGACATGATTGGAAGGAGACCCTAGGGACACCAGCAGTCACGGTGCACCTGAATCTGGACCCGGTACTACCGAACAGAAGAGTCTGGTCCCGGACAGAGACCCGGCTCTGGCATGGTGCAGGAGTTCAACCCCTGAACCGTCACACTGGAAGCCCCTGGCTTCCACCTAGTACACACGAGACCTCCATGGAACCACTGGGATCCAAGACACACACACATGGATCAACGGGACCATATCACGACTTGACAGTCAGTCCCAATGGCGGTTACGACCGCCTGGCCCTTGAGCCGTCCTTGGTCTCCATACAACACATACGACCGCCTGGCCCTTAAAATTGAATAAAGAGGTTACTACCAGCTTTGTAGTGGCACCTGGCACGAAGCCCGAAATTCATAGTTTCATGCCAATATACGACCCACCCACTATGGATTTCTAGTAAACACTAGATGTAGGCCTGATGCTACCGCATCGGGAGGGCGCTGACATCATGATGGGGGTAGGCTCTGTTGTGCTGGGGCGGCTGTCGTCTCTCCTTCCATGTCCACTGTTTCTCTCCCCATGTGCTCTTGTGGCTCCCTGCGGTACAGGGAGCCACAGGAACACCTAGTGCATGGAGGGATTTCTACATCTGGTACACCTCACACATACAACACCTTCCACCTCAGGCCTGTAGGGGGAACTCCACTTGCTGCCTTAGGCAAGATCCCCTATAAATACAGGTGTAGGGGCAGAGTTAGGCCGTGCATTTCCTGTGAGGACAGTGAAGAGATCCTGAGAGGTAAAGAGCAGTGTTAAGCTCCTTTCAAGGACCGTGTGGAGCAGTTCCAGTTAGGACTGTGAAGGGCCTTAGCCAGTGGGAGGATCCCAAGAGTGTGGGACGAAGGGAAGGCGAGGAACAGATCAATGGGGACAGAGGGGCCATACCGGCTCACCCCAAGAAGTAACCCAGACATCGGAGTCCGAGTCTGCCAGGGAGAGTTTGGCCCAGCAAAAAACACCGATTCACCGAGGAGACTCCAATCTCCCAGGCTCCCGCAGCACATCCAACATGAGAGCCAGGAACTGCAGAAGAGTAGCTGCATCCAACAGAGGGTTCTCAGTGCAGTCAACACGGGTGACAGACTTAGAGGAGCCCAGGCCAGGTTTCATACAGGTCAGGGCTTCAGCACAAGCAAAGTGGAACAAGGAGGCCTTACAACTCACTAGATGTGGAGATCCTGAAGTGCTTCCCGACCACCTGGAGTGTACCCTGGACAGTGCCTGCTTAACATCAGTAAAAGGTACGAAAACTACTCCCAGCGTGTGTGTGTCAGTCCTTACAGCCCTGAGCCTGCACCAGACTATTCCATTACCTCCACCTGCAGAACCACCTCCCTGTGTGAATCCATATCCCTACTACACTGTCCCGGGGAGCGTTATCATCTGGCTGCTTATCCATCATCCCCGGAGGTCTGCAGCAGCACTTGTGTCTTCACCAGATACCATGGGTGGCGTCACAAACTCTTTTATTTTACTTTTAATACCCCTTTTTGAGCCACCACCAGGGCCACGGACCCGAGCACCGACAGCATCCTAAGACTACGCCCGGGATCCGAGTTCCCCTGCCCTGTGGTGAGTCACTCTCACCCAATGTATGTAAATAAATGTATTTTTACTTAACCTGTTTGTGTGTTTTTTTTCCTTTTTATTATTAAAGTGTTTAATTTCCTGGTAATAAATGTGTAGGTCTTTGCTATATTTTCTATTACCTCCAATGGTAAACCAAGCAGCTACCGACTGTCAACTCCCACTGCCTGGTGTTACCTTCGCTGGCAAGGAAAATTACAGGGCCTATTTTTTTTTTAATTATTTAAATAAATAATTTTAAAAAATGTTGTGAGCTCCAATGTATTTTCTATTGCCAGCCAAATTTACCCAGAGAAAAAAAATACGCACACAGGAAAAAATACTTAATTGCATACAAAGTAGACAGAGACACCTCGTTATCCACTTTATTAGCTCCCACCAAGTTCCCCTCCAACGAAATCCTGTAATTACTGTAATCTTGAGGTAGGGCGGTGTGATACGTCACGCTGTCTGCCCCCTCCCTCAGACGATAAAAGAAGAGTCATTTGCAACCTGTGCAGTAAAAACATGCGGTTCTGAAGCTTGGCAAAATCACACATGTACCAAGTCTGGCCCAAGTGCTCAACTTAGTGGTTCAGTGGTTTCTGAAAACCTACCCTGATTTGCCTGAGATATTTGTGAAGGTAAGCCGCATGTGCACTCATTTCCACAACTCAGCTAAAGCTTCCCCCGGTCTGGCAGAGCTGCAGGAGGGCTTGCCAGTGCCAGCTTGTGAATGTGACCTGGTGCGATAGTCATGGGTGAGGGTCTCCCTCCAGATGTCTGCACCACGGCCATCCCCACAGAACGGGGAAGGGGGGGGAGGTAAGGTTTGTGGTGGTCCTGGCTGAGTATGTGGTCTTCCGGAGAGCAAGTCATACCTTGTATAAGATCGTCTACCATACCAAGATCCGTTCACAGAGGCGTCACCGGCACAGACTTCGAGTTCTTTTACTAAACATTACACACAGTACTTTCAATACATGGATACTGCGGGTACAACGCTTGAACACGTTTTTTAAAAGTACAATTCACTTTAGGGCACCCTTTTTCCTTGGGTTCCTCCATAACCTTTGGTGTTACAGAGGTTGCTGGTCCATCCTCCTCCACACTGCTTAGCATCACACTCCGGCACATCAGAGTCTTTAAGTCGCCGTCAGCTCAAGGTCAGCGTCCCTCCCACATTGGTACGTTCACTAACGATACGACCTTCTATTGGAGTGCACAGACTATTCAGCTCGTACGTCGTCTGTTACTGTATCCACTGATTCTCCCAGGTCTATGCCAAGCCTCCTCCTAAGCACTTGTACTATTGGAGTCATACACCGGACAGGAGAGTCTGTGTAGAGTCCAGGACCTGGAGCACCTTGTAGTGGAGCGGAGCTAGTTCTCTATACGTCCTCACTCCTCGAGTCTTTCCCGGGAGCTCTCTTCTCTCTGATCACTAGATGTTACACTATCAGTTGCCACATACACCCAATAGCTGCGACCTAGGTATTCCACACGACCTGCATGTCTGACTTGTCACACCACTAACACGACTACTGAGTTAAGATGGAGTCTGTCCTCCACTCCTAGAGACTAGTTTTAACCCCAGTGGACTGATCCCACTACTTAACTACTGCTTGCCCTACATACAGCAGCTTAACAAGCTTACTATCTTTATACTGTCTGACTCTTTTCCCTTGAGCACCTAATTAGCGGTTGAGCTTGATGCTATACTTCTAACAATTCACAGTGTTCTGTGAAGTCGGGCAGTACAACCCTTAACCCTTTCTACTGACGGTATGATTTCTCCTGCTGGGGACTGCTGAGGCTGTGATTGCTGTTATAGTGATCGTGACTCATCACAGCCACTAAAGGTGAGCCTTGTTACTGAGAATGTTATACATATTTCTTTTAGATAAGACCCTATTGCGCTTTTTTTGCTCTGTTCTCTCTTATTGGTAATTGTAAACATTTTATAAATTACATGCAGATTTTTGATGTTCTTAAAGATCTGATTTGCGGATAAAACATTTCCCACAATCATAACACATATGGATTCTCCTGTATATGAATGGACTGATTATTAACCAAGATCTGATTTCTGGGTGAAATCTTTCCCAGATTATAAACATGAATATAGTTTCTCTCCTGTGTGACTCCTCTCATGATGATAAAGACCTGATGAACGTGTAAAACATTTCCCGCATTCTGGGCATGAATACGGCTTCTCCCTGTGTGATTTCTCTGATGTCTAAGAAGATTGGATTTCTCGTTAAAATATTTCCCACACTCTGAACATGAACATATTTTCTTTTGGGTGTGATATCTCACATGTATAATATAATATGATTTATTTGTAAAATGATTACCACACTATGAGCAGGAATACGGCTTCTCACCTGTGTGACTATTCTGATGTCTAACAAGATCTGATTTACTTGTAAAACATTTCCCACATTCTGAACATCCATACGGCTTCTCACCTGTGTGAATTCTCTGATGTATAATAAGATGTGATTTACGTATAAAACATTTCCCACATTCTGAACATCCATATGGCTTCTCACCTGTGTGAATTCTCTGATGTATAATAAGATTTGATTTACGCATAAAACATTTTCCACATTCTGAACATTCATACGGCTTCTCACCTGTGTGAATTTTCTGATGTCTAACAACATCTGATTTATGTCTAAAACATTTCCCACATTCTGAACACCCATACGGTTTCTCATCTGTGTGACTTTTCTCATGTATATTAAGATGTGATTTACTTGTAAAACATTTCTCACATTCTGGGCATGAATATGCTTTTTCTCCTGTGTGAGTTCTCTGATGACCAACAAGATGTGTTCTCTGTTTAAAACTTTTCCCACATTCTGTACATGAATACGGCTTCTCCCCTGTGTGTTTTCGTAGATGTGTAACAAGTTGTGTTCTCGTTTTAAAATATTTCTCACATTCGGAACATGAATACGGCTTCTCCCCTGTGTGACTTTTCTGATGTCTAAGAAGAGCTGATTGAGTAGTAAAACGTTTCCCACATTCTGAACATGAATACGGCTTCTCCCCTGTGTGAGTTCTTTGATGTATAACAAGATATGCTTTCCTATTAAAACATTTGTTACATTCTGAACATGAAAATGTCTTCTTTCCTGTGAGAGCTGCTGGAAAGTTCATTCCCCTTCTATGAATGTTACTTTGCTTTTCAGTCTGTGATGATTCAGAAGATGAGGGTATATCTGGGACAATGGCATGTTCTTCATGTGTAGCTTGTGAGAGATCAGGATTTTCTGCTTTATAATCTGACGTCAGACGTCCCTCCACGCTCCTGTTACAGTCATCTGACAAAAATGAATCTAATTTGATTATTTAAGAATAAAACTTTAAAAACATGTTGCAATTTTACTAACATCAGTCCGTCACACCAAAAACAAGAATCACACAGAAAAAATATAGAAAACTATTATTTTCTTTTACAATTTTCTGAATTTTTCTTTCGCCACTAAAATAAAATACAAAACTATACAGGATTGGTATCGCTGTGATCGTACTGACCTGAAGAGTCATATTTCAACCTCATATTTACCATTAAATAAAATAATTTTTGCTTATTCACCACCCCCCCCCTTCCAGTACAATGTATAGGAACTTTTCATTCAAAACTACAACTTGTCCCACATAAACCAACCCTTATATAGTTATGTCACCAGAAATATAGAAAAAGATCTGACTCCTGAAAGAAGAGGAGAAAATAACAAAAGGGCAAAAAAATCAGAAAGGGAAGAAGTTAAATACAGGGTTAATGAGGATAATGCAGAATATAGAATGAGAGTAATATGGAATGTAATTGGAATAATTTGGGTTGAGAATCCAGATTTTCCAGCTCTTTGTCTACTTGGAATAAATAAGTGTCTGTGGTGCAATCTTTTTTCATATACCGTATATACTCGTGTATAAGGCGACCCCCCTCACTTTTGCCCCCAAAAACTGACTCGCGTATAAGCCTAGGGTGGACAATGCAGCAGCTACCGGTACTGAAACATTTCAAAAATGAAAATGGATCACTGGTATATAACGCTCCCATTGTAGTACATGCCCCATTACAGGTACCGTATATAGCCCCGATCACTGGTATATAATGCTCCCATCACAGTATATGCCCCATTACAGGTACCGTATATAGCCCCGATCACTGGTATATAACGCTCCCATCACAGTATATGCCCCATTACAGGTACCGTATATAGCCCCGATCACTGGTATATAACGCTCCCATCACAGTATATGCCCCATTACAGGTACCGTATATAGCCCCGATCACTGGTATATAACGCTCCCATTGCAGTATATGCCCCATTACAGGTACCGTATATAGCCCCGATCACTGGTATATAACGCTCCCATCACAGTATATGCCCCATTACAGGTACCGTATATAGCCCCGATCACTGGTATATAACGCTCCATCACAGTATATGCCCCATTACAGGTACCGTATATAGCCCCGATAACTGGTATATAACGCTCCCATTGCAGTATATGCCCCATTACAGGTACCGTCTATAGCCCCGATCACTGGTATATAACGCTCCCATCACAGTATATGCCCCATTACAGGTACCGTATATAGCCCCGATCACAGGTATATAACGCTCCCATTGCAGTATATGCCCCATTACAGGTACCGTATATAGCCCCGATCAAAGGTATATAACGCTCCCATTGCAGTATATGCCCCATTACAGGTACAGTATATAGCCCCGATCACTGGTATAAAACGCTCCCATTGCAGTATATGCCCCATTACAGGTACCGTATATAGCCCCGATCACTGGTATATAGCGCTCCCATCACAGTATATGCCCCATTACAGGTACCGTATATAGCCCCGATCACTGGTATATAACGCTCCCATCACAGTATATGCCCCATTACAGGTACCGTATATAGCCCCGATCACTGGTATATAGCGCTCCCATCACAGTATATGCCCCATTACAGGTACCGTATATAGCCCCGATAACTGGTATATAGCGCTCCCATCACAGTATATACTGTAACCCCAGCTTTCCCTCACTAGACTTCTTTCCTCTGCTTTATTATGGTATTACTGTACTTTCCCTGACAACCCAGCTTTCCCCTGCTCTACTCCTTTTTCCCCTCACTATTCTTTTCCCTGCTCTTTAATGCTAACTAGAAATACTGTACTGTATCACAATGGCTCCTCACCTCCTTCCTTAGGGCCAGACACTGTAATTAAAGTCCCCTGCGGCCACACCTTGTTTTAGGTCAATGTCTGGCCGTAGGGGACTTTTTTTTGTGTTGGCAGACATGGGCACAGGTGGACAGCGCCTATTGCAAGGCGGAGGCACACTGTCCTCCCCATCACTATAGCATGGTGGAGGGATACATTCCCCCCCATTGCTATAGGAAGGCGGAGGGATACAGGCCCATTAGTACAGCATAGCCCTGCAGATGGAGCGATCATGAGGCGGAGGGATCCGGGGCCTCTGTGTCTGTGGTGCCACACAGGAGCGATCTGACCGGGAGGCAGGAGGATGGATGGGATCGGGGCCGCAGGCTACTACACCGGAGGAAGATGGAGGTAAGGTGGAGGGATCCGCGCTGCAGCGGGGAAGATCTGGGCGGGTGTGGGGGGTCAGAGGCACAAAAGGACCCTGGTGGTCTGAGGATGGATGGATCTGGACTGCAGCGGGGGAGATCTGGGCGGGTGGGGGCGGTCAGAGGCACAAGCAGGACCCTGATGGTCTGAGGATGGAGGGATCCGGGCAGGGTGACCGCACTACACAGCACAGCCACACACCGAGGAGCAGGAGGATGGAGAAAACCGGTGAGGGATCCGATTAATGCACAGCGGGGATGATGTGATCCGGGAGGCAGGAGGATGGAGAAAACCGTCAGGGGCACAAGGGAAGCAGTTGGGGAGGCTTTGAGGGGGGTGCGGAGCCATTTAAAGCAAGCACATAAGTGCTTGTCAGTTAGTGACTCGCGTATAAGCCGAGGGGGGGACTTTTCAGCACAAACTAGGCTTATACGTGAGTATATACGGTATACATGTGATATTCCCAGAGCCAGCCTTTTTCTCTCATGAATTGCTCACTAATCTGTCTTCGGCTACATACACAAGGTGCATTTTGTCTGTTTTCTTGAGGATCCACTTTTTCAAAAAATGCATCATCCATTCACACAGTGCGTTTTTGATGCGTTTTTTGTGGATCCGTATTTTTGATCACATTCTACAATGAGGCAATGGAGAAAGCGGATCAGGAAACTGCCCAAGAATTGACATGATCATTCTCTTTGATGATCAACTTTCCTCGGAAAACGGATCCTTCAAAAAACAGAGCGTCTGAATGCTAAATTTGAAAATGTATGGACTTGGCTGGGACGCCAAACGTCACTGCAAAAGCGGATCCTCAAGAGAATGCAGAAAAAGCGGACACAAAATGACCGTGTGAATGTAGCTTTAGTGAGCACAACTGCTTTACCGAGATAATCCATCGTCCTCACAGGTGCGGCATATCAAGATGCTGATTACACACCTGATTATTGCACAGGTGCGCCTTACACTGGCCACAATAAAAGCTGCAGTTTTACAGTATTGGAGGGTCCAGGTGGGAGGGTCAGAAAACCAGTCAGTATCTGGAGTGACCACCATTTACCCCACACAGTGCAGCACATCTCCTTAATACATATGCCTGCCCATACAACAATCCTACCTCCATCATAGGCTACTCAATTCACTATACTGACATCAGCAAAATGCTCTTCCACATTAAAGGGAACCTGTCACCCCCCTCCCAGGGCCTATGAAGGTAAGAGCAGCACTAAGGCTGCATTCTGCACTCCTAGCGGAGGCCCAGTCTTAGAGCAGCTTTTGCTTTCATAGGCCCTGGGAGGGGGGGGGGTGACAGGTTCTCTTTAAGCCCTACATTCAGTCTGCCATCCACCCTGTAGTGTAACAGCCGAGATTCATCTGTGAAGAGAAAACCTCTCCAACATGCCGGACACCATTGAATGTGAGCATTTTCAAAATTAAGTTTGTTACGACAACAAACTGCAGTGAGATGGACACTCTGAAGAGGACAATAAGCTACACTCAGGTGGAGACCCCGATTAGGACGACGAACTACAGTCAGGTGGAGACCCCAATGAAAACGACGAGCTACAGTCAGGTGGAGACCCCGATTAGGACGACACGCTACAGTCAGGTGGAGACCTCGATGAGGACAACAAGCTACAGTCAGGTGGAGACCCCGATGAGGATGATGAGCTGCAGTCAGGTGGAGACCCCAATGAGGACGACGAGCTGCAGTCAGGTGGAGACCCCGATGAGGACGACGAGCTGGAGTCAGGTGGAGACCCTGATGAGGACGACTAGCTACAGTCAGGTGGAGACCCTGATGAGGATGACGAGCTACAGTCAGGTGGAGACCCTGATGAGGATGACGAGCTGCAGTCAGGTGGAGACCCTGATGAGGACGACGAGCTACAGTCAGGTGGAGACCCCGATGAGGATGTCGAGCTGCAGTCAGGTGGAGACCCTGATGAGGACGACTAGCTACAGTCAGGTGGAGACCCTGATGAGGATGATGAGCTGCAGTCAGGTGGAGACCCTGATGAGGATGTCGAGCTGCAGTCAGGTGGAGACCCTGATGAGGACGACTAGCTACAGTCAGGTGGAGACCCTGATGAGGATGACGAGCTACAGTCAGGTGGAGACCCTGATGAGGATGATGAGCTTCAGTCAGGTGGAGACACAATGAAGACGACGAGCTACAGTCAGGTGGAGACCCCGATGAGGACGACGCGCTACAGTCAGGTCAGGACCCCAATGAGGACGACGAGCTGCAGTCAGGTGGAGACCCCGATGAGGACGATGAGCTGCAGTCAGGTGGAGACCCCGATGAGGATGATGAGCTGCAGTCAAGTGTAGACCCTGATGAGGACGACGAGCTACAGTCAGGTGGAGACCCCGATGAGGTTAACGAGCTTCAGTCAGGTGGAGACACAATGAAGACGACAAGCTGGAGATGAGCTTCCCTGAGATGGTTCCTGACAGTTTGCACAGAAACTCTTTTGTAATGTAAACTAATTGTTGCTGCCTGGGTGGTTGGTCTCAAATAATTTTGAAGATGCTGCATGTGGAGGTCGTTGGCTGTTGTGGTTATATGTGCTGCCAAATTCTCTGAAACGTCTTTGGAGACGTCTTCTGGTGTGGAAAAACTAAATTACTTACCGGTAATGTGATTTTCCGGAGCTATGACAGCACCACCTGAGAGAGAGGTTCCCCCCATCCAGGACAGGAAACCATTGAAATAAAAAGGCGGCATCTGTCCTCTGCATCAGTTGGTTTACAGAGCTCGGAGAGGACTACTAGAAATCATCAGTATATGCCACCACCACAAAAAATACTTATAAATAAAGAAAAGAAACAAATATTGCACCACAACCGTGCAAAGGGAGGGAGTGAAGTGCTGCTGTCCAGACAATCCAGTTACTGGTAAGTACTTAAAGCGAACCTGTCACCCCCCTCAGGCATGTAAACCTAAAATATCCACCTTGTGCAGCACTAAGGCTGCATTCTGACAATGTGGCTATAGTATATATGCTCCCTTTATTGTATGAAATAAACACTTAGATCAAATCTGTGACAAACCTGAAGTAAGACCGGGAGGTGGGCTTTTCCAGCTTCTCCCTCCAGCCCCTCTGTTGTCAGTCATCCCTCCTTGCTATATTCTGCACCGCCTCCTCCTCGTCCTTTTCTCTTCAAATCCTGCGCCTGCGTGGTGTGCCTTCCCCGCGTTTGTGTTATTCAGTATTCACATTGCGGGTCGGCCAATCCAGCGCGTGCGCAATTATCATGGCTTGTCTTGTCCCCACCTCCCACTGTCTCTCTCCTCCCCACCGCAAAACGCCGGGTCCTCAAATCCAAAGTGAAAGTGAGGACCCGGCGTTTTGCGGTGGGGAGGAGAGAGACAGTGGGAGGTGGGGACAAGACAAGCCATGATAATTGCGCACGCGCTGGATTGGCCGCCCTGCAATGTGAATACTGAATAACACAAACGCGGGGCAGGCACACCACGCAGGCGCAGGATTTGAAGAGAAAAGGACGAGGAGGAGGCGGTGCAGAATATAGCAAGGAGGGATGACTGACAAAGGGGCTGGAGGGAGACGCTGGAAAAGCCCACCTCCCGGTCTTACTTCAGGTTTGTCACAGATTTGATCTAAGTGTTTATTTCATACAATAAAGGGAGCATATATACTATAGCCACATTGTCAGAATGCAGCCTTAGTGCTGCACAAGGTGGATATTTTAGGTTTACATGCCTGAGGGGGGTGACAGGTTCGCTTTAAGATTTTTTCTTCATCTCCATGACAGCATTACCTGAGAAATTGCAGAGAAAAAGGACTTAGGGAGGGACTACTGCTGCTTGAAGAACCCTTCTACCGAAGGTCACCTCGGTTGTGGGAGATAGGTCACGTCTGTAGTGCTAAAAGAAGGTATTAGGGGAAGACCCGGTAGCTGCAAAACAAATGAGCTCCAGAGGTACGTCT
The DNA here is from genome assembly GCA_033576535.1 of Allobates femoralis. NCBI lineage: Eukaryota > Metazoa > Chordata > Amphibia > Anura > Aromobatidae > Allobates > Allobates femoralis. Next base: position 19,715,203 of record JARQOC010000006.1, read on the forward strand.
GCTCTTTCAGCCCAAGATGTAGCAACTGCTCTAGTAGAATGGGCTTTGGTTTCAGTTGGAATTGGGATTCCACTGGAAGAATAATCCAGCGCTACAGTTTCCCTGATCCAGTTTGCTATGGTCCCCTTTGATACACCACAACCCTCGGTGGCCCCTTGGAATGACACAAATAGAGCCTGGGATTCTCTTCACTCTTTGGTGACATCTATTTAATAAATTAAAGCCCTCCTGACATCTAAGGTATGTAAAACAACCCTTCATATCCAAAAGAGGACATCACAGGAGGAAGGGAGCTCAGTCTCCTGAGCCCTATGAAACTTTTTCATTACTTTTGGCAAATAGTAAGGATCGGATCTAAGAATAACCCCATCATCTAAAATCTGAGTGTACGGGGCTATTACCGGAAGGGATTGCAGGTCACTTATCCTCCCGCAGATGTTAAGCCATCAGTAAAACCACCTTTAGAGTGAGACTTTTTACCGATGCTACTAGCAAAGGATCAAAATGACTTTTGTTCAGGGCATCCAATGCTAAATTTAGGTTTTTTAGGAAATTGTACAAGTGTGGCTCTGTGACAGGACTTAATCATGACCTACCACCCTCCTGCTGCATGGCAAAGTAAATGTAGCACTGAATGCAGCATGTCTGCTGCATTCAGGGAAGGGGTCCCCCATGGCTCTAGCCCCCCTGCACTCCGAGAAATAGACTTAAGAAACCTTACAGATAGTTATCTGTAAATTATCTGTAGATTAGTTAAGTCTAATGGGTGGGATCTAATTACCAGTTCTTCGCCGCCGGCACAGTCCTCCCGCCTCCTCAGTGTTTCTTCCTCCCCCCTCTATGTCTCTGCCGCCGCCTCCTGTTCTGCACTCTGCTTCTCTGCACTCTGTCAATCACACTGGGCCGCATAGAGTGGCCTTTTGTGACGTCAGCAGCAGAGTCTGCCCTGCTTTAAGCTTTATTCAAACAGCAAGGCGGGAATCTGGCGCCAGATTACAGTTGTAAAGAGCCCCAAGGGCTAAAACCTGGAATCTCAGGAGTACTAAAGGCCAACACCAGGTCCCATCCCTTCTGGAGGAATTCTAAAATGGCTACCACTGGAGCCTTCCCGTTTGGAGCATCCCAGAAATTTTTTCTAAACCTTTCCAAAAACTATGGTGGCGACCGGCTTCCTGCTCTTCATAAGGGTATCTATCGAGTTTGCATAGAATCCTCATCTTCTCAGCAACCTCCTGTCAAATTCGAGGTCGTCAGCTGAAGAAGCGAGACCTGAGGATGGTGAATAGGGTCCTGGGAGAGTAGAGTCGGCGGATTCTGGTAGGATCCAGGGGTCTGTTATCAACATTCGATCTACCCCCAAAAAATGCCTTCTTGGGCCAGAATGGGGCAATTAATCTGACTCTGGCTTGGTCTTCTTGAATTTTCTGCATAATGGTCAGAATCATCATGAGAGGAGGAAAGGCGTAGAGAAGGCTGGAGGACTAGGGTATATGAAGGGCATCTGAAGCATAAGACCTCTCCCTGGGATCTAGAGAGGAGAATTTGGGTACCTGACTGTTCTTCCGGCTGGCAAAGAGATCCATAACTGGTTACCCCATCTCTTTGTTATCTGAGTCCAGAGCCCATTCCCCTGCCTCAACGGAGTATGGCTCAGGAAATCTGCTCTGCAGTTGAGATCCAGTTTGATGCGAAGCGCTGACATGGAGATGTGATGTTCCTGCATGATCTGATCTATGTCCTGATAGAGGATCAATAGCGAAGGTGACCTTGTACCCCCCTGATGGTTTATGTAAGAGACATACTTATTGTCTAACTGGATCCCTACATGACAACCTCTCAATGAGAGGCAGAAAACCCTCTATTGCTTTCCTTACTGCCCAGAGTTCCCTTAGTTTTGAAAACATCGGTGAGGATCCCAGATCCCCTGAAGTATGTGTTCCCGGAAGTGAGTTCTCCAGCCACTTGAGCTTGCGTCTATACTGATGGTATCTGACACCGGAAACACCAAGGGAACCTCTACTGACAATTTATAATGCTGCAGCAACCACCTTAGGGAGTCTAATGTCTCTGTAGAAAGATGGATATCTCCCTCTGAAAAGGACTCCAAGTGACTCTGTCCCCGCAACACCTCCCACTGAAGCTGAGCCCAGGGGACGGCCAGAATGCACAATGTGAAAGAGGACCTGTCACCCACCTGGTGCATGGCAAACTAAATGCACCCCTGAATGCAGCATGTCTGCTGCATTCAAAGGAAGGGGTCCCGCATGGCTCTAGCCCCCCTGTACCCCAAGAATACAGACTCTAGAAATATTACATAGTGCGAGTCCGGAGGGTCTTACTCAGTGATGAGTCATCGCAGGCATGGAGGCTCTCCCTGCCTCCAGCCTTCTGTGTGCCACCTCCAGTCCCCTCAGTAACGCCTCCAGCCCTCTCGTCATCATCCTGCTTTATTGTGTCTCCCCTCCTCCCTGATCATGCCCCTTGTCATCTTAATTGATGAGGGGCATGAGCTATCAATGTGTTGGATCGGGTCACGTTAGCTGCGAACCCTCCTGCCGGTGACGTAAGCGGCAGATCCCGCTCCCGACTCCATGAATAAAGTATAATCTGGAGCAGGGCGGGATGACTCATCACTCAGTAAGAACCTCCAGACTCACACTATATAAGATTTCTAAAGTCTATATCTCGGAGTACAGGGGGGCTAGAGCCATGGGGGACCCCTTCCCTGAATGCAGAAGACATGCTGTATTCAGTGCTGCATTAAGTTTTCCCTGCACCAGGGGGGTGACAGGTCCTCTTTAAGGAGCGTAACAGGGACATTGCCTTCCTTAGAGTCATGTGAGGATTGTGTATTGCCTAAGATATCAAGGAGTGGATCTTCAGTTGTTTGTCTTGTGGGAGAAGACACAGTTTGGACCTTGAGTCCAGTATAAGACCTAAGAGGTTCTGGTTTGTTGAGGGCATCAATCTTGATTTCTCTATATTGATTATCCATCCTAGGTCTGACAGGACCGACCTGACCTTCCCCAACTGAGAATTGCAGTGTATTAGGGAGCATGGTGCTATCAAGATCTTTTGATGTCGTATGAGGGCCAACGATCTTTGGTGAAAATTCTCAGTGCCATGGATAACCCAAAGGGGAGCGCCTGAGAACTCTGTCTATATATTGGGTCAGGGCTCCAGATTTTTGTAGGTACCGGGCTAAATAGTATTAATGGGCCCCTTTTACACTCCGCCCCTCCAAATTATATATAACACACACAGCTCTCTACATGCCCATAGACATAGATGGCTCTGCTACACACACATGTAGACACACAGCTCTGCTACATGCACACTACACATAGTACACACACACATAGGTCTACTACATGAACATAGAAAACAACACTAACAGCACTGGTACATGCCCAACTCATGCACATACAGATGCATGCAGCTCTGCTACATACACACTACACATACATGTCTATAGGCATAGATGGCTCTGCTACACGCACATGTAAACACACAGCTCTACTACATGAACATACAGATACACACACGGCACTGGTACATGCCCAATTCATGCACATACAGACACGCAGCTCTGCTATATGCACACTACACATACAGATATACATATGGCTCGGCTACATGGACACTACATACCCAGCTCTGCCAAATGTACAATGCATGCACACACAAACACACACAGCTCTGCTCAAGTATACAATACATGTACACACAGCCCTGCTGCATGCACAATACATGCACATACAGATACACACCCAGCTCTGCCACATGGACACTACATGCACACTACACACCTAGATCTGCTACATATACAATATATGTACATACAGATACACACATAGCTCTGCTACATGCACATACAAACACACACAGCTCTGCAACATGCACATATAGATACACAAATACAGATATACACAAATACACACACAAACACACACATATACAGATATAGATACACACAGACACATACATACATAATCAGACACACACACAGATACACTCACACACACATTACCACATTCAGATGATCTTGATCCGGGCAGAGCAGGAGAGGAGCCACTGGGAGCTGCATGGAGGCTGCAGAAGTTAAGCAGAAGCAGTTTCTTCTAGGACTTTGATTTCAGTCATGTGATTAGTCACATGACTGGAACTGGAAGGTCCTTCAGCCTCCATTCAGCTTCCGGTAAGCTTTCTCTCCTGTTGTGTACCGATCATCTAAATCAGTACAGAGCAGAAGAGAAGAGAGAGAGGGCAGCTGCCTGTGAGCGGGTCTCCTCTGATTCCACTCACAGACAGCTGTGGGCCCTCTCAATGCTTCAGGGCCATGGCATCTGCCCGGGTATGCTGGGTGCTGGCGCCGGGACTGAATAGAGCTACCCAAAAATACTTATGATGATCCCGATGCATTGGTACATGGCAATACGCATCTTGGAGATCTAGAACTACCATGAGACATCCTGCAAAGAGCAGCTTTATAGCTTAGTTTGCTGACTCCATTTTGAAGTATCTCTGGGCTAGGAAACTGTTCAGTCGTTGTAAATTGATAATTGTTCCGTAAGACCCGACCGATTTGCTTATCAGAAAGAGGGGAGTACATCCCCTGCCCCTCTCTTCCACCAGTACTTCCATTAGAACTTTGTCTTAACCAGAGTTCTTATCTCCTCTACAAGGTCTTGTTGCTTGTCCGGGCTGCTAATAGATATTATAAGGGGCCGCATAGGGGGTTGAAATATATTCCAGCCTCAAGCCGTCCCAGATAATACTCAGTATCCACTCGCAGGTCGATATGTGAGACCAGGCTGGGAGAAAGGAGGAGAGTCCTTCCACCTGGAGAGGCCCTTCATTTTGAGGATTTCTTGTTCTCATAGGAGGAGCCCTTGAATAGGAAGATTTTTCTTATTCTTAATGTTGGACCAAGATTCCTGTGAAACCTTAGGACGTTTTCTCCCAGAAAATGCATTTCTCCAAAAAGAACGACTACTGAAGGTAGATGACGGGAAGGCAGGGAAGTTTTTCTTTTTATCACTGGCCTTCTCCAATATGTCATCCAGAGTTTTGCTGGACAGGAAATCTCCGTCACATTTTGCCTTACACTGAGCATCTCCCGGACAATTCTATAACCATGGGGCCCTTCTTGTTGAATTTGTAAGAGCAGCGGCCCTAGCTGCCAGCTTTAAGGAATCAGCCGCCCCCAGGACGAGGGGTAAAAAGGATAATAACCCTCCCCTTGGTATATTATCCTTAATCTGCCCTTCCTATTGTTACACCCACCCCATTAATGACCGGGCTACACATGTACCACGCAACCGATGGTCTAAGGATTCCAGCTGTTGTTTCCCATGAGCCTCTCATTAGCGGTCTGCCTTTCTATATAATTGGTCCTTCACATTACCCAGATCTTCAGAATTCAGGGTGGATCTGTTTCGCACATTTGGCTACTGCCACATCTATTTCTGGACATTTATCTCAGCTTGCTGATGATTCCTGATCAAAGGGATATTTTCTCTTGATAGAAGAGGAGAGGCCCCTTTTTGTCAGGTTTCTTCACTGCTCTTTAATCAACAGCTGGATTCTCTCATTAACCGGGAAGTTGCTCGTCCTTTTCTGGGTTCGGCCCCCAAACATCAGGTCCACTGACCACGGGTTCTTACAGTCCACCAACCCCATTGTGACCTCACAGCTCTCTCCAAATGATTAACGTCACTTTTGGGAAACAGGGTCTACCTTCCGAACTATCATCCGATGAGGATCTGAGGAAGAAGAGGAAGCTAGAATCATGGAGATCTACAATATTTAACCGGAGTTTCCTCTGAATCTGATGAGGAATACTGAGGCTTCTTTCTCCAGTTATTGTCACCCTTTTTAAGGAACTTAAATTCTTCCCTAACTAACTCCTTTAAGCTATCTGCCAGACTACGGACTTCATCCCGTACTGTTCTATCAATGCAAAAAGGACACAAATCCCTCATATAAGCCTCTGCTAAGGGCTCCTTACAGGCTGTGCATTCTTTGTCATTTCTTTTAGGATCCCAGAATGAGGGCTGCTAAGAAGAAGCCACAAAGGGCCCCGGTTAACAGAGACAACATTCAATTATAGTTCTCACCACCTGCTGAATGAGTCTATATCGGGTTTGGAGACTTGTCCACTACAGTGTGGAAGAGTGCAAAACACGATCCTTCAATTCAGACCGCCCTAAATAGCCTCTGGAAATTAGGGAGGCATCCCTGATCCCCCCTGGTTCCGGACACGGGACCCTACCATCTTGGTAGCCAGTACATGTGCACCCAAACATTGCATCCGGGTCACCAGTGCCGCACCCGGAAGTGCTCAGGCGGCGCAAAATCACCTGGGCGCACAGCATGACAGGGCAGGAGCCGTGCATGTGTGCTGCCACAAGCAACGCAAGGGCCGATGTATTGACCTTTTTGGCCCCCTTGCAGGCCTGGGGACGCCACCACAAAGAATATACCCCAGGGAGGTGCATCTGGACCGGAGTCTGGAGCCACAGCAAGTAAGCCGTTTCTTCCAGCAGCCGGGTCAGGTCCAGGGAACCGCTTGATTGTCTGAGGTCTCTTATCTCCAGGACATTAAACCAACTGATGCGGAGGAGAGGTGCCGCCTTTATATTTCAGTGGTTTCCTGACCTGGATGGTGGAACCGCTCTCTCAGGTGGTGCGGTCATGATGATGAGGGAAAATTAACATTTAATTCATGGGCAACAGGTGACAACTGCACGCTCCCTCATACCTGCCACATCTGTGCATTGTGCTGTGTGATAAAACTGCACATTGTAGAGCGGCCTTTTATTGTGGCAGCCTAGAGCTCACCTGAGACCTGATGAGGCTGGTGAACAATAATGTAATCAGCATTTCCCTCCTCACCCGAGCCGTTATCTGTAGGAATCTCCTCGTTCCTCTGCTCATCACCGCTCACATATTTCTCTTCTTTTACCATTATGTCTGGAGTGTTACAATGGTTCAGAACTTCATCCCCATTCACAAGCTGTGAAACAAATAGGATAAATGTGACCAGATACTTGGACAAGTCACATGGAATGAAGAGATGAGCAGAAAAGATCATTAAAGGGTTATTTCCCCCCAAAAGCAAGTTATCCCCTATCCATTGTAGATTGGCGGGGGCGACTGCTGGGACCCCCAGCTGATCCAGAGATCCTGAGAATGCAGCTCTGCAGCTCCATACTGAGAAAGGGAAGGCGCTCATGCTCGGCTTCTGCTCCATTCATTGTCTATGGGACTGATGTAAATAGCCGAGCGCTGCACTTCACAGTCACATTGACAATGAATAAAGCGGAGGTTGAGCATGTGCACATTTGCTCTTTGTAGACTGGGCTGCAGAGCCACATTCTCGGGGTTACAGAGCCCCAATCTTAGGATCGATGGAGATCCCAGTGGTCAGAATATCTTGTTGTTTTGGGAATATCCCTTTAATCAGCAGGACGAGCAAAAATCACATTACAGCAAATAGCTGCACATCTTCCATATAAATCCACCGACCTGATGATCCGGTGAGCAGTCCTGAGGTCCGGGATGTCTCCTGGTGTCGTCCTCTTACTGGTTCTTACTGTAGGAAACACATAAGGAAATGAATCCATTCTTTATATAGAAGTGATTTAGTGTTTGGCCACTTTGGGAAACTCCTTAAGAAATGCAATGATTGTAACAATTGTAGTAATAAGATTTATCAGACGTTCTGCTGTTTTGGCTCCTTCTTATGACAGCCGTATCTTCTGATCACACACCGCTCCCGTCATTAATATGGAGGAGCCTGTGATCAGACACTCTGCATCCAGGACACAAGCGCCGGTGCTGTGTGCTACAATGGAGGAAGCAGAGACGTCTCATCATCGGCCGCAGCCGTGACCAACAAACACATCACCGCTGCTGTTCTAGTGTTTGATGGCCACAATCAAATGACCATGGAGCGAGCAGTGGGGGCTCAGGAAGGGGAATCGCACTCATTTTATTTACTTCTGAATGTTTTTGTTTTCTAATTTTTCAGTTTCTGTTCAACTTTTCCAGATTTTCCTATAGCAGCCCCCCCCCCCCCCCCTATAACAGATGTGTGTATTTAGTGGTGTCTATTACCTGGTGATGTGCGGGGCTGGTGATCCTCCATCATGACGTCCTTGTACCGATCCTTCTGTCCTTCTAGATACTCCCACTCCTCCATGGAGAAAAACGGCGACATCCCTGACACCTTATAGGAACCTGACACATACAATATACCATTGTCATCCCCCGATCCCTTCATAGCGTTACTGTATAATGTCCCAGCATTCCCAGCCTGTCACCTCTCCAGTCAGCAGCTCAATCAATCTTGTAGGTGAGTTCTAGGATCTTCTGGTCATTGATGTCCTCATGTATCCGCGGGTGCGGTGGAGACCCCGGGATTGGGCTCAGGGGTCCCCCCCATCCATCAGATACTGGGTCCTGACAGCGATCAGTAGGGACTTCTTCACCACTGTGTAATCCTGAGTATGGAGACACAGTAATAGATATCACTACAGACAAGTTTATTACAATAGAGGAGAATGATGTCAGAGATTGTGATGAGGTCACATCACCTCTCCAGTAATCCGGAAGAGGATCTCTAGGTGATATTCAGTATACTCTCCACCATCTCTCCATCTCTGGATCTATCCATCCTTGACAGGTGAATCAGGAGAATTCTCTTATATAGAAGATATCAGCCGAGAGATCCGATATTGTAGAGACCTGAATCACAAGAAGGTGATCCCATGTAAGATCCTAAAGAATCCTATATAATAAAAGCAATTACTGGGATAATAAGGGGATGGGATATCACTATATAATAATACAATTACTGGGGATAATAAGGGGATGGGATATCACTATATAATAATACAATTACTGGGATAATAAGGGGAATGGGATATCGCTATATAATAATACAATTACTGGGGATAATAAGGGGATGGGATATCACTATATAATAATACAATTACTGGGATAATAAGGGGATGGGATATCAACTATATAATAATACAATTACTGGGATAATAAGGGGATGGGATATCACTATATAATAATACAATTACTGGGATAATAAGGGGATGGGATATCGCTATATAATAATACAATTACTGGGATAAAAAAGGGGATGGGATATCACTATATAATAATACAATTACTGGAATAATAAGGGGATGGGATATCACTAATATAATAATACAATTACTGGGATAATAAGGGGATGGGATATCACTAAATAATAATACAATTACTGGGGATAATAAGGGATGGGATAAACACTATATAATAATACAATTACTGGGATAATAAGGGGATGGGATATCACTATATAATAATACAATTACTGGGGATAATAAGGGGATGTGATATCACTATATAATAATACAATTACTGGGGATAATAAGGGGATGGGATATCACTATATAATAATACAATTACTGGAGATAATAAGGGGATGGGATATCACTATATAATAATACAATTACTGGGATAATAAGGGGATGGGATATCACTATATAATAATACAATTACTGGAATAATAAGGGGATGGGATATCGCTATATAAAATACAATTACTGGGATAATAAGGGGATGAGATATCACTATATAATAATACAATTACTGGGATAATAAGGGGATGGGATATCACTATATAATAATACAATTACTGGGGATAATAAGGTGATGGGATATCACTATATAATAATACAATTACTGGAATAATAAGGGGATGGGATATCACTATATAATAATACAATTACTGGGGTAATAAGGGGATGGGATATCACTATATAATAATACAATTACTGGGGATAATAAGGGGATGGGATATCACTATATAAATACAATTACTGGGGATAATAAGGGGATGGGATATCACTATATAATAATACAATTACTGGGATAATAAGGGGATGGATATCACATATAATAATACAATTACTGGGATAATAAGGGGATGGGATATCACTATATAATAATACAATTACTGGGGATAATAAGGGGATGGGATATCGCTATATAATAATACAATTACTGGGATAATAAGGGGATGGGATATCACTATATAATAATACAAATTACTGGAATAAAAGGGGATGGGATATCACTATATAATAATACAATTACTGGGGTAATAAGGGGATGGGATATCACTATATAATAATACAATTACTGGGGATAATAAGGGATGGGGTATCACATATAAAAAATACAATTACTGGGATAATAGGGATGTGATATCACTATATAATAATACAATTACTGGGGATAAAAGGGGATGTGATATCACTATATAATAATACAATTACTGGGGATAAAAGGGGATGGGATATCAACTATATAATAATACAATTACTGGAGATAATAAGGGGATGGGATATCACTATATAATAATACAATTACTGGATAATAAGGGGATGGGAAATTTACTATATAATAATACAATTACTGGGATAATAAGGGGATGGGATATCACTATATAATAATACAATTACTGGGGATAATAAGGGGATGGGATATCACTATATAATAATACAATTACTGGGGATAATAAGGGGATGGGATATCGCTATATAATAATACAATTACTGGGGATAATAAGGGATGGGAATATCACTATATAATAATACAATTACTGGGGATAATAAGGGGATGGGATATCACTATATAATAATACAATTACTGGGGATAATAAGGGGATGGGATATCACTATATAATAATACAATTACTGGAATAATAAGGGGATGGGATATCGCTATATAATAATAAAAATTACTGGGATAATAAGGGGATGAGATATCACTATATAATAATACAATTACTGGGATAATAAGGGGATGGGATATCACTATATAATAATACAATTACTGGGGATAATAAGGTGATGGGATATCACTATATAATAATACAATTACTGGAATAATAAGGGGGATGGGATATCACTATATAATAATACAATTACTGGGATAATAAGGGATGGGATATCACTATATAATAATACAATTTACTGGGATAATAAGGGATGGGATATCACTATATAATAATACAATTACTGGGGATAATAAGGGGATGGGATATCACTATATAATAAATACAATTACTGGGATAATAAGGGGATGGGGTATCACTATATAATAATACAATTACTGGGATAAAAGGGGATGGAATATCACTATATAATAATACAATTACTGGGATAATAAGGGGATGGGATATCACTATATAATAATACAATTACTGGGATAATAAGGGGATGGGATATCACTATATAATAATACAATTACTGGGATAATAAGGGGACGGGATATCACTATATAATAATACAATTACTGGGGATAATAAGGGGATGGGATATCACTATATAATAATACAATTACTGGGATAATAAGGGGATGGGATATCACTATATAATAATACAATTACTGGGATAATAAGGGGATGGAATATCACTATATAATAATACAATTACTGGATAATAAGGGGATGGGATATCACTATATAATAATACAATTACTGGGATAATAAGGGGATGGGATATCACTATATAATAATACAATTACTGGGGATAATAAGGGGACGGGATATCACTATATAATAATACAATTTACTGGGGATAATAAGGGGACGGGATATCACTATATAATAATACAATTACTGGGATAATAAGGGGATGGGATATCACTATATAATAATACAATTACTGGGGATAATAAGGGGACGGGATATCACTATATAATAATACAATTACTGGGGATAATAAGGGGATGGATTCACTATATAATAATACAATTACTGGGATAATAAGGGGATGGGATATCACTATATAATAATACAATTACTGGGGATAATAAGGGATGGGATATCACTAATAATAATACAATTACTGGATAATAAGGGGATGGGATATCTATTATATAATCACGAATGGGTTTTTTGCCCCTTTTGAGTCCGCTCGCGCTGCGAGTCAGCGGGGTCATGTAAATACGCCAGAAGCATTGGCCGATTGCGAGTCAGAGACTCGCTCTTCTAGAATCCCGATGCATGTGCATCGGGCACCCAGCTAGTCACTATATAATAATACAATTACAGGAACCGCACAATGGGAAGACTTTACTGGATCCAACAGTGACAGGAAATAACACAGAACAACAAGGGCCACAATGTAACAGGAGCAGAGTCTCACCCTCCGCTGTCACCCGGGATTACACTGCAAAACTACACACAACACTGTGCTTACAGGACCTGTGCTGATGTCACAGTCATGTGATCATGTGTTGGGCGGAGTCAGGGTCACACACTCTGCTGTATACAATATACCTCTATATACAGGACACACACACACTCTGCTGTATACAATATACCTCTATATACAGGACACACACACTCTGCTGTATACAATATACCTCTATATACAGGACACACACACACTCTGCTGTATACAATATATCTCTATATACAGGACACACACACACTGCTGTATACAAATACCTCTAATATACAGGACACACACACACTCTGCTGTATACAATATACCTCTATATACAGGACACACACACATACTCTGCTGTATACAATATACCTCTATATACAGGACACACACACTCTGCTGTATACAATATACCTCTATATACAGGACACACACACACTCTGCTGTATACAATATACCTCTATATACAGGACACACACACACTCTGCTGTATACAATATACCTCTATATACAGGACACACACACACACTCTGCTGTATACAATATATCTCTATATAGAGGACACACACACACTCTGCTGTATACAATATACCTCTATATACAGGACACACACACACTCTGCTGTATACAATATATCTCTATATACAGGACACACACACACTCTGCTGTATACAATATATCTCTATATACAGGACACACACACACTCTGCTGTATACAATATATCTCTATATAGAGGACACACACACACTCCCGCTGTATACAATATACCTCTATATACAGGACACACACACACTCTGCTGTATACAATATATCTCTATATAGAGGACACACACACACTCTGCTGTATACAATATACCTCTATATACAGGACACACACACACTCTGCTGTATACAATATATCTCTATATACAGGACACACACACACTCTGCTGTATACAATATATCTCATATACAGGACACACACACCACTCTGCTGTATACAATATACCTCTATATACAGGGACACACACACAACTGCTGTATACAATATACCTCTATATACAGGACACACACACACTCTGCTGTATACAATATACCTCTATATACAGGACACACCACTGTGCTGTATACAATATACCTCTATATACAGGACACACACACACTCTGCTGTATACAATATATCTCTATATACAGGACACACACACTCTGTGCTGTATACAATATCCCTCTATATACAGGACACACACACACTCTGCTGTATACAATATACCTCTATAAAACAGGACACACACACACACTGCTGTATACAAATACCTCTATATACAGGACACACACACTCTGCTGTATACAATATACCTCTATAATACAGGACACACAACTCTGCTGTATACAATATACGTCTATATACAGGACACACACACACTCCGCTGTATACAATATATCTCTATAACAGGACACACACACACTCTGCTGTATACAATATACCTCTATATACAGCTCACACACTCTGCTGTATACAATATACCTCTATATACAGGACACACACACACTCTGCTGTATACAATATACCTCTATATACAGGACACACACACTCTGCTGTATACAATATATCTCTATATACAGGACACACACACACTGCTGTATACAATATATCTCTATATACAGACACACACACACTCTGCTGTATACAATATATCTCTATATACAGGACACACACACACTCTGCTGTATACAATATATCTCTATATACAGGACACACACACAACTCTGCTGTATACAATATACCTCTATATACAGGACACACACACACTCTGCTGTATACAATATATCTCTATATACAGGACACACACACACTCTGCTGTAACAATATACCTCTATATACAGGACACACACACACTCTGCTGTATACAATATACCTCTATATACAGGACACACACACACTCTGCTGTATACAATATACGTCAATATACAGGACACACACACACTCCGCTGGCTGCTGCAAGAAGACCCTGGAGGGTAAGATCTCTGCAGCAGCAGCAGCGGTGGGGGCCTCAGAACAGGGGGTAGTGTGCCAGCAGGAGGGGGGCCCATATATTACAGTATAATGCACTGCTCCCCCTGTCGCTGATTGACAGGGGGATGCAGTGCATATGTAATGAGCGGGGCGCACGTGACGTGCGACCCGCTCCCGCAGTGTCCCAGCAGGAGGGGGCCTGTAGGCCACACTGCTGGGGCACTCAATGTAAGACCCCCCCCGAAAGTAAGACCGGGGGCCACTTTTGGCCCCCAAAAAAATGTAAGACAGGGTCTTACTTTCGGGAAACACGGTAACTCCAGTCATTACCTGAAACCCGTGACTTAATATCTAACTCTTCACTTCACTTAATTTCTAACACTTCAAAAACTTTTCATGACAGGAAAAACACTTCTAAAAACTATAGTTTTATTTGACATCTCAAATTTACGTTATGAATAGATCTCAATATTCACAGCTTGATAAAACACAAAACAAAGAAACCCCAGACAGTTTTCACAAGTTTACAAACTATTTTCCAACAATCCAGACATGCTTCCCAACGGCTCCTGTAGCTGCCATGCTACCCATTATAAGAGGACAATTTTCGGGGAGACACTAATGACCACTTTACACGCGGCAACATTTCTAGGGTGTCACCAGGTAACTTACTGGTTGCAGTGAAATCATGGAGAGATTATTCCATTTGTACACAGCAACAAGATAGAACCATGTATCCATGATTTCACTGCAACCAGTAAGTTACCTGTAGCCACCCTAAAATGTAGCCGCGTGTAAAGGGGCCATAAGGGTATCAATACCTTTTTGCTAGGGTTTTCCAAATTAGAAAATTGATTTGTTAACTGTAAGCAAAAATACGCATCTACTCAGCATCTGTCTGTCGGTATACAGGAACTGTGGCTACGGGGTTAGGAGTGGAGGTGGGATTGGAGGTGGCTTGGGGTAGGATAATAGTAGATTCCGTTGATATTGTCGTTATTGTGGGGCAGTGATTACATCATTGGAGATGCTCCGGAATTGGTTCCATGGCGTCCCCCCCCCCCGGCGGGACCGGCACTCCCTTCTCATGTGGCCTTGTCTGCCACAGCACCAGCAGACCCAAGCTTCTCTGAACTGACTCTATACTGCTGTTGTGTCTGTGATCGTGGTTGCCATGGCTGAGGCATATCATATTGCTGTTGTGTGGCTATATTCCCCCTGCCCACAGCTATCAATATCTGGTGTTCCCCCTTGGTGACAAACATCTTTGAACATATAACATCATGATTCTCCCTAATGTCCTCTTGGAATAATGAGTCAGCAGGTGGGTGTATATACACATGTTCTGAAGGGGCAGTGGCTGCACATAAAGTGGGTGTCCGGGAGTCCTGCATCGCTACCAACCTCACTAACATACAGTGGCACAAGTGTAGTTAGTGTTGAGTCGAGGTGTAGTGCATTCCTTTAGCAGTGAGTACTGGAAACAAGAGCGTTATTCGGCTGCCATTGGGTATAGTAAGATAGCCGCCGCCGGAAGTCAGTGAGGCATTATTTCTGGAAAAAGGGGATGGGGACGGCTGGTCTGGGAATGAATTGGCCGCTGCAGGTGGGATAGTCAAGTCAGGAGAATGTCAGGGGTGGAACTACACTGGTGCGGCTGGTGCAGCCGCACCAGGGCCCCGACCGGTTAGGGGGCCCCTTCAAGCCTGGAGGGGGCCCCCAGCCGACCCCCGCAAGCCGCCGCCCAGAGGAGAGAAGGGTCAGGCAAGGAAGCAGAGAGCTTCCTGCTTCCCCTGCCTGATCCCACCCCTCCTCTCCTCTGCTCCTCCGGCCCTAGCAGACATCCGGCGCGGCTCTCAGGTAGGAGAGCATCGCGCCTGCGGCTCCCAGCGGCACACCCCCCCCCTTTCGGGCCGAGCCGACGGCCAGCAGCACCCCTCCCCCCCGGGCCGCGCCGACGGCCAGTAGCCCCGCCCCCCCGGTCCTCTCCTGCACAAGGGCCCCTGGGGGTGACGGTCCGCCCCTGGAGAATGTAGAGTACACACTTGTGGGCCGTCACATGTCATACACATCTTTAGTTTCTCTGGTACCATTTCTCCTTGATCACTAATCACCTCAGTCACACAGTCAGGTGTCCTCTGCCCCTCCTTCTCCAACTAAACCTTTTTTGTGTTTATTTGCTCACCGGCATCGGAGGGGGCTATGTTTTTACTGAAAAAGACGCAACATTCTTCAGCCACAAACCGGTCTCTATCAGTGCAGCTGCTCACCGACCCATTACGGTACACCGGTTTTCCCTCCTTCTTGGAGAGAAATATCCAACGCCTGTCCTTACCCCCCCCTATACTGACAGCCTGCGTTCGCTACGCCTACCCTTATATACTGGCAGCCTATGTAATACATACACCTGCCCTTAGTGCAGCTGCTCACCGTTCAGTCTCTCGGCAAATACTTATGCCACGGCACAGTGCAGCTGCCCACCGAATTTCCCCTTGTTCTGTAGCCTGCGTTTGCGTTTTTTTAAAACACCTGTCCCAAAATCCCCTTTTAAATCTGACACCTGTGTTTAGTTTACTTAACACCTGTCCCAAAAATCTCCCCTCTGACAGCCTGTGTTATAGTGGTGAACGATAATGCTCTTAACAGCAATACATATACAAAATTCCCCTTCCCTCCTCGTCCAACACAAGCAGGAAAATGTCTACACTTTCTATATCTAATCTCTCAAGGGCAGATTACAGTGTATCATGACTGATGGATTTGGGGGCGGACGGTTTGTGCTTAATCACTTCAAACCCCCGATATGGGCAACCAGGTAGTTCCCGTCACCTTAAAACCCCTCGCAGTCCCGGCTGCACCTTCTAGGATAAACCGCCACCCCCCGAGTCACTGGCAAGTAATCACATATACATAATAACATGACACTTACTGTGATCGGGGTTGATCAGGTCCCTTCGGTAGGGCGGTGGGCCCTCCCGGCAGGGGTGCCGTGGGGGGGCCACGGGGCGCCGGTTTCCCTCACGGGGTGTCCCTGTTCAGGCGACAATTGTTGGGGGTCTCAGTTCAATCACAATCCATCAGCCAACTCCTAATTATTATTTTTTAGGCATTTATGCACGTCTGGTTACACAAGTAAATGATACGGACACCAGAGCCTCTCAAGCCTTACTCATGCCTACGCCGTACAAGATAAAAACACACTGCGCAGGCGTTTTTGAAACACACTTTTTTTTTGTACAGAAAGCAAGAGGCGTGTTAGAATTCTGGAACTTTCTCAAAATAATCATCTCCTAATTGTTCAATCCTTCTTATCAAGTTATTTTAATCCTAAATTCCTTTCTTAATAGGCTGCATGGGCGTGGGCGCCATCTAGTGTATAACGGGACAACATTTCAAATTAAAAAATGAAAAAAGCAGAGTTGTGATATTTTTTTTTTTTTTTAAACACTTTTTTATGGATTTTTTTTCATTAATAAATTTTTTTCCAGTCAAAATTTGTCATTCAATTTTCATTGCCTTCAACAGTAGAAAGAAAAAGAGTGATTCAGTCCAAAATTAAGCAATACTTACATAACCATTTACCCAACAATAACAGGGAGAAAAACCCCTCCCCACCCCAACCGTCCCCCCGTCCACATTCTTGTCTACTCCATTTCTGAGATCAAATCAGCCACCATCAGTATGTATTCAACTACTGAGGGTAGCACCAATTTTCAGTCCCCCGAGAGTATTCCCAGGTCCTCTAAGCAGTACCACTGGGGTTGCAAATGGCATCCCCCAACTGGTAATTTCAAGTCTAGAGAGGGTTTCTTAAGATAAAATCTCTCCCATGGGAAAAGAACTTCTTCACCTTATTCTCCTTATCCGTTTCTGCCTCCAATTTCTCCAGCCCCATTGTATACTTCAAATTGACAATCAAAAATAGTAAACCCGGTACTTGCACATCTAACCATTGACTAGTATGAGTCTTTTAAACTGGGGAGACGCAGTGTGTAAAAATGTACGTCTTCCCTTAGGAATAGAGTGACCTGAGAAGTCATGAAATACCCATATCTTAGTATTTAGGGCAAGTCTACTCCCATTAATCCCCCCATCCATCTCTGAACCTCTTTCCATTTTATCTTGCACCTGGGCGCATTCCCATATCCCATGGAACATGTCATCCTGTGTTCTGTCACCCTTTCGGGCACGTCAGTCGTCTACCTGGATCGCAGGAGTAGCCCGGGATGTTAAACCCATAATGGCTCTGTGAATCATCCTGTAATGGGTATCTCCCACCGTTCGTCTTTCACATGCTTACTAGTCCCTCTAGCCGTCCATTATCAGTCCCCCACGTTTCATCCATCATCTCGTCTCCCAAACCTTTAAATAGATGTGTGGGTCCTGAAGGGATCAAGTTACGTCTAAGCGCCCTATAGATAGAAGATATGTTAGCCGCCGGTGCTTTTCGGCGAAAGGGAAACGTCCAACCACGAGGTTGACACTCCCCGCCCAACAAACCCCCGGAGTCTTTAGAACAAGTGGGATTTTATTTTTGGCAAACTGCAGGATGTGAGAGGGGGTTTTAAATGCCAATCTCTAGCGCCTCTTTGGCCGTCATCCATCTTTGGTCCGAAGTCTTAACCAGATCCTGAAGCGTGGCACCCCTCTTTCCTTCCATGTCACAAATAGAGCATTTTCCCTTCCCTGTGGGAAATCCGGATTGTCCCAGAGGGGGCGTATATCTCGATGTTCTCCACGATAATCCCAGTTTACATCGTACTGCCTTCCATGCTGCCCTAGTGTCTTTGAATAAAAACCCGATTGTTTGACAGACAAACCCAGAACCCCCCCCGGGGGCCCTTTGTAGTACTGCTCCAAACTCCAGGGTGCGCACCATTGCGTCCCCAAACTA
This sequence comes from Allobates femoralis, assembly GCA_033576535.1. NCBI lineage: Eukaryota > Metazoa > Chordata > Amphibia > Anura > Aromobatidae > Allobates > Allobates femoralis. Next base: position 19,734,330 of record JARQOC010000006.1, read on the forward strand.
AATAATCTGAGTATAGACTCGTACCTCTTAGCCAATCCACCCCGCGTGTCGTAGAACACAAGCCAAATTGTATCCCCGTATGTTTGGGAAACGTGAGACCCCCTTTTTCCCTTAGAAAACATCAATGTGCGTATTTTATTCTACTTCTTCCCCCCTCCACAGAAACCTAGAGAAGGCCCTATTGAGTCTATTTACTTTGGTGTGTCGCAGCAGAAGGGGGATCGTCTGCAAAAGGGTATAGCAGACGTGGAAAAAACTAATCATCTTGACAAGGTGGACTCTGCCTAACAGAAAACAACGGGAGAGTCTTCCACCTATCCAGCTCCTGCTCGTTTTTCCCGCTATAATGGAGGAAAATTCAGACGATAATTATCTCTAGCATCTTTACTCAATAATATGCCCAAATATTTAATTTCCTTGGTGGCCACTTTTATTCCCCTGTAACTGCCTTGTCGCCCTTCATCCTGTAAAATCCTTTCTGCCCTCCTTCGTCAAAGGCAAAAATCTCGCTTTTTCGCTAAATTCAGTCGAAATCCCGAGATTTTTATGAAACACCTCAAACTTCCCAAACACCTCCCCTAAATCTAAAACAGGGTTCGCCACATATAATAATAATATCATCAGCGAATAATTTTTTGATTTCAAAATTGTATTGCCCACCTTAATGCCTGTGTGACTCCCGGGGCCCATTCAAATATCTAGAGAGGGGCTCAATAGCCAAATTTAAAAACAGGGGCGACAAAGGGCATCCCTGGCGGGGTTCCTCTCTCCAATTTAAAATAGAGTCCGACAAGAACCCCGAGTATGCACCCGCGCCCTAGGGTTGTCATATAATACTCCCCAGAAAGTTTCTGAAACTCCCCGAAAACCCCATCCTATCAAGGAGTGCTCCCCATGGCCACCCCGCACTATCAAAAGCTTTCTCTGCATCAAGAATGACCATGGCTGGAGGCCCCCCCCCCACCTGATGGTCCAGGTGAACCGCCTCTAAAACCATAATAGCTTTACGTACTTTTTGCAACGGCCCCCTTTTCCCCTGACAAAACCACATTGCCCTTACCAAACCCAACGCGGCAGCAGTCCAGCCAGCGGTCCCGCCAGAATCTTGAAGAGTATCTTCAAAATCCTGGTTAATCAGGGAGATTGGGCGGAAGCTGCCCGGCGTCCAAAGGCCTTCCTCCCTTAGGGAGTATTTAATATAGGCCATGTTTAATTGTTAGGGGATCACCTTACCATTCAAGAAGTCATTTACATATCCCTTAATGTGGAGTTATTTGGTCTGTCGAATTTTATATAGGCTGGCTGCAAACCCTCTGGACCCGATGATTTGTGAATTTTTTAGTTTCTTATAGTCTCCTTTATCTCTGCCTCCGAGATCTCCCTATTTAATTCTGCCAATTCCTCCTCAGTAAGCACTGGCAATGCAACTTCCTCAACCATTGTTGACCCAGAGTTGAATCACATGGTCGTTTGCATAAAGAGCGCATAGTATTTCCCCAGAACATCATTAATCTCCTTTGGTTGGAGGTATTTACTCCACTTGCATCTCTGAAGATGTTATCTGTGTTACAGAGCTTCTTCCCTTTGCCAAATGGGCCAAAACCTCCCGCCTTGTCCCCATACTTATGTAACTCCCGCATCCCCGGGAGATTTGCCCATTACCCCCGTCTTCGCGCCCACGCATCAAACCTCATTTTCGCTTCCACCACCTTTGCCTATTTACTGTAGGGTTGGGGATTGTTGGACTTTGATATTCCTCCCCGCACCTGTCCACTCGTTGCCACGTAGGGAAACATGTGTTTTTTTTTTTAAGTGACATTGCATATGCCATCACTTTCCCTCTCAGCACTGCCTTGGCCGCCTCCCAAAACAGAGTAAATCCAAGGTCTCCGGGGGTTGAGATTTTATAGTCCGTCCACCATTCCCCCATGAGACGGGCGAAGTTTTTTGTCTGTGTTTTTAAAAGGGGAAACCCAAACCCCCTCAGATGACGACTATAAGTGTTAAATACATGTCCCTGCACCCTACCTACACCATTCCACCTTTGTTTTTCTTAAGAATATTGATAAATGTAGAAACCGAAATATACACTTTTATAAAATTCATGCCTGTGTACTTCTGGGCATCTCCTTCTGTGTCAGTTACTAGAGGGCTGTGTCCCAGCAGCATGACTGGCTTCTCTAGCCCTCCCTCTTACTTTGCAGGACGTCACATGAAGGGATGGGAGCTGCCTTTTCGTGCCCGCCCACTGATAGAAAACAATCACGCCCTTCATGTGACGTCCTGCAAAGTAAGAGGGGGGGCTAGAGAAGCCAGTCATGCTGCTGGAGACACAGCCCTCTAGTAACTGCACAGAAGGAGACGCCCCGAATACGCAGCATGTAATTTTATAAAGTGTATATTTCGGTTTACATTTTTCAATATCTTAAGAAAAACATAGGTGGAATGGTGTAGGTAGGGTGCAGGGACATGTATTAACAGCTTATAGTTTGTCATCTGAGGTGGTTGGTTCCCTTTAAGTAGTGTGGAAATCGCCAAATCAAGTCTGTGCCCTCGGGAAGGTCTCACCCAAAGTCACCATCACTGGGCTGTGATCAAAATCACTAAATCCATAATGTCCGTCTCCACCACCTTTTTTCGCACGTCACTGCTAACCAGTAATAAGTCAATTCTAACCATGAACCATGTGGGTGCGAAAAATGGGTTATACTGGTGATCCATCGGGTGCTGTAACGCCAAGCATCATGTAAACCCAAATCTTCCACCAAACCCCGTAAGGGTCCCACCCGCAGGCCTCCCGATCCCTCCCTTTCCCTCTCCCCCTCAATCTCGATCTATCCTCCGCCACTCAAGGACCTCGTTCATGTCTCCCCCCCACGACAAGTATGTTCAGGCCCGTCTTTACACCTCCCGCTCCCACATTGGCAAAAAAAGAAGCATCATTAGGTGCGTATATATTGTGAATATTCACAGTCCCACTCGGAGTCTCTAGGACCACCTGTACATGTCTCCCCCCCAGTATCATGACAGCATTGCAACAGCTTATGAGGGAAACCCTTGCTCACCAAAGTGATAACTCCTGCATGTCGACCCACCGCCCCTGACCCATAGACCTCCCCTACCCATAGCCTATTCATCCGAAACATATCATGTTGAAGCAAATGGGTCTCCTGCAAAAGAGCTATATCAGCCCGTGGCCTCCGAAGGTGTCGGAGCACCATCAGTCGCTTCTCCGGGGACCTGAGTCCCTTAATATTCCAAGAGATGATTCTAACCATTATTTACATATAGCAGCTCCCATGACATGCCAGACACCTCGGAGGCCACGTACCCCCCCCCAAGTAGTTAATCCCCATCAAATAAATAGAGTAGCTGATCCAAGAACTCAAAATTTTTCGTCCATCAACTTCCAAACCTCCCAATCCCCTTTAAAGAAACCCCCCGTCCAACTAAACATTTCTAACAGTAATGTAACCATATAGTCCTTCAAGACTCCATCAACACAACCCGCCCCTTCCCTCCCCCCCACCTAAACATATCCCCAGCACATTTCCGTACTTCCTTTTTTTTCCAGCACGGATACCTCCTTTCCCCACCAGCCAAGCCCTTGCTTTAAGTATTATATACACCAGCCCCCATTCAATCGGCCAAAGACTCATGTAAAAGTCAAAAAAATCAGACTCCCAGCAACATCAAGTCCATTTGACGGGAACCTGAAAAGCAAGCAAGAAAAAGAAAGAAAGAAAGAAAGAAAGAAAAAAAGAAAGAAAGAAAAAAAGAAAGAAAGAAAAAAAGGAAAAAAAAAAAAAAAAAAGGGGGGGAAATCGTCCTCCATTATCAATGTCCACGGGCAGACAACTTTTTCAATCGCAAGCAGTCATAACTCCATCCTCAAGGCGGGCGTCTCAACCAAATTCGATGACCCCCCCTCTTGGCGATCTACTCCCCATCTCTCCCATTCGTCGGTGAGTAACGCGTGACCTCATAAACGCCTTCATAGCCGAAACCGGATCTCGCCATCTTTTAAATGTACCTCCCTCGTTTCTTGTTCTAAGAACCGAGGTATTGAAGCTAAACTGTACACCTCTGCGATACAGCATGCCACATACATCACTGAACGCTCGTCTCTGCTTTGCCACCAAGGCTGAAAAGTCTTCATCAGAACCACTTTATGTCCCAGTATTTCTAGTGGGCGCCTTCTGGCTCTGAATGCTCGTAAAAGTTTATCTTTGTTCTTGAAGTCGAGGTATTTGGCTATAGCCTGTCTTGGTCCTCTTGGGTTTCTGATTACTCCGACGCCCCTTTCTCAGTAGAGGTCCCTTGTACAGATCCTCTTGGTGGCCCCAACCTGTGTGCTCTTTCCACTTTACACAGGCCCTCTATGCCCAGGGCAGCAGGGAGGTTCTCTCAAATACATGTCCAGTTGCTGAAAAAGAGACAGATTCAGGTAGCCCAGTGATGCGTAAATTGCTTCTTCTTGATCTATTCCCCCAAATCCTCCAATTTTTTCAGCCATCCAGGCATTTCTTTTCTGTGCCTCCTCCAATCCTGCTCCCTCACATTTAGTCTGTCCTCCAGGTCGGACACCCTTTGTTCAAGGGGATCCAACCTGCCCGCATTTTCTGGGGGTCGCCTCCCTTATGTCCCCCAGAGCTTCCCCCACTGCCCCCTTCACTGTGGTTGTAAGATAAACCCTCATGCTTCAAGTACCTCCCTGGTGCTTATGGTGTTGTCCTGTTGTGACCTGATCTCTGCACCTCATGTCCCCTCCTGGGGCTCCCTCCTTTTGCTTTTCCCAGCGTACCTCTTGCGTTCCCGTGGTCCCCTCGCTCTGTCCTCTGGGGCTGCGGCATTTCCTGTGTCCCGCCCCTCTTTCCTCCTTGTGTCGCGGCCGACTTGGGGCGCCGCCATCTTGCTTCTTCCCGCCTGGCAAATCAAGCGGGCGTGTGGCTGATGCTGACCGCCCCTGCGCTCCGCAACCACCACTCCACTGTGCCGGGTTGTCCGGGAGTCACTAAAGGGGCACCCTAGGCCGTCACGCGACCTCGGGGCTGTAATGCCGGTCTAAGGTGGCTGGCGCCGGGGCGTCCTCACTCCCGTGTACCCTGGTGGGCCGGAACCGGATTAATGTGATATTTCTTTTAACTCTATAAATCCCTTTCCTTATCCCAAAACAATATACCTTTCCTCTATATACAGGACACACACACACTCTGCTGTATACAAATATCCTCTAATTACAGGGGCACACACAAAACTCTGCTATATACAATATACCTCTATATACAGGACACACACACACTCTGCTGTATACAATTTTAAACCCCTATATACAGGAAAAACACACATCTGCTGTATACAATATACCTCTATATACAGGACAACACACACTCTGCTGTATACAATATACCTCTATATACAGGACACACACACACTCTGCTGTATACAATATATCTTCTATATACAGGACACACACACACTCTGCTGTATACAATATATCTCAGGGGAGGTGGGTGTCAGGGCAGGAGAGCTAGAGCTGGGTGTCATCGGCGTAGAGGTGGTATTTGGGGGCAGTGGACTCGATGAGTTGGCCTAGGGTGTAGATGGGGAACTCCAACAGATAGGGGGTGGGGTGAGGAGGAGGTGTGGGAGTGGGTGACGCTGAAGTTCCGGTCTGTTAGGTACGAGAGATCCAGAGAGGGCTAGGCACTGATGCCAAGGGATTCTAGAATTTGAAGCAGGAGGGAGTGGTCAACTGTGTCGAAGGCAGCAGAGAGGTCAAGGGGAGAAGGATGGAGTAGTGTTGCTTGCTCTTGGTGTCAGTAGGTCGTTGGTGACTTTGGTTAGAGCTGTTTCAGTGGAGTGGTGGCTCGGAAACCAGATTGCAGGCGGTCAAAGAGGGAGCACGAGGAGAGATGGGAGGACAGTTCGAGTAGACATGTTGCTCAAGCAGTTTTGAAGCGAGGGCGAGGAGAGATATGGGACGATAGTTGGAGACTCTTGCGGGTCGAGGGAGGGTTTTTTGAGGATTGGTATGATGAGGGCATGTTTGAAGGATGAAGACGCCGGTATTAAGTGATATGTTGGAAGAGATGGGTTAAGGCGGGGGATAAGGACAGTGGTGAGGTTAGGGATGAGATTGGAGAGGGTCGAGGCACAAGTGGTGAGGTGTGATCGTGCTAGAAGGGAGGAGAGAACGCACTTCAGTCATAGAGGAGAAGTTACTTTTGGTTGAGGTGGGTTGGGTGATAGAGAGGGGGGCCAAATGGATTGGGAGTCGAAGCTTTCTCTGATTTTGTGATCTTCTGTTTAAAGAAGCTGGCAAAGTCGTCAGCGGTGATGAGGGAAAGAGGAGGGGGTGCGGGGGGGACGGAGTAGGGGCGCTAAAGTTATGAAAAGTTGCTTGGGATTGTGGGAGAGGGAGCTAATGAGAGACGAGAAGAAAGCTTGTTTTGCGGTGGGTCAGTGCTGTCCTGAAGTCGATGAGGGACTCTTTGTACAAGGCGAGGTGTGTTGCAGAGTTGGACTTCTTCCATCTCCATTCAGCTACACTGGACGTTTGTGGAAGTTTTTTGGTGCTGGCGGTGAGACAGGTTGTCTGTGTGCACAGGTTTTGTTGTATGAGAGAGGGGCGGCTTGGTCGAGGGCTGTGGCCAGAGTGGTGTTGTAGAGGGTGGTGGCAGCGTCATGAGAGGAGGCTAAGTCAGAGAGATGGAGGAGGGGCTCAGCGGTGAGTGGAAGTTAATGAGCTTGAGGCTTCTTCGGGGGGTGGGGGAGTTTTTTCAGAGAGGGGGGAGCGTGGTGGGGGGGGAGGGTGGAGAGGGCGGAGAAGGGTCAGCAGGCTGTGGTCGGTGGTAGAGGGGGGTTGAGTTTGCGAGGTCGGTGAGGGAACAGAGGCGGGTGAAGACGAGGTCTAGTGTGTGACCATTATTGTGTGTGACTGAGGAGGACCATTGGGAGAGGCCGAAGGAGGCTAGAGAGAGGATCTTGACCAGCAGCGTGGGGTTTATCAATGGGATGTTGAAGTCACCCATGATGATGTCACTCATATCACTCCAGCCCGAGGAGTAACTGCTGCAGCTGCCGAGGTCACTTTAGTACGGCATTCGCGTCTTGCTCATTCACTAGTCATTCCAAATTAAGACTATGAACATATGGTACCACTATAAGAATAAATCAGACTGAGATCTGTTTCAAACTTATATTATGTTCATCAAGTAACTACAATGGCAACATCACAGCAACAACCCCTACATTTCCGGATACACTACATTTATAATCCATGGAATGGGCGTACATAATCAGAGAGCAAGGTGGGATTATGTGAAAAGTCAGGTGGGTTTAAGCTAATGTCTATGAGTATATTGGCTAGTTTAATGAGTCCTTTGTCTTCTTTCTTGTATTCACGCCTCCTGGCCGGGTGTCATCCTCAAGCTGGTAGCTGGTAACATGCAAGGTCATTCCACATTCCATCCTTGATACTCCTTTCAATACAGGCCTCATCCTGGCACCTTATCTGTCTGTTTTCCCATTCATCCCACGTCCTTTGTCCAGATGGATCTACACAGCTTCTGCAAAACTCAACTTAAACCATAAAATAGTCAAGAACAGCAAGGGGGTTGGGGATACAGAGTAGAAAGCGAGAAATGAAACTCAGAGAGATAAACAAGCAGAGATATATAAAATATATGGAAGAAAATAGACAAGATGGAGGCAGAAAGGAAACCATATAGTCAGGAAAGCAGTTGAAGGAAATACTGACAGAAAGAGGGGAAAAACATATAGAGAAACTATGAAAAGGGAGAGAGAGAAGAGAACAACTCTTATCTGTTATATACATATTAATTGATATAGAAAAACTTAATATTTTATCCAGAATATTAGTTACTTTGGGTTATATTTGTGATATTAACATATAATGATCTCTAATAGCTACATATTGATAAGGAAATATAATAATTTCCCCCACACAGCTGTCACTGTCAGTGTTATCAGCAGTGACGTCAAAAATATCATTCCAGCCCCCTGAGGATAACTGCTGCAGCTGCCACTGTCAGTGTTACAGCAGTGACGTCACTCATATCACTCCAGCCACTGAGGAGTAACTGCTGCAGCTGCCACTGTCAGTGTTATCACTAGTGACGTCACTAATATCACTCCCAGCCCGAGGAGTAACTGCTGCAGCTGCCACTATCAGTGTTATCAGCAGTGACGTCACTCATATCACTCCAGCCCCTGAGAGTAACTGCTGCAGCTGCCACTGTCAGTGTTATCACCAGTGATGTCACTAATATCACTCCAGCCCCTGACTAACTGCTGCAGCTGCCGCTGTCAGTGTTATCACCAGTGATGTCACTAATATCACTCCAGCCCCTGAGGAGTAACTGCTGCAGCTGCCGCTGTCAGTGTTATCACCAGTGACGTCACTAATATCACTCCAGCCCCTGAGGAGTAACTGCTGCAGCTGTCACTATTAGTGTTATCAACAGTGACATCACTCATATCACTCCAGCCCCTGAGGAGTAACTGCTGCAGCTGCCACTGTCAGTGTTATCACCAGTGACGTAACTAATATCACTGCAGCCCCTGAGGAATAACTGATGCAGCTGCCACTGTCAGTGTTATCAGCATGATGTCACTAATATCACTCCAGCCCCTGAGGAGTGACTGCTGCAGCTGCCACTGTCAGTGTTATCAGCAGTGATGACACTAATATCACTCCAGCCCCTGAGGAGTGACTGCTGCAGCTGCCACTGTCAGTGTTATCAGCAGTGAGGTCACTAATATTACTCCAGCCCCTGAGGAGTAACTGCTGCAGCTGCCACTGTCAGTGTTAAGAGCAGTGACGTCACTAACATCACTCCAGCCCCTGAGGAGTAAACTGCGCAGCTGCCACTGTGTGTGATCAGCAGTGACGTCACTAATATCACTCCACCCCTGAGGAGTAACTGCTGCAGCTGCCACTGTCAGTGTTATCAGCAGTGACGTCACTCATATCACTCCAGCCCCTGAGGAGTAACTGCAGCTGCGTCACTGTCAGTGTTATCAGGAGTGACGTCACTAATATCACTCCAGCCCTTGAGGAGTAACTGCAGCAGCTGCCACTGTCAGTGTTATCAGCAGTGACATCACTCATATCACTCCAGCCACTGGGGAGTAACTGCTGCAGCTGCCACTGTCAGTGTTATCACCAGTGACGTCACTAATAATCACTCCAGCCCCTGAGGAGTAACTGCTGCAGCTGTCACTATTAGTGTTATCAACAGTGACATCACTCATATCACTCCAGCCCCTGAGGACTAACTGCTGCAGCTGCCACTGTCAGTGTTATCACCAGTGACGTAACTAATATCACTCCAGCCCCGGAGGAGTAACTGCTGCAGCTGCCACTATCAGTGTTATCAGCAGTGATGTCACTCATATCACTCCAGCCCCTGAGGAGTAACTGCTGTAGCTGCCACTGTCAGTGTTATCACCAGTGATGTCACTAATATCACTCCAGCTCCTGAGGAGTAACTGCTGCAGCTGCCACTTAATGTTATCACCAGTGACGTCACTCATATCACTCCAGCCCCTAAGGAGTATCTGCTGCAGCTGCCACTGTCAGTGTTATCAGGAGTGACGTAACTCCTCCCTCCGCCCCTGAGGAGTAACTGCTGCTGCTGCCACTGTCAGTGTTATCAGGAGTGACGTCACTAATATCACTGCAGCCCCTGAGGAATAACTGCTGCAGCTGCCACTGTCAGTGTTATCAGGAGTGACGTCACTAATATCACTGCAGCCCCTGAGGAATAACTGCTGCAGCTGCCACTGTCAGTGTTATCAGCAGTGACGTCACTAATATAACTCCAGCCCCTGAGGAGTAACTGCTGCAGCTGCCACTCTCAGTGTTATCAGCAGTGATGTCTCTAATATCACTCCAGCCACTGAGGAGTAACTGCTGTAGCTGCCACTGTCAGTGTGATCAGGAGTGACATCACTCATATCACTCCAGCCCTTGATGAGTAACTGCTGCAGCTGCCACTGTCAGTTTTATCAGCAGTGACGTCACTAATATCACTCCAGCCCCTGACTAATTCTGCAGCTGCCACTGTCAGTGTTATCAGCAGTGATGTCACTAATATCACTCCAGCCCCTGGGGAGTAACTGCTGCAGCTGCCACTGTGTGTGATCAGCAGTGACGTTACTAATATCACTCCAGCCCCTGAGTAACTGCTGCAGCTGCCACTGTCAGTGTTATCAGCAGTGATATCACTAACATCACTCCAGCCCCTGAGGAGTAACTGCTGCAGCTGCCACTGTGTGTGATCAGCAGTGATGTCACTAATATCACTCCACCCCCTGAGGAGTGACTGCTGCAGCTGCCACTGTGTGTGATCAGCAGTGATATCACTAATATCACTCCAGCCCCTGAGGAGTGACTGCTGCAGCTGCCACTGTCAGTGTTATCAGCAGTGATATCACTAACATCACTCCAGCCCCTGAGGAGTAACTGCTGCAGCTGCCACTGTGTGTGATCAGCAGTGACGTTACTAATATCACTCCAGCCCCTGAGTAACTGCTGCAGCTGCCACTGTCAGTGTTATTCAGCAGTGATATCACTAACATCACTCCAGCCCCTGAGGAGTAACTGCTGCAGCTGCCACTGTGTGTGATCAGCAGTGATGTCACTAATATCACTCCAGCCCCTGAGGAGTGACTGCTGCAGCTGCCACTGTCAGTGTATCAGCAGTGATATCACTAATATCACTCCAGCCCCTGAGGAGTAACTGCTGCAGCTGCCACTGTCAGTGTTATCAGCAGTGACGTCACTAATATCACTCCAGCCCCTGAGGAGTGACTGCTGCAGCTGCCACTGTCAGTGTTATCAGCAGTGACGTCACTAATATCACTCCAGCCCCTGAGAGTGACTGCTGCAGCTGCCACTGTGTGTGATCAGCAGTGATGTCACTAATATCACTCCAGCCCCTGAGCAGTAAGGGTACCTTTACACGTCGCTACTGGCGGGTGGATACAACCAGCTACTTCACGTGCACGAGCACGCACAAACGGTTACAAACGGTAAACGCACCATCTTTACACGCCGCCACAAGCTACGCTACGCTACGTGACATCTATCTCTGGATACACCGCCGGGTGCCTCAAAGTCACCTTCTGTAGCTCATCTTACCTCATTTACACACCGCTACAACCAGCTAATATGGGCGGACTTGGTGCAGCAGGACAGCACATAGGCGTGCCACAATAGTGGATTACGAGACGTCCGTACGCTGATAGGACAAAGCAAGAAACCCATGATTGGCCAGCATCGCAGGAGGCTGTTTAATACATGACGCTCGAGCAATTGTATAGTGTGACTGGTCAGCTCCTTAAATATGCCGCCCTATGCAGCGTCTACCACGCAGGAGCTTCCTCCAATGATCACTGAAGGAGGGCGGTATCCCGGAGCCTGTGTCACGCCCCAGCTACATACCAGGTACATAGCCTGGTGTCGACACATCCCTTCTGTTGCTTCTTTACACGCCGATACAGCTCGCTACAATCGCCTGTGTAGCCACCTGTTTCCGGGCAGTGCTCTGAAACAGATGTATCTGTTGCCGGTGCCTCCTACCGTCTTTACACGCCGCTACTACGGGGTATTTTTTCCCGCTACAAGCTACATTTGTAGCCTGTAGCTGGTTGTATCCATCCTCCAGTAGCGGCGTGTAAAGGGTCCCTAACTGCTGCAGCTGCCACTGTCAGTGTTATGAGCAGTGACGTCACTCATATCACTGCAGCCCCTGAGGAGTAACTGCTGCAGCTGCCACTGTGTGTGATCAGGAGTGACGTCACTAACATCACTGCAGCCCCTGAGGAGTAACTGCTGCAGCTGCCACTGTCAGTGTTATCAGCAGTGACGTCACTCATATCACTCCAGCCCCTGAGGAGTAACTGCTGCAGCTGCCACTGTCAGTGTTATGAGCAGTGACGTCACTCATATCACTGCAGCCCCTGAGGAGTAACTGCTGCAGCTGCCACTGTGTGTGATCAGGAGTGACGTCACTAACATCACTGCAGCCCCTGAGGAGTAACTGCTGCAGCTGCCACTGTCAGTGTTATCAGCAGTGACGTCACTAATATCACTCCAGCCCCTGAGGAGTAACTGCTGCAGCTGCCACTATCAGTGTTATCAGCAGTGACGTAACTAATATCACTCCAGCCCCGGAGGAGTAACGCTGCAGCTGCCACTGTCAGTGTTATCAGCAGTGATGTCACTAATATCACTCCAGCCCCTGAGGAGTAACTGCTGCAGCTGCCACTGTCAGTGTTTATCACCAGTGACGTCACTAATATCACTCCAGCCCCTGAGGAGTAACTGCTGCAGCTGCCACTGTCAGTGTTATCACCAGTGACGTAACTAATATCACTCCAGCCCCTGACTAACTGCTGCAGCTGCCACTATCAGTGTTATCACCAGTGATGTCACTCATATCACTCCAGCCCCTGAGGAGTAACTGCTGCAGCTGCCACTGTCAGTGTGATCACCAGTGATGTCACTCATATCACTCCAGCCCCTGAGGAGTAACTGCTGCAGCTGTCACTGTCAGTGTGATCACCAGTGACGTCACTAATATCACTCCAGCCCCTGAGGAGTAACTGCTGCAGCTGCCACTATCAGTGTTATCAGCAGTGACGCCACTCATATCACTCCGCCCCGGATAGCCCTCCTGTAGAGCAGAGAACACGGCTGCCCCCGCCTCAGGACTCTCCCTCCGCTCCAGTCTCCGGTCCCTCCTCTCCTCTCCCTCCGCTCCAGTCTCCGGTCCCTCCTCTCCTCTCCCTCCGCTCCAGTCTCCGGTCCCTCCTCTCCTCTCCCTCCGCTCCAGTCTCCGGTCCCTCCTCTCCTCTCCCTCCGCTCCAGTCTCCGGTCCCTCCTCTCCTCTCCCTCCGCTCCAGTCTCCGGTCCTGGCTCTGATCTCTGCGGAGCTTCATGTGTCAAACTTCAGAATAATCAATACGGCCAGGGAAATGACGTCACGGTGAGAGGCGGGGCCTCATTGCCTAGTTCTCATTGTGAAAGACGTCACCGGAAGAGGCGGGGCCTCGTCTAGATCTGATGGTAAGGATGGCGGCGCTTTGTGTGTTTTTGTTATGAATGTGTCACACTGTATATTGGGGCAGAGGAGGGGTCATGTGACTGCAGGGGCCTGGTGTCACACTGTATATTGGGGCAGAGGAGGGGTCATGTGACTGCAGGGGCCTGTGTGTCACACTGTATATTGGGGCAGAGGAGGGGTCATGTGACTGCAGGGGCCTGTGTGTCACACTGTATATTGGGGCAGAGAGGGGTCATGTGACTGCAGGGGCCTCTGTGTCACACTGTATATTGGGGGCAGAGGAGGGGTCATGTGACTGCAGGGGCCTCTGTGTCACACTGTATATTGGGGGCAGAGGAGGGGTCATGTGACTGCAGGGACCTGTGTGTCACACTGTATATTGGGGCAGAGGAGGGTCATGTGACTGCAGGGGCCTGTGTGTCACACTGTATATTGGGGCAGAGGAGGGGTCATGTGACTGCAGGGGCCTCTGTGTCACACTGTATATTGGGGCAGAGGAGGGGTCATGTGACTGCAGGGGCCCTCTGTGTCACACTGTATATTGGGGGAAGAGGAGGGGTCATGTGACTGCAGGGGCCTGTGTGTCACACTGTATATTGGGGGCAGAGGAGGGGTCATGTGACTGCAGGGGCCTGTGTGTCACACTGTATATTGGGGCAGAGGAGGGGTCATGTGACTGCAGGGGCCTGTGTGTCACACTGTATATTGGGGCAGAGGAGGGGTCATGTGACTGCAGGGGCCTGTGTGTCACACTGTATATTGGGGCAGAGGAGGGGTCATGTGACTGCAGGGGCCTGTGTGTCACACTGTATATTGGGGCAGAGGAGGGGTCATGTGACTGCAGGGGCCTGTGTCACACTGTATATTGGGGCAGAGGAGGGGTCATGTGACTGCAGGGGCCTGTGTGTCACACTGTATATTGGGGGCAGAGGAGGGGTCATGTGACTGCAGGGGCCTGTGTGTCACACTGTATATTGGGGGCAGAGGAGGGGTCATGTGACTGCAGGGGCCTGTGTGTCACACTGTATATTGGGGCAGAGGAGGGTCATGTGACTGCAGGGGCCTGTGTGTCACACTGTATATTGGGGGCAGAGGAGGGGTCATGTGACTGCAGGGCCTGTGTGTCACACTGTATATTGGGGCAGAGGAGGGGTCATGTGACTGCAGGGGCCTGTGTGTCACACTGTATATTGGGGCAGAGGAGGGGTCATGTGACTGCAGGGGCCTGTGTGTCACACTGTATATTGGGGCAGAGGAGGGGTCATGTGACTGCAGGGGCCTGTGTGTCACACTGTATATTGGGGGCAGAGGAGGGGTCATGTGACTGCAGGGGCCTGTGTGTCACACTGTATATTGGGGGCAGAGGAGGGTCATGTGACTGCAGGGGCCTGTGTGTCACACTGTATATTGGGGCAGAGGAGGGGTCATGTGACTGCAGGGGCCTCTGTGTCACACTGTATATTGGGGCAGAGGAGGGGTCATGTGACTGCAGGGGCCTCTGTGTCACACTGTATATTGGGGGCAGAGGAGGGGTCATGTGACTGCAGGGGCCTGTGTGTCACACTGTATATTGGGGCAGAGGAGGGGTCATGTGACTGCAGGGGCCTGTGTGTCACACTGTATATTGGGGCAGAGGAGGGTCATGTGACTGCAGGGGCCTGTGTGTCACACTGTATATTGGGGCAGAGGAGGGTCATGTGACTGCAGGGGCCTGTGTGTCACACTGTATATTGGGGCAGAGGAGGGGTCATGTGACTGCAGGGGCCTTGTGTCACACTGTATATTGGGGCAGAGGAGGGGTCATGTGACTGCAGGGGCCTGTGTGTCACACTGTATATTGGGGCAGAGGAGGGGTCATGTGACTGCAGGGGCCTGTGTGTCACACTGTATATTGGGGCAGAGGAGGGGTCATGTGACTGCAGGGGCCTGTGTGTCACACTGTATATTGGGGCAGAGGAGGGGTCATGTGACTGCAGGGGCCTGTGTGTCACACTGTATATTGGGGGCAGAGGAGGGGTCATGTGACTGCAGGGGCCTGTGTGTCACACTGTATATTGGGGCAGAGGAGGGGTCATGTGACTGCAGGGGCCTGGTGTCACACTGTATATTGGGGCAGAGGGGGGTATGTGACTGCGGGGCCTGTTGCACATGTAATGGGGCAGAGGAGGGGTTGTGACTGAGGGGCTGTGTGTCACACGTATATTGGGGCAGAGGAGGGGTCATGTGATGAGGGGCCTGTGTCACACTGTATATTGGGGCGAGGAGGGTCATGTGACTGCAGGGGCCTGTGTGTCACACTGTATATTGGGGGCAGAGGAGGGTCATGTGACTGCAGGGGCCTGTGTGTCACACTGTATATTGGGGGCAGAGGAGGGGTCATGTGACTGCAGGGGCTCTGTGTCACACTGTATATTGGGAGAGAGGAGGGGTCATGTGTACATGCAGGGGCCTCTGTGTCACACTGTATATTGGGGCAGAGGAGGGGTCATGTGACTGCAGGGGCCTGGTGTCACACTGTATATTGGGGCAGAGGAGGGGTCATGTGACTGCAGGGGCCTGTGTGTCACACTGTATATTGGGGCAGAGGAGGGGTCATGGACTGCAGGGGCCTGTGTCACACTGTATATTGGGGGCAGAGGGGGGTCATGTGACTGCAGGGGCCTGTGTGTCACACTGTATATTGGGGCAGAGGAGGGGTCATGTGACTGCAGGGCCTTGTGTCACACTGTATATTGGGGCAGAGGAGGGTCATATGACTGAGGGGCCTGTGTGTCACACTGTATATTGGGGCAGAGGAGGGTATGTGAACTGCAGGGCCTGTGTGTCACACTGTATATTGGGGGCAGAGGAGGGGTCATGTGTGACTGCAGGGGCCTGTGTGTCACACTGTATATTGGGGCAGAGGAGGGGTCATGTGACTGCAGGGGCCTGGTGTCACACTGTATATTGGGGCAGAGGAAGGGGTCATTGACTGCAGGGGCCTGTGTGTCACACTGTATATTGGGAGAGGAGGGGTCATGTGACTGCAGGGCGACTGTGTGTCACACTGTATATTGGGGGCAGAGGAGGGGTCATGTGACTGCAGGGGCCTGTGTGTCACACTGTATATTGGGGCAGAGGAGGGGTCATGTGACTGCAGGGGCCTGTGTGTCACACTGTATATTGGGGCAGAGGAGGGGTCATGTGACTGCAGGGGCCTTGTGTCACACTGTATATTGGGGCAGAGGAGGGTCATGTGACTGCAGAGGGCCTGTGTGTCACACTGTTATTGGGGCAGAGGAGGGGTCATGTGACTGCAGGGGCCTGTGTGTCACACTGTATATTGGGGCAGAGGAGGGGTCATGTGACTGCAGGGGCCTGTGTGTCACACTGTATATTGGGGCAGAGGAGGGGTCATGTGACTGCAGGGGCTGTGTGTCCACTGTATATTGGGGCGAGGAGGGGTCATGTGACTGCAGGGCCTTGTGTCACACTGTATATTGGGGCAGAGGAAGGGGTCATGTGACTGCAGGGCCTCTGTGTCACACTGTATATTGGGGCAGAGGAGGGGTCATGTGACTGCAGGGCCTGTGTGTCACACTGTATATTGGGGCAGAGGAGGGGTCATGTGACTGCAGGGGCCTGGGTCACACTGTATATTGGGGGCAGAGGAGGGGTCATGTGACTGCAGGGCCTTGTGTCACACTGTATATTGGGGCAGAGGAGGGGTCATGTGACTGCAGGGGCCTTGTGTCACACTGTATATTGGGGGCAGAGGAGGGGTCATGTGACTGCAGGGGCCTGTGTGTCACACTGTATATTGGGGCAGAGGAGGGGTCATGTGACTGCAGGGGCCCTGTGTGTCACACTGTATATTGGGGCAGAGGACGGGGTCATGTGACTGCAGGGGCCTGTGTGTCACACTGTATATTGGGGGTCAGAGGAGGGGTCATGTGACTGCAGGGGCCTGTGTGTCACACTGTATATTGGGGGGCGGAGGAGGGGTCATGTGACTGCAGGGGCTATGTGTCACATGTATATGGGGGGCAGAGGAGGGGTCATGTGACTGCAGGGGCCTGTGTGGTCACACTGTATATTGGGCAGAGGAGGGGTCATGTGACTGCAGGGGCCTGTGTGTCACACTGTATATTGGGGCAGAGGAGGGGTCATGTGACTGCAGGGGCACATGTGTGTCACACTGTATATTGGGGGCAGAGGAGGGGTCATGTGACTGCAGGGCTTGTGTCACACTGTATATTGGGGAGAGGAGGGGTCATGTGACTGCAGGGGCCTGTGTTCACACTGTATATTGGGGGCAGAGGAGGGGTCATGTGACTGCAGGGGCCTGTGTGTCAACTGTATATTGGGCAGAGGAGGGGTCATGTGACTGCAGGGGCCTGTGTTGTCACACTGTATATTGGGGGCAGAGGGGGTCATGTGACTGCAGGGGCCTGTGTGTCACACTGTATATTGGGGGCAGAGGAGGGGTCAAATTGTGACTGCAGGGGCCTGTGTCACACTGTATATTGGGGGCAGAGGAGGGGGTCATGGTGACTGCAGGGGCCGGTGTCACACTGTATATTGGGTCGAGGAGGGGTCATGTGACTGCAGGGGCGGTGTCACACTGTATATTGGGGGCAGAGGAGGGGTCATGTGACTGCAGGGGCCTGTGTGTCACACTGTATATTGGGGGCAGAGGAGGGGTCATGTGACTGCAGGGCCTGTGTGTCACACTGTATATTGGGGGCAGAGAGGGTCATGTGATGCAGGGGCCTGGGTGTCACACTGTATATTGGGTCAGAGGAGGGGTCATGTGACTGCAGGGGCCTGTGTGTCACACTGTATATTGGGGGCAGAGGAGGGGTCATGTGACTGCAGGGACCTGTGTGTCACACTGTATATTGGGGCAGAGGAGGGGTCATGTGACTGCAGGGGCCTGGTGTCACACTGTATATTAGGGTCAGAGGAGGGGTCATGTGACTGCAGGGGCCTGGGTGTCACACTGTATATTGGGGGCAGAGGAGGGGTCATGTGACTGCAGGGGCCTGTGTGTCACACTGTATATTGGGGGCAGAGGAGGGGTCATGTGACTGCAGGGACCTGTGTGTCACACTGTATATTGGGGGCAGAGGAGGGGTCATGTGACTGCAGGGGCCTGGGTGTCACACTGTATATTAGGGTCAGAGGAGGGGTCATGTGACTTCAGGGCCTGGTGTCACACTGTATATTGGGGGCAGAGGAGGGGTCATGTGACTGCAGGGGCCTGTGTGTCACACTGTATATTAGGGTCAGAGAGGAGGTCATGTGACTGCAGGGGCCTGTGTGTCACACTGTATATTGGGGGCAGAGGAGGGGTCATGTGACTGCAGGGGCCTGTGTGTCACACTGTATATTGGGAGCAGAGGAGGGGTCATGTGACTGCAGGGACCTGTGTGTCACACTGTATATTGGGGGCAGAGGAGGGGTCATGTGACTGCAGGGGCCTGGGTGTCACACTGTATATTGGAGCAGAGGAGGGGTCATGTGACTGCAGGGACCTGTGTGTCACACTGTATATTGGGGGCAGAGGAGGGGTCATGTGACTGCAGGGGCCTGTGTGTCACACTGTATATTGGGGGCAGAGGAGGGGTCATGTGACTGCAGGGTCCTCTGTGTCACACTGTATATTGGGGGCAGAGGAGGGGTCATGTGACTGCAGGGGCCTGTGTGTCACACTGTATATTGGGGCAGAGGAGGGGTCATGTGACTGCAGGGGCCTGGGTGTCACACTGTATATTGGGAGCAGAGGAGGAGTCATGTGACTGCAGGGGCCTGTGTGTCACACTGTATATTAGGGTCAGAGGAGGGGTCATGTGACTGCAGGGCCTGGGTGTCACACTGTATATTGGGAGCAGAGGAGGGGTCATGTGACTGCAGGGACCTGTGTGTCACACTGTATATTGGGGGCAGAGGAGGGGTCATGTGACTGCAGGGGCCTCTGTGTCACACTGTATATTGGGGGCAGAGGAGGGGTCATGTGACTGCAGGGGCCTGTGTGTCACACTGTATATTAGGGTCAGAGGAGGGGTCATGTGACTGCAGGGGCCTGTGTGTCACACTGTATATTGGGGCAGAGGAGGGTCATGTGACTGCAGGGCCTGTGTGTCACACTGTATATTGGGCAGAGGAGGGGTCATGTGACTGCAGGGGCCTGTGTGTCACACTGTATATTGGGGCAGAGGAGGGGTCATGTGACTGCAGGGCCTGTGTGTCACACTGTATATTGGGGGCAGAGGAGGGGTCATGTGACTGCAGGGGCCTGTGTGTCACACTGTATATTGGGGGCAGAGGAGGGGTCATGTGACTGCAGGGGCCTGTGTGTCACTCTGTATATTGGGGCAGAGGAGGGGTCATGTGACTGCAGGGGCCTGTGTGTCACACTGTATCCCCTTATTATCCCAGTAATTGTATTATTATATAGTGATATCCCATCCCCTTATTATCCCAGTAATTGTATTATTATAGTGATATCCCATCCCCTTATTATCCCAGTAATTGTATATTATATAGTGATATCCCATCCCCTTATTATCCCCAGTAATTGTATTATTATATAGTGATATCCCATCCCCTTATTATCCCAGTAATTGTATTATTATATAGTGATATCCCATCCCCTTATTATCCCAGTAATTGTATTATTATATAGTGATATCCCATCCCCTTATTATCCCCAGTAATTGTATTATTATATAGTGATATCCCATCCCCTTATTATCCCAGTAATTGTATTATTATATACTGATATCCCATCCCCTTATTATCCCAGTAATTGTATTATTATATAGCGATATCCCATCCCCTTATTATCCCAGTAATTGTATTATTATATAGTGATATCCCATCCCCTTATTATCCCCAGTAATTGTATTATTATATAGTGATATCCCATCCCCTTATTATCCCAGTAATTGTATTATTATATAGTGATATCCCATCTCCTTATTATTCCCAGTAATTGTATTATTATATACTGATATCCCATCCCCTTATTATCCCCAGTAATTGTATTATTATATAGTGATATCCCATCTCCTTATTATCCCCAGTAATTGTATTATTATATAGTGATATCCCATCCCCTTATTATCCCCAGTAATTGTATTATTATATAGTGATATCCCATCCCCTTATTATCCCAGTAATTGTATTATTATATAGTGATATCCCATCCCCTTATTATCCCAGTAATTGTATTATTATATAGTGATATCCCATCCCCTTATTATCCCAGTAATTGTATTATTATATAGTGATATCCCATCCCCTTATTATCCCAGTAATTGTATTATTATATAGTGATATCCCATCCCCTTATTATCCCAGTAATTGTATTATTATATAGGATTCTTTAGGATCTTACATGGGATCACCTTCTTCTGATTCAGGTCTCTACAATATCGGATCCTCTCCGCTGATATCTTCTATATAAGAGAATTCTCCTGATTCACCTGTCAAGGATGGATAGATCCAGAGATGGAGAGATGGTGGAGAGTATACTGAATATCACCCTAGAGATCCTCTTCCGGATTACTGGAGAGGTGATGTGACCTCATCACAATCTCTGACATCATTCTCCTCTATTGTAATAACATGTCTGTAGTGATATCTATTACTGTGTCTCCATACTCAGGATTACACAGTGGTGAAGAAGACCCCTACTGATCGCTGTCAGGACCCAGTATCTGATGGATGGGGAGGACCCCTGAGCCCAATCCCGGGGTCTCCACCGCACCCGCGGATACATGAGGACATCAATGACCAGAAGATCCTAGAACTCACCTACAAGATGATTGAGCTGCTGACTGGAGAGGTGACAGTGCTGGGAATGCTGGGACATTATACAGTAACGCTATGAAGGGATCGGGGGATGACAATGGTATCATTGTATGTGTCAGGTTCCTATAAGGTGTCAGGATGTCGCCGTCTATTTCTCCATGGAGGAGTGGGAGTATCTAGAAGGACACAAGGATCGGTACAAGGACGTCATGATGGAGGATCACCAGCCCCGCACATCACCAGGTAATAGACACCACTAAATACACACATCTGTTATAGCGGGGGGATAAATAAAATGAGTGCGATTCCCCTTCCTGAGCCCCCACTGCTCCTCCATGGTCATTTGATTGTGGCCATCAAACACTAGAACAGCAGCGGTGATGTGTTTGTTGGTCACGGCTGCGGCCGATGATGAGACGTCTCTGCTTCCTCCATTGTAGCACACAGCACCGGCGCTTGTGTCCTGGATGCAGAGTGTCTGATCACAGGCTCCTCCATATTAATGACGGGAGCGGTGTGTGATCAGAGGATACGGCTGTCGTATGAAGGAGCCAAAACAGCAGAACGTCTGATAAATCTTATTACTACAATTGTTACAATCATTGCATTTCTGTCACTCGCTTAGATTGTGCTGACTCTGCTGGATGCTGCTGTGTGTTTGCATTTCTTCAGGAGTAGCATGAGGTGATGTCGGTACAGGTGTGAAGGTCTTGTGCTCAGCTGCTGGTTGATGTGAGGCTTGGGTGTGACTCACCTGCAATCCCCTCCCCCTGGTCTTTAAATAGCCTTCCCTCTCGCATGTTAGATGCCGTTGTTAGTTATTTACTCTTGCTTTCTGTGCTGTGAAGTTGCTGCTGGGCTGAAGTCTTTCCAGGAGTTCCCTTGCCTTGAGAGTAGCTGTGGTTCCTGATCTGTGGTTGGAGGTAGGGACCCTCAGTCTAGGGCTAACCAGGAGCTTAAAGGGATCCTGTCACCCCCAAAACGCCTCCTAAGCTATTGAAACATGTCCCTACAGCATATTAACACTATTCCCACACTCCTTTTTGCTCAGAAATGCATGAAGTAAAAATGTAGAAAAAGGTTATTGAACTCACTCATTATCCTTGTTAATGAGCGGTGGCTATATTCATAGTCACCCAGGCGGGCTCTCTGCCTCATAATATCACTCCTTAATAGGCGTGATCTTGAATACAGATTCTAATCAGCGCCTCCCCGCTCTCCTCTGTGCTGGCGGGGCTGCAGTGCGGCTGTAATGATGCGTATCGTGTCATTTCCTGCATCAGGTGACGTGTGTACACCTGCGCCGCTCTGCTATGCCTCCGGCACGCATGCGCAATGCGGTGCTTGAAGCTAACAGAGCGGCGCAGGTGTACAGTACACACGTCACCTGATGCAGGAAATGACACGATACGCATCATTACAGCCGCACTGCAGCCCCGCCAGCACAGAGGAGTGCGGGGAGGCGCTGATTAGAATCTGTATTCAAGATCACGCCTATTAAGGAGTGATATTATGAGGCAGAGAGCCCGCCTGGGTGACTATGAATATAGCCACCGCTCATTAACAAGGATAATGAGTAAGTTCAATAACCTTTTTCTACATTTTTACTTCATGCATTTCTGAGCAAAAAGGAGTGTGGGAATAGTGTTAATATGCTGTAGGGACATGTTTCAATAGCTTAGGAGGCGTTTTGGGGGTGACAGGATCCCTTTAAGGTGAAAGGGTGGCGACTCTGATCTTCTCAGCATCAGAGGTACCTCCGCGATCAGGGCGAGCCAGGAACCCTCAGTTCCATGGTCAGATTAGATCCCCCTGAATCCCTTCGCCCATCACACCATCCAGTCACCTGATTCCCTCACTTCCTAAGCGTGACAATTTCTTAAGGAGTTTCCCAAAGTGGCCAAACACTAAATCACTTCTATATAAAGAATGGATTCATTTCCTTATGTGTTTCCTACAGTAAGAACCAGTAAGAGGACGACACCAGAGAGACATCCCGGACCTCAGGACTGCTCACCGGATCATCAGGTCGGTGGATTTATATGGAAGATGTGCAGCTATTTGCTGTAATGTGATTTTTGCTCGTCCTGCTGATTAAAGGGATATTCCCAAAACAACAAGATCTTCTGACCACTGGGATCTCCATCGATCCTAAGATTGGGGCTCTGTAACCCCGAGAATGTGGCTCTGCAGCCCAGTCTACAAACAGCAAATGTGCACATGCTCAACCTCCGCTTTATTCATTGTCAATGTGACTGTGAAGTGCAGCGCTCGGCTATTTACATCAGTCCCATAGACAATGAATGGAGCAGAGGCCGAGCATGAGCACCTTCCCTTTCTCAGTATGGAACTGCAGAGCCGCATTCTCAGGATCTCTGGATCAGCTGGGGGTCCCAGCAGTCGCCCCCGCCAATCTACAATGGATAGGGGATAACTTGCTTTTGGGGGGAAATAACCCTTTAATGATCTTTCCTGCTCATCTCTTCATTCCATGTGACTTGTCCAAGTATCTGGTCACATTTATCCTATTTGTTTCACAGCTTGTGAATGGGGATGAAGTTCTGAACCATTGTAACACTCCAGACATAATGGTAAAAGAAGAGAAATATGTGAGCGGTGATGAGCAGAGGAACGAGGAGATTCCTACAGATAACGGCTCGGGTGAGGAGGAAATGCTGATTGTGTTTGACTTCTCCATTGGATGTAACAGTTTTATATTGAATTTGGTGCAGTGGATCTCTTACCAGACTTCACTGTCACCAGATAAACGGCATAACTTATTAAATAGATCTTTTAGGCCCCTTTACACACTTCTGTGACAAACTTCTGAACAGATCTCTGGTTGCAGTGAAATCATGGACACATTGTTACATTTGTACACGGCCACAAAACGGAACAATGTGTCCATGATTTCTCTGCAACCAGAAATCTGTTCAGAAGTTGATCACAGATATCTGTGTGTGTAAAGTGGCCTTTAGCTTAGTAGAGACGGGTGTACTTTATTTATTTATTTTTTATTCTATTTTTTTAACCAATAATTGTAATGACTGTAAAATTCTGATATTACATTGATCATTTTGAGCTCCAGCTGGACTCATGATCTGCTCATGTGAAATCCATTGTGATCTGGAATTTCACGGTAAGTTCACCAGCCTCATCAGGTCTCAGGTGAGCTCTAGGCTGCACAATAAAAGGCGGCTCTACAATGTGCAGTTTTATCACACAGCACAATGCACAGATGTCGCCCATGAATTGAATGATCATTTCTCTACCATAAGTCGTCTCCAAAGGCGTTTCAAAGAATTTGGCAGAACAGCCAACAGCCTCACAACCGCAGATCACGTGTAAGCACACCAGCCTAGGACCTCCACATCCAGCATCTCCAATTCCAGGATCATATGAGATCGGCCACCCGGGCAGCGGCTGCAACAATTGGTTCATAACCAGAGAAGGCGTCTCAGGGAAGCTCATCTGCAGCTCGTTGTCATCATCGAAGTCTCCACCTGACTGTAGTTTGTTGTCATAACTAATTTAACTGGGCAAATTCTCACAGTCTATGGCATTTTGCACATTCGAGAGATTTTCATGTTGCAGCATGATAATGCTCGGCCCCAGGTTCCAAGGATCTGTGCACAATTCCTGGAAGCTGAAAACGTCCCAGTTGTTGCATAGTCAGTGTGGCGCCCTGTGGTCTGGCTGCCACAGTAGTATTTAAAGCAATCGATAATAATGCCATGTCGGAGAATTGCGGTGCCCTCTTCTGGATTCCTGAAACATCCACACACCACCTGAACTCTAACCAGAGGGCTGAGCACAAGAAGCCTGTTTGGGGCTGTGACAGACTCTGGCTGGATGGAGGGGCAAGCTGTAATGGGTAGTAGAGAGGGGTAGGCAAGGAAGAAATAATTCTGCAGCCGGCCATGAGGATAGGCAAAGGGACAATTTGCAAGCAGGACACCCGGTCCCAGGTGGCCAAGTGTTCCATATCCTGGCCACAGAAACTGGAGGCTGCTAGGCTTCATGCTCAGTGGTCACACTGCATGGGACTATCTGAGGCACAGCAATAAAGAGGACTAGAAAGCTGGTGGGTACAGCTGCTCACTGAGCCCGCATTGCCTGCCTGGCTGGAGGTCATCCACAGGGAAGCTACAGGGGGAACAGGAAAGCTTCAGGCACCTACAACCTCATCCTAAAGGGAAGTCATGTGGTAGCCCATATACCCGTCCTGCAGAGCGGTTCCTAGTTCTTCTCAGACTGGCCAGAGCCCGCAACTGGGTAAACCAGTACCCTGGACTTGCTGAACTACTACAATAAAAGGTAAAGAACTAAAGAGACTGTCTCCATGCCTTCTTCCTACCGCACCCCTGCTTACATTGCTTCCCAACTACCATCACCATCATCACCTCAATTCTCAAGGGCCAGTCCCGTGTTAGGTGGGTTATACCATCACCTTCCACGACATCTATCTGCGTGCTGCTCCGGCCACCTAGTGCCTGGATACCTTCAGTTGGTCTCACAAACTCTTTTATTTATATTTTCTTTTTCTCCATTTTTCCTTCATCTCTTTTTGTGTGGCCAGGGCTACAGCACAGGGTCAGCTACCGTGATTCTACTGACTGACCGGACCCTGATGCTGAGTACCCCGGCCCTGCGGACTCCACATCAGCATACTCACAGACATGTCACCCATTGAGCATGTTTGGAATGCTCTGGATACGACTAGCGATGGATAAACCCAAACTGTAAAGTTCGGGGTCCATACCATACACCTAGTGTGTGGACATGGACCCTAAACATGGACTCCCTGAGAAGTCTGTGTTACTGTTCGGGTTCAGCTATGAGAGCTGGAAAAATAAGCAAAATGGTGATTAAAACAGCAGCTTTATACTTACCGAGAACCGAACGCTTGTACTTCTGGGCCGCTCATTACCTTCCTGATTATTCACTGCACTCTGCCTCAAACAGCCAATCACAGACACCCACTCTCAGTGACAGACCAGGTGGACTGCTGGGAGCTAGCGGGGGGGAGCGCTAGTGGTTTGCGCTGGCGGTGGGCAGCATTAGGATCCATATTCTCACACCCATGAGGGTGTATGGGGCGGAAGTGACCTAGGCGGACATCCACACGGAAGGAGACAACTCGCAATTATGTATATTAGATGGGGCGTGGCTAAGCTGGAGCTGTGAGCGGTCGCGGGCCTGAACCTCTCCCGCCGTGAAACAGCTAAGGGCTGAGACCGCCGCGGCCACCGGGCACAATAACCACCGGAACGCGATCCGGAAAGTCCCTAGACCCCGGGGATACATTTTGAGCCGCGGATCGGGCTGCTATGACCCGCCGGAGACAAAAAGATGCGGGGACCGCCGGGAGCTGCACAGCCCAAGATGGCGCCGAGGAGGCAGAGAAGCAGAATGCAGCATGTGCGCGGAGAATGGCGGCAGTGGAGAAGCTGCAAAGGTTTGCAAGGGGAGCCTCACCGGCTAAGTCGGAGCTGGGGGAGCACAATAATAGGGCTGAAGACTCAGACCAGGAGCAAGGGGGGGAAGACATGGAGCAGGGTCCCCAGGTACAAATGGCTGCAGCAGAGTGTGATATTGTGCAGGAGGAGGCTGGAGAGGACGCTGGAAGTGTAGAAGATATGCCTGAACCCACTCTGAGAGACATTTTTACAGCAGTGACTTCTTGTGACCTTAAATTGTCCAAATTGACACAGCAAGCTGCGGGCATGCAGTCTGAGATATCTAATATAAAGATGGATATGAAAAAAGCTGATGTCAGAACAGGAGAGGTGGAAGAGAGGGTCAGTCACCTGGAGGATGTTATTGATAAGATAACTAAAAACCAAAAGAAATGTGAAACCCGGCTGAGAGAAGTAGAATTGAAAAATGACGATCTTGAAAACCGCTCCAGGCGGAACAACATTAAAATTGTGGGGATCCCTGAGAAGGCCGAGGGTTCTAAGCCATCTGAATTTATAGAGACATGGCTGCTCCAGACGTTTGGCGCAGACGCCTTTTCTAGGATGTTCGCTGTTGAAAGAGCACACAGGATCCCATTGAGGCCATTTCCCCCTGGCGCAGCCCCTCGTCCCATCCTGGCAAAAATACTAAACTATAGGGATAGAGACGCCATTTTAAGGAAGGCGAGGATGGCGGAAAACCTGACCTTTGATGGACTAAATGTCTCGATATATGCTGACTATTCCCCAACAGTCCAAAAAATGAGGATGAGATTTGGGGACATAAAGAAGAAACTAAGAGAGCTACACATTGAGTATTCTATGTTGTATCCGGCCAAGTTGCGCGTGGTGGCGCTGGGAAAAGCGCATTTCTTCCCTACTCCGGAGGAGGCGATAGACTGGCTGGAACGCAATAACAGGAGCTAGCGAGGACAGCAGGCATCAGGAAAGGGCTGAATTGACAGACCCTGAGAAGATGGATATGACTGGTTTTTCTTGGAATCTACGCTGAATATGGGACGGTACTAGAAGCGTAATTGTCCCTTTCCATGGTTGGATCTCTGTTTTCCCTTTTTCTTTTTTCTATTTTCTATTTTTATATTTTGCTAAAATGTTTATCTTTTCCTCTGTTGGTATCTCCATATGTTAGAGGGACTGTTATTTTACCAATGTTGGGGGCTGCGGTGAGGCTTATAGAGCCTAAAATACTTTTACTGTCTAATTCAATGAAGGCGGGAGAGGTTCGGGGTGGTGGGAGGTGAGAGCACACGTTCTGTGCGGGTAAGTGTTCGGAGAGGTGTTGAGGCTCAGCTTGACACTGTTACCCACTCCCAGAGGGGAGAAATCTACTTTATGGGAGGGTCA
This sequence comes from Allobates femoralis, assembly GCA_033576535.1. Classification (NCBI taxonomy): domain Eukaryota; kingdom Metazoa; phylum Chordata; class Amphibia; order Anura; family Aromobatidae; genus Allobates; species Allobates femoralis. The sequence continues at coordinate 19,762,048 of JARQOC010000006.1, forward strand.
GAGGAGCGGGGGGGTGGGCCTGAGTTGGGGTTGGAGTGCGAGGGGGGAAGGGAGGGGGGGGAAGGGCTCTGGGTGGGAATCGTAGATGGCTGTCTATGAAAGTAAAATGGAGGCTCTTTGTTAGGACTGTTATTAAACAGACAATATGGCGAATCAAATAAGAATATTATGCTGGAACGTGAGGGGGCTGGCTGATAGGACCAAGAGGGCAACGGTGTTGCAGCATGCTCTCTCCTTCAGGCCAGCCATTATATGTTTGTTAGAGACCCATCTGACCGGGGAAAAAAAAAATGGCCTGGCCAGGAGATGGCAGAGTCACGCATACCACGCCGCAGACTCAAACTATGCGAGGGGGGTCTCAGTCCTGGTCCATGCCTCGGTGCCATATGAAGAGATGGAAGTGCGTTTGGATAAGGATGGTCGGTATGTCATGGTGGTATGTCGTGTGTATGGATGTATGTTTTGCTTTGTGGCGGTTTACTTTCCACCACCGTTCTCCGAGGCCATGTTAAATGAGATTGTAGATCACACCAGACACAGGGTGGGAATACCTCTACTACTTGTGGGAGACTTTAATGCGGTGCTGGAGCAGGGCTTGGATCAGGAGGGGAGAGGCCAGAGGTCTGTTGGGGGGCAAGGACTAACTTCATTTGCAAGATACATTAGAGAGCTGGGACTGGTTGACTTGTGGAGGGTGAGAAATGAGGGGAGCCGCTGTTACTCATGTTTCTCCACCTCACACGGATTGATGTCCAGAATTGATATGGCGCTGGGTAATCGTCACTTAGATAATATGGTCACCAAGGTGGACTACCTGCCGAGGGTGGTGTCCGATCACAAACCAATTATGATAATTCTCGGAACTGGGATGGGGAGGGGGGGATGTAGTGGAAGGTTCACCCCTCATGGTTGAGGACATTGGATATGCAAAAAATTAGTACAGAGCTTGAAGGGTTTTTTCTAGATAACGAGGGTAGCGCCCCAAGGGAGTGGTATGGGATACCATGAAAGCGTTCCTGAGAGGTTTGTTTATTAGAGATCTCTAGGTGTAAATCTGAAACTAGGGCTGAAGAACAGAGGGCGATGGATGCACTGAGAAAGGCAGAAACTGCTGCCGTTGACAGACCATCGATGGAGGCGCAGGCCCACCTCAGGGAGACCCAAAAGGTTGTGGATGACCTGTATATCAGGGCAACAGAGAGGAGGCAAGAGTTCTATAAGGCCTCCTTTTTTGAAGATTGGGAGAAGGTGGGCCACCTTTTGTCTGTAGTAGCGGCTGCCCAGAGAGAATCTTCATATGTATATTCTATTGCGAATGATGAGGGCCGGGATAGTTGATGACACAGAGGATATACTAGATGTCTTTAAATGCTTTTATGAAAAACTGTACTCCTCTGGTCTAACAGTTTCGAGAGAAGAGCTGGCTGCTTATATTGAACGAGCGGGGTTAACACGGGTGGGAGAGGAATGTGGTGATAGGTTGGGGGCGCCATTGACAATAGATGAACTGGAGGATGCATTGGCCTCGATGTCGAATGATAGGGCCCCTGGGGCAGATGGCCTCGCAGCCGAGGTTTATAAACACCTTAAAGAAATTCTGCTACCCAGACTGCTGATAGTCTTTCAGGAGGCTGTGGTGGTCATACCCAAAGAGGGCAAGGATAGGAGCAAACGGGAATCATATAGGCCCATTTCATTACTGTCTGTAGATGTGAAGCTTCTGGCCAAGGTCCTGGCTCGTAGGCTAGGAGAGGTGATTACTGATGTGATTCACCCTGACCAAACTGGATTTATGCCTAATAAATCCACAGCTGTCAATTTGCGACGCCTCTTCTTGAACATCCAGCGGATAATTAGGGAGGTAGGGTGGTGGTCTCTCTCGACGCCCATAAAGCCTTCGACAGTGTGGAATGGGACTACTTGTGGTTGGTATTGGAGAGGATGGGGTTCCACCAGCGGTTTGTCTCGTGGGTGAAGATGCTGTATCGGGATCCTGTGCCTAGTGTGAGAGTGAACGGTTGGAGGTCGCGTAGGTTCAGATTGTTTAGGGGCACTCGCCAGGGTTGCCCGCTGTCGCCTTTGCTTTTTGCCATAGCCATAGAACCCTTAGCTGCATGTATCAGGCAATCGGCTGGGGTACAGGGGTTTAGATTCGGTCCGGTAGAAGAGAAAGTGGCTCTATATGCAGACGATGTGCTGTTGTTCCTACGAGACTCGGGAGACTATCTTGTTCAGGCGGTAGGGGTGGTTAAGGAATTTGGGGACATGTCTGGCCTTAGGATCAATTGGGAAAAATCGTGCATTATGAAGGTGGATGAGGATGGAGAGGTGGGTCTGGTGGAAGGAGGGTGTGCGGATTTGCAATTAGTTGATAAGTTTAAATACCTTGGGATCCAGATCTCCTTGCCTGTCATGGACTACGTTCAGTGGAACGTTTTGCCCTTGATAGATTTCCTGAAAGATAAGATACGGGCTTGGTGTGGTCTGCGCCTCTCGGTGGTAGGTAGAATCAATTTGGCAAAGATGGTTCTCATGCCAAAACTCCTCTATGTGCTCCATAACTCGCCTGTCTGGCTTCAGAGGGGATTGTTTCAGAAATTGAGGTCATTATTACGGAAACTAGCATGGGGTACGGGTCAGCCAAGACTAAAATTGGAAACATTGCAGAGGCCAAAAGATGAAGGAGGGCTGGCTATGCCAGATCCATGGATTTACTTTCTAGCTGCACAGAGCCAACACTTTGGGGGCTGGGCAGAAAGGGGTGTGAGCTCTTCTACCCAATTCTTGAACAGTTTATTTCTCAGAAACCATTGGTAGGGGGGTTGGAGGCTGGAGATTTCGGTAGGATGGGGGGTCAGTTTCCCACCCTGTGCCTGGTCCATAGGGTCTGGAGCAAGGTTAGGGCGGTGAGAGGGGTTACAGGTGTTTTGAAATATACCCCACGATGGCTAAATTTGAATCTGGGGGAACTGTATAAATTGGGGGAACAGAAGGTATGGAGGCGCAAGGGCATAACCTGGGTGTTTCAGATTCTATCAGGAGGAGGACTGAGGGCATTCGAAGACCTGAGGAATGAATTTAATTTGAGAGAGTCTGACAAATTTTTATACTACAGGGTCCGACATGCATTCAGGCAACAGGCTAAACTGACAGATCTGCGGTTGCAGGTGGATGTGGTATTAGACAACGTATGTAGGATGGGTGTCACGAAGGGGGTCATATCCACACTTTATAGAGACCTTATGCATACTGTTCTGCTGCGGTACCCCATAAAGGCACGGGATAGGTTGGAGGAGGATGTAGGGGAGATGGAAAATGAAACCCGGGAATCAATTCTGGAGTATGGGCCCAAGTTGTCACTGAGCGAACCGGGCAGACTGTCCACAGAGCGTACAGAACACCTGCTTTTCTGTTCAAAATTGGATTACGGAATACATCAGAATGTCCGAGATGTCATGGTGAGAATGCCGGACTTATACACATGATGTGGAATTGCCCCAGTTTGCAAGCATTTTGGTTGACAGTGTTGACCCTGATAGAGGGCAGGTATGAATGCGTGATACCCAGAGAACCCCTTGTATGTGTGTTAGGCTATGTAGAGCTGATTAAGGTTCTGAATGTGCGTAAAGTGGCTGTGGCTAGACTTCTGTTCATTGCCCGTAAGCTAATAGCGAGGCATTGGATCAGGGCCGAGCCGCCCTCGAGGACGGAATATATTAAGAGTGTAGAATATATTATTAAACTGGAGGGGAAGATATACAGGAGGCGGAGTGCGGAGAAACTATTTGATCAATTGTGGGAACCCTGGCTTATATGGTGATGGGTAGAGTTAAGGAGGGTTGTGTAGGGAAGTCTAAGACCCGAGAGCGAAATATTTCTTATATCCATAAGTTACTGTCATCCGAACGGTTATATTGATGGTAGATTCTGCCAATTTGAAAAATCACTAATGATAACTAACAGCTGTCTACGGAATGGGTGGGGGAGGGGGAGGGGGGGATTGGTTGGGGTGCATTAACATGTATACTTTGTTGCATATTTGAGGATTTTTTGTAATGTCTGGTTTTTACTTTATAAATAAAAAATATATCTGATTTAAAAAAAAAATGTATATTAGATCAAGTCTATGACGGTACTGGCACCACGGGTCCTAAGCGTACTCCTAAATCAATATTGAAATAAGGGTAACACTACTCCTCACAGGTGTAATGTAAGTGTTGTGCCTTCTGATGATTGTTCCTCTGATGGCTCCACTGATGTGTCCCCCCCGCTCTCTCTTCACTTGTTACTCGCTGACCTGGTCACTCCACATAGGTCAAAACACGGAGGGCGGCCGGGAGGAAACACAAAAAGCGCATAGTCGGTCATGATTACTAATTACTAATGTCAATGCTACTAAAGTACTGAATTTGTCCATCACATTATTCACTAAAGAGCAGTGAAAAGTGCTATCGTTTGGTTTCAATTTTGTGCCCACTAATAATTTCACCTTATGTAGCGCCCTTATGGATGTAAACCACTTTGTGAGAAACCTCACTGTAAAAAAAACACTTCTTTATTGATGACAAAGGTGCCACAGATCCTCCGGACACAGCGGTGTTCACTAACCCATATAGGTCCTTGGATTTTTCATCACAATGTGCTATTCTTTGCTTGGAAGATCCGGATGGAGAACAATCACAAAGTAGAAAAGTGAGCAACCTGTCCAATAGAATCCCGTCCACAATGTATGGACACATTTCACTCAGTCATTGTACTTGACTTGAAATCACTTTAAAGATTCTAGGTCTGGGGAACTCGCTATCTACCTTACGGAGAGGAGTTTGCCTGCAGCCACAAGGAGACACATAAGTTGATAAGGAGACTTAAAGCCGTATCCCTCCTCTGGGAAATATGCAAATTGTCACTTCAATGAAGGAGTGGATGAACTCTAGCGCCACCTTTAGGTAACTCCTCAAAGTCATAATGGATCCTTTAACAAGCCTTTTAATATGATCAAGGATTTGTGCCAGATCAGAACCCCAAACTACAGATGCTGTGTTTCGGGTTGACTGCCCCTCATCAGTGCAGTGTGTGGGATATTCTGATCTGACTGTATGAGAGGCTGAGAAGAGGTCTGGGGAATTGGCTATCTACCTTTATGGATAAGGTATCAATAAGGTAGATGGCTAGTTTCTCAGACCTTGTCTCAGCCTCTCATACAGTCAGATCAGAATGCGCTAATTTCTGGGGCGGCTGCAGGCTGCTTATCTTTCCCTGGTGGGAGTGGGTCAATAACAATGTGCCTCTCTAGGGTGAGAATACCAGAAAAATAGGGCGAAGCCCACACTTTTTTTAAAATTATTTAAATAATAAAAAAAAATGGATTTCACTGTAGTTTTTATTGCCAGCCAAGGTAAATCAAAGCAGCTGGGGGTGACAATCTTTTGCACTGTACCCGACTCATACAGGCCCCTGTACAATTTTGGTGCAATTTTCTGACAGCTCAGTGCGTAATTGCATAAGGAGCGCGATTGTAACCAGGGAGACACTGGGATCACCCAAGGACAGCTCAGGTGGCATGACCCTTACGATGCTGCAGCGCTCCAAGCTCTCCTTCAGGGACCATGGGGATAGAAGCTTTGCTCGTCCCCTTGGTCTCTGATGAAGCAGAGCCGAGAGTGTTCAGCACAGACATGAGGGTCAAGAGCTTAATAAAGATGCAGTCCCTAAATGTACTTGTGGTTTTTTTTGTTTTTGTTTTTTTAGTGAACTATTAAAAAAAATTTGATGTGGGCGTCATCATATTTTCGTATGCCAATCAGGTATAGCAGGCAGGGACGGGCTGCCCCCAACCTCCTGTTACCTAGTTGTACCTGGCTGGAAATAAAAATATAGGGAAGTCCTTTTTTTAATTATTTCATGAAATAATTAAAAGAAATTGATATTGGCTTCGCCCTATTTTGGGTCCAGTCAGGTACAACAAGGCAAAACAAAACAAAGTATTCACTGATCTCAGGGAGACCAGTTCAAGAAAACACTGCGGGCAGCCGGCTAAAGCGCTCAACACAGTGAATTCCTAGGCCCATTGCCCCCTGGGAATTTTGAATATGCAAATAGAGTCTGTGGAGCCTCGTTTAGGAGTCTCAACACAGGACTAGCCAGATCTTCCTCTAGTGAAGGACCTAGCCATGATAACCACCATATTAAGTGGTCCTTTGAGTCAATATCCAGCTCTTTACAAGCTTAAAGACATGACAAGGGAATACCAAGGCCATGTATCCATCCACAGACAGCTGTTTCGGGGTGTTGCCCCTCATCAGTGTGGAGTAGGATTCTGGCTAGGTGGGAGCAATACTTAGTAGACCAACAAAACAAAGTATTCACTGATCTCAGGGAGACCAGTTCAAGAAAACACTGCGGGCAGCCGGCTAAAGCGCTCAACACAGTGAATTCCTAGGCCCATTGCCCCCTGGTCCTGTGTTGAGACTCCTAAACGAGGCTCCACAGACTCTATTTGCATATTCAAAATTCCCAGGGGGCAATGGGCCTAGGAATTCACTGTGTTGAGCGCTTTAGCCGGCTGCCCGCAGTGTTTTCTTGAACTGGTCTCCCTGAGATCAGTGAATACTTTGTTTTGTTGGTCTACTAGGCATTGCTCCCACCTAGCCAGAATCCTACTCCACACTGATGAGGGGCAACACCCCGAAACAGCTGTCTGTGGATGGATACATGGCCTTGGTATTCCCTTGTCATGTCTTTAAGCTTATAAAGAGCTGGATATTGACTCAAAGGGCCACTTAATATGGTGGTTATCATGGCTAGGTCCTTCACTAGAGGAAGATCTGGCTAGTCCTGTGTTGAGACTCCTAAACGAGGCTCCACAGACTCTATTTGCAGGTACAACAAGGCAGCTGGGGGCTGCAATCCGCAGCACAGGGTGGCCCAAGCTTTCTTTCCCGCTACCCCCCCCCCCACACCTGCTGCGAATTACAGTCCGCAGCCACCCCAGAAATTGGCACATTCATAGAAGCACCATCTTCTGGTGCTGTACCCAACTCATCCAGGGCCCTGGTGCTGTGGCTCACTGGGTAATAATGGGGTTAGGGCCAGCTTTGTATTATCAGCTGGCCCTAAGCCTGAAATTCATGGGGTCACGTCAATATTACACATGACCACCATGAATTTATAGTAAAGTGTTACAATATTTTTCTCTGTATTGTGTTTTTTTTTTTATTAGAAATAAAACAAAAAAACATTCAGAACAAAAAAATATCTTTATTATAAAAAACAATCTTCAGTCCGGCGTTGTCCAAACGAGAGCAATTTCAGCTCTACTACATCGCTCTACATAGACAAACGTCTGTGCAGAGCGAGAACAGGCTGAGACTGTCAGTGACAGTCAGAGTTCACCCAAGGTCATAGCTCGGGCCATGACCGCGGGTGAACCCTGACGTCCCCACGCGAACACGGCCGGAAAAAGCCGAAGACTGCCGAGGTCGAGCACCGGCAGTGTAGTGAATACCGACAGAAGTTAATGAGCGGTCCCGGAAGCAGTAGCGGCTGTGACAGCCAGACGAGAGGACGCGACGCTGGAAAGGTAAGTATAATTATGTTTTTTATTTCATTTTACAGCCCCCTGGACCCGAACTGGACTTGAACTGTAACACGAGTTTCCCATGAAAACCCGTGTTCAGGACCTTGTGACCAAATAGTATGTATTCGGTATGAGTCCAGAACTTTACAGTTCGGGTTCGCCAATCCCTACTCACTAACACAGATGTAGGGTGGAAACACAGTGGTGTGAACTCATCCAGGAGGGTTGGACGATTGACATCCATTTTTTGGTCAGTGTGACATCTGTTTTTTTTCTCAGCAGCTATTATTGTATAATCATTTACAGGAACATTTGACAGTTGTCTGAGCTACAGAATTATAGTGTATCAGTGAAAATAAATTGATGCCACTAGAATGGTCCGTGTGCTGTCCGTGATTTTGCCGGACCCATTGACTTACATTGGTGAGTCTCGGCCGTGACTCGCAGACTGTCGCAGCATGTTGCAACTTTTTTCTTATCCAGAATCTGGATGAGAAAAAAGCGTCGGACACACAGTAATCTGTTCTGAGTCATTGATTAACATTGGTCCGACTGCAATGCGAGATTTTCTCGCATTGCACTCGTCTGTTTTTCACGCCAGTGTGTCCGTACCCTTAGTCAAATTTGGGAACCATTTATGAGCGAAAAAGACCTTTTGTGTTCATAGAAAAAGTCTTCGATCTTTGACTTCAGCTCATGAAAAATGGGAACAAAAACACAAGTGTTGGGTTTATATTATTGTTCAATGTATATTTCATGCCGGCCCGAGTACAGACACAATAATTAATGACATATAGAATTATTTATCTGTTGTAATCATGGTGCAGCTTATTAATACTAATATCATCACTCCTCATTATATAAGGGGTAATATAATCCCAATATTAGACTGGGAGATAACACTGAGGACCCAGGCAGATCCTCTCCCATCCCACCAGTTGGGAATTCTTGGTCAAGGATAAGGACATTTTTATAATCATTTTTCTTTCAATAGTAATAATAAAAGTTAAATATTAATATCATGTATTCACATCCTTTATCCGCTCCTTTCCTTTAATAATGACCTTACCCAGTGGTGTACACTATATATGACCATAAATACAGGAGGGGGTATTCACACTGCCATGTTTATAAAGAGCTGAATATCTTCCTCCCTCTCCGGCTATGTCAGCCCCGGCTCTGGGAATATCACATGTATATATGAGAGATGATTGCACCACAGACACTTATTTATTCCAAGTAGACAAAGAGCTGGAAAATCTGGATTCTCAACCCGAATTATTCCAATTACATTCCATATTACTCTCATTGTATATTCTGCAATATCCTCATTAACCCTTTACTTAATGTTTTCCTGCCACAACCCATGTTGATATTTTTGCTCTTTTGTTATTTTCTCCTCTTCTTTCTGGAGCCAGAACTTCTATATTTCTGGTGACATAACTATATGAGTCCCTGTTTATTTCTTTTGTTGGACAAATTGTAGTTTTAAATGAAGTTACTATACATTGTACTGGAAAGGGAGGTGGCGAAGAATTGATCATTTCTATTTATTTTTTAATGGTAAATGATGAGGTTGAACTATGACTCTGCAGGTCAGTACGATCACAGCGACACCAAGTTAAAAGAAAATTTCAGAGATTCGGAAGAGATAAAATGTTTAATCTTTCTGTGTGAGGCTGTTATTTGTGTGATGGACTGATGTTAGTTAAATTGTAACTTGATTTGAAAGTTTTATTCATTAATAATCGAATTAGATTAATTTTTTGTCAGATGACTGTAATAGGAGCGCGGAGGGACATCTGACATCAGATACTAAGGCAGAAAATCCTGATATCTCACAAGCTGAACATGAAGAACATGCCATTGTCCCAGATATACCCTCATCTTCTGAATCATCACAGACTGAAAAGCAAAGTAAAATTCACAGAAGGGGAATGAAATATCCAGCAGCTATAAAGGGATGTAAGCAGCCATTTTCATGTTCAGAATGTAATAAATGTTTTAACAAGAAAGAATACCTTGTTATACATCTGAGAACACACACAGGGGAGAAGCCATATTCATGTCCCGAATGTGAAAAATGTTTTCAAACGAGATCACATCTTCTTAGTCATCAGAGAAGTCACACAGGGGAGAAGCCGTATGGATGTTCAGAATGTGGGAAATGTTTTTTACATAAATCAAATCTTATTATACATGAGAGAAGTCACACAGGTGAGAGGCTGTATAAATGTTCAGAATGTGGGAAATGTTTTACACGTAAAATTCATCTTATTACACATGAGAGAATTCACACAGGTGAGAAACCATATAGATGTTCAGAATGTGGGAAATCTTTTACACATCAAGCACACCTTGTTAGACATCAGAAAAGTCACACAGGTGAGAAGCCGTATAAATGTTCAGAATGTGGGAAATGTTTTACAAGTAAATCAAATCTTAGTATACATGAGAGAAATCACACAGGTGAGAAGCCGTATCGATGTTCAGAATGTGGGAGATGTTTTAAAAGTCAATCATATCTTGTTATACATGAGATAAGTCACACAGGGGAGAAGCCGCATGAATGTACAGATTGTGGGAAATGTTTTACAAGTAAATCAAATCTTAATATACATCAGAGAAGTCACAGAGGTGAGAAGCCGTATGGATGTTCAGAATGTGGGAAAAGTTTTACAAGTAAATCATATCTTAATATACATGAGAGAAGTCACACAGGTGAGAAGCCGTATGGATGTTCAGAATGTGGGAAATGTTTTAAAAGTCAATCAAATCTTATTGCACATGAGAAAACTCACACAGGTGAGAAGCCGTATGGATGTACAGAATGTGGGAGATGTTTTACAAGTAAATCACATCTTAGTTCACATGAGAGAAGTCACAGAGATGAGAAGCCGTATGGATGTTTAGAATGTGGGAAATGTTTTAAAAGTAAACCAGATCTTACTATACATGAGAGAAATCACACAGGTGAGAAGCCGTATGGATGTTCAGAATGTGGGAAATGTTTTACAAGTTCATCATATCTTCTTAGACATCAGAGAAGTCACACAGGTGAGAAGCCATGTAAATGTTCAGAATGTGGGAAATGTTTTCCAAGTACATCAAATCTTGTTAGACATCAGAAAAGTCACACAGGTGAGAAGCCTTATGGATGTACAGAATGTGGGAAATGTTTTACAACTAAATCAAGTCTGATTATACATCAGAAAAGTCACACAGGTGAGAAGCCGTATGGATGTACAGAATGTGGGAAATGTTTTACAAGTAGATCATATCTTATTATACATCAGAAAAGTCACACAGGTGAGAAGCCGTATGGATGTACAGAATGTGGGAAATGTTTTACAAGTAGATCATATCTTGTTAGTCATCAGAAAAGTCACGCAGGTGAGAAGCCATAGTCCTGCTCATAGTGTGGTAAACATTTTACAAATAAATCATATTTTGTTGTACATGTGAGATATCACACCCAGAAGAAAATATGTTCAGTATGTGGGAAATATTTTAAAGAGAAATCATACCGGGGAGAAACCGTATTCATGCCCAGAATGTGGGAAATATTTTAGGGTACCTTCACACGCTGCAATCTCCCTAGCGATATGAGGCGATCCAGCGTGTTCATGCACGTTTTTCATAGTCACCTCAGATCGCCGATGGCGGCATAACACGCCACAATGTCGCTCCGGAAATCGCCTCACCTACTGCGGAAACAATCTTGCCTCATTCCATCACCGCTTCACACGCCGCAATTCCAAAGGCAATGTGGGCGTACATGTTCTGCGCGGCGAGGAGATGGGCGTGCCACAGTGGTTTACACCGCGCTCCATACGCGCTCACTGAACAACGCAACAGCGTTACGATTGGTCAGCCTGCTCTGGGAGGCTGGCTAATACATGACGCCATTGAAGATGTGTGTTGCTGAATAGACAGCTCATCAAATATGGCGCCCAGTCAACTGACAGCCAATGGGAACACAGTAGCCAACACCAATCATCGCAGACGGGGCATAGACTACAGAACGGTTGAGGCACGCCTGCGGGAAATCATAGGCAACGCTGTTTCCATCACTATCGCCCGATCACACGCCACAACACGGAAATATTACCTTCATGGTTGCGGCTGATTTCTGAGCACAGTTCAGGAATCGGGCGACGGCCGAGAGGCGATTTATTGCTGCAAAATTCCCCAAACACACGCCGCAACTATGAGGCAATTTCACGGTGATTGCTCCGGGGCGACATATCGCCTTTATGATCTCCAGACGAGATTGCGGCATGTGAAGGTACCTTTACACATTCATCAGGTCTTTATCATCATGAGAGGAGTCACTCAGGAGAGAAACTATCTTCATGTTCATAATCTGGGAAAGATTTCACCCAGAAATCAGATCTTGGTAATAATCAGACAATTCATATAGAGGAGAATCCATATGTGTTATGAAAGTAGGAAATGTTTTATCCACAAATCAGATCTTTGTGAAATCAAAAATGTGTATGTAATGTATGAAATGTTTACAAATGCCAATAAACATCTTTAAAGCCAAAAGAATCCTGATAATGTATTATTACCTTATAATAGTACGGGTTGAATCCTCATAATACACCGATATACAGTGATAACTTTATGTAATTTTCTTGGGCATTTTCTGGTTTTCATAGGAAATATTTTTTTAATCATGTTCTTGTGGACCCTTCTCAAACGAAACATGGTAAACACCATGAATTGCTCCTCTACTAGTCTCGCATTGGAGGAAAAAATAGAAGACAATTTCCAAAAAACAAAGCAATTAATGTACGGAATTTAAAAATTATAGAGGTCTTTCAAGATTATCTTTTATTTCCATCAGTTTGGAAGAGTGGAGTTTCCCAATGATCAGCCCTCTTGACCTCTCACATATCCATTATATAAGTAGGCCTGTATTTGGGGTTCTTGCTGCCCTAGACACTTTCAGTGGCTGCACCTTCCCCCCGCCCTCCCACTAATCAGTCAGACTAATGGGGCCGTCACACGCGTCAATGTCGTCAGTGATCTGATCGCTGACGACATTGATGGATGATCGCTGGTGAGCTGTCACACAGGCAGACTCACCAGCGATCATTTTACCAGCGGCATCGTGGAAATGATTTCTATATCGTTTCCACGATGTCTGCAGGCTGGTATCCAGGGTAAACTGCGGGTAAGTAGGCAGCGCGCGCTGCCTAGATACCCAATATATACCTTAGTTACCAGTCACCGACTGGTATCTAAGGTACACAGTGGGTAACTAGGGACCCTAGTGTGTACCAGCCTTCTCCGCTCACCGGCTGGTATCTAAGGTACACAGCGGTTAACTAGGGTCCATAGTTACCCACTGTGTACCTTAGATACCAGTCGGTGACTGGTAACTAAGGTATACATCGGGTATCTAGGCAGCGCGCTCTGCCTAGTTACCCACAGTTTGCCCTTGATACCAGCTCCCAGCGTTTCCTGAGAGGCGTAGGGAGCTGGCTGATTGCATCTCCCGGTGTCACACGCAGCGATGCTGCGTGTGCACTGGGCGACCGTCGTCAGGTTTTAGAACAGGTTCTAAAACCTGGCGACCATCAACCAGCGACTTATCGCTGGTTGATTGAGCATGTCACATGCGTCAATATCGCTGCAACGTCATGTGCAGCAGTGATCGTGCACGCGATATTGACGTGTGTGACTGCCCCATAAGTGTGTGTGCACAGACACAGCATTGTATTTTTCAGGCAGATCCGCTCAGTATTCCGCCTGAAAAAGCAACAAAAAATGCTAAAAGGAATGAACTCCTGCACGGCAATGTGAAAACGGATTGCTGTTCATATGTTCAGGTTTTTGAGGTTTTTCTTTTCAGCTGTGTGTCCTGAAGCATCGTTTGGATGAATTCCAGCACTCAGGGGATTCACAGATGTCAGTGCCCGTAGCCTTCAGATAGTAGTTAAGACTATGTGATGGGTCCACCGGCTGTGTCAGGAGGGACAGGTATGTGTCGGACAGACAGAGGTCTGCAGCGATCTTATCCCAGGTTGACTGCTGAGACTTGTTGTCCAACACCTTTCTATAGTGTGATGTGGGCTGGAGGTAAAGGTTAACCAGAAGCAATGGGTGGGTCTGGGTAACTACATACCTCCCAGGGGAGGGTGTGTTGCTGTTTGGGAAGCACATGGGAAGGCCCAGGTAAGGAGCTTGGAGCAGCTCCTGGTACAATGGACTGTCAGGACACAGTATGAGAGAAGCCGGTTATGATTGCTGGACAAGGTAACCTCATGAGAAGGGACCTGTGTACTGACAGAGGGCAGTGAATGAACTGTGCAGACCAACCCCATGTGTGAAGTAATGGACTGTGTATAATAATTATATCAAGTGGTTTATGTGGCTAAATAAATCATCTGGATTTCAGTGAACTAGAAACCGTTGCTGTCTGCTTGAATTACGCTGTCAAGTGAGTGTACCCCGACCCTGGCCGTGAACGCTATACCACAGTTGCAAGGTCCTCTCTCCTCTACTTCAACCGTAGGGAAGGAATCTGGGCACTACAGGGCTTTTGGTGTTTTTCCTAGGCTTGTATGTGCTGCCAGCAATATGGTGTTGCACAGGTCTGCACAGGGTCCACTCACAAAAATGTCCAAAGATTTAGAAGAAACAGACGGCACTCACCATTAGGTGAAGCTTCTTTTAATCCAAGTGCTCCGTTAGGAGGTGCGGGTTACAAACGTGGTGGGAAAGGAGGTGCGGGGAGGACGACGGGCACACGTTTCGCCTGATTAGGCTTCCTAACACATACAGCAGAGTGTGTGTGTGTCCTGTATATAGAGATATATTGTATACAGCAGAGTGTGTGTCCTGTATATAGAGGTATATTGTATACAGCAGAGTGTGTGTCCTGTATATAGAGGTATATTGTATACAGCAGAGTGTGTGTGTGTCCTGTATATAGAGATATATTGTATACAGCAGAGTGTGTACGTGTCCTGTATATAGAGGTATATTGTATATAGCAGAGTGTGTGTGTGTCCTGTATATAGAGGTATATTATATACAGCAGAGTGTGTGTGTCCTGTATATGGAGGTATATTATATACAGCAGAGTGTGTGTGTCCTGTATATAGAGATATATTGTATACAGCAGAGTGTGTGTGTGTCCTGTATATAGAGGTATATTGTATACAGCAGAGTGTGTGTGTGTCCTGTATATAGAGGTATATTGTATACAGCAGAGTGTGTGTGTGTCCTGTATATAGAGGTATATTGTATACAGCAGAGTGTGTGTGTGTCCTGTATATAGAGGTATATTGTATACAGCAGAGTGTGTGTGTGTCCTGTATATAGAGGTATATTGTATACAGCAGAGTGTGTGTGTGTCCTGTATATAGAGATATATTGTATACAGCAGATGTGTGTGTGTGTCCTGTATATAGAGATATATTGTATACAGCAGAGTGTGTGTGTCCTGTATATAGAGGTATATTGTATACAGCAGAGTGTGTGTGTGTCCTGTATATAGAGATATATTGTATACAGCAGAGTGTGTGTGTCCTGTATATAGAGGTATATTGTATACAGCAGAGTGTGTGTGTGTCCTGTATATAGAGGTATATTGTATACAGCAGAGTGTGTGTGTGTCCTGTATATAGAGGTATATTGTATACAGCAGAGTGTGTGTGTCCTGTATATAGAGGTATATTGTATACAGCAGAGTGTGTGTGTGTCCTGTATATAGAGGTATATTGTATACAGCAGAGTGTGTGTGTCCTGTATATAGAGGTATATTGTATACAGCAGAGTGTGTGTGTGTCCTGTATATAGAGGTATATTGTATACAGCAGAGTGTGTGTGTGTCCTGTATATAGAGGTATATTGTATACAGCAGAGTGTGTGTGTGTCCTGTATATAGAGGTATATTGTATACAGCAGAGTGTGTGTGTGTCCTGTATATAGAGGTATATTGTATACAGCAGAGTGTGTGTGTGTCCTGTATATAGAGGTATATTGTATACAGCAGAGTGTGTGTGTGTCCTGTATATAGAGGTATATTGTATACAGCAGAGTGTGTGTGTGTCCTGTATATAGAGGTATATTGTATACAGCAGAGTGTGTGTGTCCTGTATATAGAGGTATATTGTATACAGCAGAGTGTGTGTGTGTCCTGTATATAGAGGTATATTGTATACAGCAGAGTGTGTGTGTGTCCTGTATATAGAGGTATATTGTATACAGCAGAGTGTGTGTGTGTCCTGTATATAGAGGTATATTGTATATAGCAGAGTGTGTGTGTGTCCTGTATATAGAGGTATAATGTATACAGCAAAGTGTGTGTGTGTGTCCTGTATATAGAGGTATATTGTATACAGCACAGTGTGTGTGTGTCCTGTATATAGAGGTATATTGTATACAGCAGAGTGTGTGTGTCCTGTATATAGAGGTATAATGTATACAGCAGAGTGTGTGTGTGTCCTGTATATAGAGGTATATTGTATACAGCAGAGTGTGTGTGTCCTGTATATAGAGGTATATTGTATACAGCAGAGTGTGTGTGTCCTGTATATAGAGGTATATTGTATACAGCAGAGTGTGTGTGTGTCCTGTATATAGAGGTATATTGTATACAGCAGAGTGTGTGTGTGTCCTGTATATAGAGGTATATTGTATATAGCAGAGTGTGTGTGTGTCCTGTATATAGAGGTATAATGTATACAGCAAAGTGTGTGTGTGTCCTGTATATAGAGGTATATTGTATACAGCACAGTGTGTGTGTGTCCTGTATATAGAGGTATATTGTATACAGCACAGTGTGTGTGTGTCCTGTATATAGAGGTATATTGTATACAGCAGAGTGTGTGTGTGTCCTGTATATAGAGATATATTGTATACAGCAGAGTGTGTGTGTCCTGTATATAGAGGTATATTGTATACAGCAGAGTGTGTGTGTGTCCTGTATATAGAGGTATATTGTATACAGCAGAGTGTGTGTGTGTCCTGTATATAGAGGTATATTGTATACAGCAGAGTGTGTGTGTCCTGTATATAGAGGTATATTGTATACAGCAGAGTGTGTGTGTGTCCTGTATATAGAGGTATATTGTATACAGCAGAGTGTGTGTGTGTCCTGTATATAGAGGTATATTGTATACAGCAGAGTGTGTGTGTGTCCTGTATATAGAGGTATATTGTATACAGCAGAGTGTGTGTGTGTCCTGTATATAGAGGTATATTGTATACAGCAGAGTGTGTGTGTGTCCTGTATATAGAGGTATATTGTATACAGCAGAGTGTGTGTGTGTCCTGTATATAGAGGTATATTGTATACAGCAGAGTGTGTGTGTGTCCTGTATATAGAGGTATATTGTATACAGCAGAGTGTGTGTGTCCTGTATATAGAGGTATATTGTATACAGCAGAGTGTGTGTGTGTCCTGTATATAGAGGTATATTGTATACAGCAGAGTGTGTGACCCTGACTCCTCCCACACATGATCACATGACTGTGACATCAGCACAGGTCCTGTGGGCACAGAGCATCCATATATCCAGTGTGCGGCTCTGCACTGCGTAAGAGAATGGAGATTCCTTGTTATTAACCCCTTCCCCCCCGGCCATTTCTTGGTATTTCTGGGGTTTCTCCTTGGTGTTGGAGGACTCGGCTCTTTCTTCTTGTCTCTGGTGTTCTCTGTATAAGGGCCGGTGTTGTTCTATCAGGAGGGGCTGCAGTGTTGGATGACGACATATTTATCGCCTATTGTGAAGGGAATTGGTAAGAATCTTCAATCCTTGTATTGTTCTTATCTACTTTCTACTTATATAATTGGGAGTTTGGGATTCGGGCGTTGTAGCCGAATCCCAAAATCCTTTGCGGCACTGCGAGCGATGACGCGTAACGTCATCGCGAGCCGCAGCCGCACTACCTCACACCGCCGTTCCCTATCACTATCTGACAAGTTCTGCCACACCCCCGGCCCTAAGTCACACTACCAAGATGCCGGATCCCGCCCCACACCACACCAGCAGAGCACATATGGCGGTGAGCGCCAACAACACTTCTCACCAGCCTCAGCTCTTTCAGGCTGCCCTGCGCCCAGCCACAGCGGCGGAAGTGTCGCCGGGAGCCGCCCGAGCCCACCCTCCGGGAGAGCCGCCCACTGCCTTGCTGCAGCCGCACAGCAGTGGAGGTGGAGCGGTGTGGACGGGGGGACTCCAGCGGACTATGAACACCCTCTGCTCCAATACAGAACGGCCTGCAGTGGAGCACACTAGCAATGCCAATGTGGCCCACCTGGAATCCACACAGACACCACAATGATGAAATATGCCAGGACCTCTCCTCACCCCTCCAGCCCCCACCTCTCCTCACCCCTCCACCCGGACCTCCTGCCCCCTCTATACTCTGCTACCCACACAGCCACCTCCATACTCTGCTACCCACACAGCCCCCTCCATACTCTGCTACCCACAGAGCCGCCTCCATACTCTGCTACCCACAGAGCCGCCTCCATACTCTGCTACCCACACAGCCGCCTCCATACTCTGCTACCCACACAGCCGCCTCCATACTCTGCTACCCACACAGCCGCCTCCATACTCTGCTACCCACACAGCCGCCTCCATACTCTGCTACCCACACAGCCCCTCCATACTCTGCTACCCACACAGACGCCTCCATACTCTGCTACCCACACAGACGCCTCCATACTCTGCTACCCACACAGCCGCCTCCATACTCTGCTACCCACACAGCCGCCTCCATACTCTGCTACCCACACAGCCGCCTCCATACTCTGCTACCCACACAGCCGCCTCCATACTCTGCTACCCACACAGCCGCCTCCATACTCTGCTACCCACACAGCCGCCTCCATACTCTGCTACCCACACAGACGCCTCCATACTCTGCTACCCACACAGCCGCCTCCATACTCTGCTACCCACACAGCCGCCTCCATACTCTGCTACCCACACAGCCGCCTCCATACTCTGCTACCCACACAGCCGCCTCCATACTCTGCTACCCACACAGCCGCCTCCATACTCTGCTACCCACACAGCCGCCTCCATACTCTGCTACCCACACAGCCGCCTCCATACTCTGCTACCCACACAGCCGCCTCCATACTCTGCTACCCACACAGCCGCCTCCATACTCTGCTACCCACCCAGCCGCCTCCATACTCTGCTACCCACCCAGCCGCCTCCATACTCTGCTACCCACACAGCCGCCTCCATACTCTGCTACCCACACAGACGCCTCCATACTCTGCTACCCACACAGACGCCTCTATACACACAATTCATTTCACCGCGCTCACGATGCAATTGCATCGGGCCTTTTTACTAGTTTGTTATAAATTGAGGCCTATCTACTATATAATTTTCTAAGGCGTCTGTAGGTCACAGAAATCGCACGCCAGACAGAGGCAGCTCATTGGTGCCCGCCGGAATTCAAAGTTTGAATTGCACGCCAATTTGCAGCCCGGCGGCAGTGGCATGTTAGCGCCGCTGTCGCTGAAGCCAGGTGACAGGCGCTAACGCGCCACTGTTGCCAGGATACACAGGGAATCCGCCGCCCCCACCTTGCCTCCCGCTGTTCTCACCTATCTGTACACAGGGCGGGCTGAGTGATGTCACATCAGCCCGTCCTGTGAACAGACGGGTGAGAACAGCGGGAGGCGAGGGGGATACTGCCTCCCACCCCACCCACTTCCATACTGCCCCCCCTTGCCTCCCGCTGTTCTCACCCGTCTTCTCAGTCACTGCGGTCATGTGACAGGGTGGGCTGATGTGACATCTCACAGCCCGCCCTGTCACATGACAACTACAGAAGATGAGTGAGAACAGAGGAGGGCGAGGGGGATCTTGCCCCCCGCCTCCATTGTGCCCCCCGCATCCATCGCATCCCCGCACATCCATCCTGACCCTCTTCTTCCCCCGGCGCCATGCTGTTCCCCCACGGCTCCATATTGCCCCCCCCCCCCGCATCCATCCTGCCCCTCCCACGCATCTATTCTTCCGCATCTATTCTCCCCCCCGCCTCTATCCTGCCCCTCCCCCCGCATCCATCTTACCCCCCCACCGCATCCATCCTGCTGCCCCCCCCGCCGGCTCCATCCTGCCTCCCCCTCGGCTCCATCCTGCCCCCCCTGGCTCCATCCTGCCAACCCCCCCCTGGCTCCATCCTGCCTCACTCGCTCCATCATGTCCCCCCTCCCCCCCGCCTGCATCCTGCCTTGCTTGCTCCATCCTGCCCCCCCACCCCGGCTCCATCCTGCCTTGCTTGCTCCATCCCGCCCCTCTGGCTCCATCCTGCCCGCCCCCTGGCTGCATACTGCCCCTCATGGCTCCATCCTGCCTCCCCACCACCATCCTGTACCCCCCCGGCCACCATCCTGCTCCTCCAGCTCCATTTTGCTCCTCCGGCTCCATCCTGCCCCGCTCGCTCCATCCTGCCCCCCGGCTACCATCCTGCCCCCCCGGCCACCATCCTGCCCCCCCACCATCATTCTGCCTCGCTCGCTCCATCCTGCCCCTCCCGACTCCATCCTGCCCCCGCTCGCTCCATCCTGCTCCCGCCGGCTCCATCCCGCCCCCGCCGGCTCCATCCCGCCCCCGCCGGCTCCATCCCGCCCCCGCCGGCTCCATCCCGCCCCCGCCGGCTCCATCCCGCCCCCGCCGGCTCCATCCCGCCCCCGCCGGCTCCATCCCGCCCCCGCCAGCTCCATCCTGTCCCCCCCGCCACCATCCTGCTCCTCCGGCTCCATCCTGCCCCGCTCGCCGCCATCCTGCTCCTCCGGCTCCATCCTGCCCCGCTCGCCGCCATCCTGCCCCGCTCGCCGCCATCCTGCCCCGCTCGCCGCCATCCTGCCCCGCTCGCCGCCATCCTGCCCCGCTCGCCGCCATCCTGCCCCGCTCGCCGCCATCCTGCCCCGCTCGCCGCCATCCTGCCCCGCTCGCCGCCATCCTGCCCCGCTCGCCGCCATCCTGCCCCGCTCGCCACCATCCTGCCCCGCTCGCCACCATCTTGCCCCGCCGCCACCATCCTGTCTCCCCCGCTCCCGCCACCATCCTGCCCCTCCGGCTCCATCCTGCCCGCTCGCTCCATCCTGCTTCCCTGCCACCATCCTGCCCCCCGCCACCATCCTGTCCCGCTCGCTTAATTCTGCCCCGCTCGCCACCCTCCTGCCCCCACACCCCCGCCACCATCCTGCTCGTCCGGCTCCATCCTGCCACCCCGACACAATCGAGTTCCCCCCCCTTCCGTCACCATTCTGCCCCCCTGCTCCATCCTGTCCCCCCCGGCAGTTAGCGGTCATGTGACCGATCAGCTGATCGGGTTCCCAGGCAACGACGGGTCCTAAAGGCCTGTAGGACCTAGAAGATGGAGGTGGAGTGAGCCGGCGGACAGGTGAGTATCCTCACTGAGGATTTTTTTTACTTTTACTGTGGAGGAGCTGGGGGCCGCAGGGAGCGGAGTATCGCCATATACCATAGTGCTGCTATACATGTACTGTAATGTACCGCCATATACTATAGTGCTGCTATACATGTGCTATAAAATACCACCAAATACTATAGTGCACCTGTACATATACTGTAATATACTGCCATATACTATAGTGCTGCTATACATGTACTGTAATGTACCGTCATATAATATAGTGCTGCTATACATGTACTGTAATGTACCGCCATATACCATAGCGCTGCTATACATGTACTGTAATGTACCGCCATATACTATAGTGCTGCTATACATTTACTGTAATGTACCACCATATACCATAGTGCTGCTATATATACAGTTGTGGCCAAAAGTATTGACACCCCTGCAATTCTGTCAGATAATACTCAGTTTCTTCCTGAAAATGATTGCAATCACAAATTCTTTGGTATTATTATCTTCATTTAATTTGTCTTCAATGTAAAAACACAAAAGAGAATGAAGCAAAAAGCAAAACATTGATCATTTCACACAAAACTCCAAAAATGGGCCAGACAAAAGTATTGGCACCCTCAGCCTAATACTTGGTTGCACAACCTTTAGCCAAAAAACTGCGATCAACCGCTTCCGGTAACCATCAATGAGTTCCTTACAATGCTCTGCTGGAATTTTAGACCATTCTTCTTTGGCAAACTGCTCCAGGTCCCTGATATTTGAAGGGTGCCTTCTCCAAACTGCCATTTTTAGATCTCTCTACAGGTGTTCTATGGGATTCAGGTCTGGACTCATTGCTGCCACCTTAGAAGTCTCCAGTGCTTTCTCTCAAACCATTTTCTAGAGCTTTTTGAAGTGTGTTTTGGGTCATTGTCCTGCTGGAAGACCCATGACCTCTGAGGGAGACCCAGCTTTCTCACACTGGGCCCTACATTATGCTGCAAAATTTGATGGTAGTCTTCAGATTTCATAATGCCATGCACACGGTCAAGCAGTCCAGCGCCAGAGGCAGCAAAGCAACCCCAAAACATCAGGGAACCTCCGCCATGTTTGACTGTAGGGACCGTGTTCTTTTCTTTGAATGCCTCTTTTTTTCTCCTGTAAACTCTATGTTGATGCCTTTGCCCATAAAGCTCTACTTTTGTCTCATCTGACCAGAAAACATTCTTCCAAAACGTTTTAGGCTTTCTCAGGTAAGTTTTGGCAAACTCCAGCCTGGCTTTTTTATGTCTCGGGGGAAGAAGTGGGGTCTTCCTGGGTATCCTACCATACAGTCCCTTTTCATTCAGACACTGACGGATAGTACTGGTTGACACTGTTGTGCCCTCTGACTGCAGGGCAGCTTGAACTTGTTTGGATGTTAGTCGAGGTTCTTTATCCACCATCCACACAATCTTGCGTTGAAATCTCTCATCAATTTTTCTTTTCCGTCAACATCTAGGGAGGTTAGCAACAGTGCCATGGGCTTTAAACTTCTTGATGACACTGTGCACGGTAGACACAGGAACATTCATGTCTTTGGAGATGGACTTGTAGCCTTGAGATTGCTCATGCTTCCTCACATTTTGGTTTCCCAAGTCCTCAGACTTGAGGTTGAGTCAACTTTAATCCATGTCAACTGGCTGCAAGTGTGATTTAGTTATTGCCAACACCTGTTAGGTGCCACAGGTAAGTTACAGGTGCTGTTAATGACACAAATTAGAGAAGCATCACATGATTTTTCTAACAGTGTCAATGCTTTTGTCCACCCCCTTTTTTATGTTTGGTGGAATTATATCCAATTTGGCTTTAGGACAATTCTTTTTGTGTTTTTTCATTGAAGACAAATTAAAAGAAGATAATAATACCAAAGAATTTGTGATTGCAATCATTTTCAGGAAGAAACTGAGTATTATCTGACAGAATTGCAGGGGTGTCAATACTTTTGGCCACAACTGTATATGCATGTGTCGTTCACACTCACGTTGACTTAACAATTTCTGTCAGTCACAGTATGTCAACTACATACATATTCTAGAATACCCGATGCGTTAGAATCGGGCCACTATCTAGTTGTAGTATAAAGCTGGGACTTTTATTCTAGAACTTTTTTATTTCCCCTTATTCCGGTCTTATTGTTAATGTAAAGTGAACCTGTCCCCAGGTTTTCCCCTGTAACCTGCGGCCGCCCCCAGGAAGCTCTTATATACAGCATTGTAGAATTCCGTATAGAAGTCTCTGATCTGTTATTATACTCACGGGGCGGGCTGCTGTAATGGGCGGTGCTGATCTTGGTCCAGCGCCTCCTTTCTCCTTGTGATCGCTGCCTTCTTCCTCTTCCTCTTCCTCCTCCTCCTCTTCTTCATGTGACTCGTCCTCCATCATCCACACAATGTCATCCATTGCTCTCATGCGCACTTCCGGGGGCAGAGCAGAGCATTGTAGTGCAGCGTTCTCTGACCTTTTCCTGCACATTACAACACTTTGCTCTGCCCTCAGCAGAACAAAGAGAAGAGCACATGTGCAGGAGCAATGAAGGCCGGTGAGTGAATGACAGAGGACACGTCATCTGCAAGAAACAGGAAAGAAGGACATCGATCGAAAGCAGAGAGGAGTCTCCGGATCAAGACTAGCGACGTCCATCACACCGGACCGTCCTGTTGGACAATTGATCAGATAATATCTACTATATGTATCAGACATGAACTTACAGGTGCATCTCATCATCAAAAGTTTAATTTTCTCAGATAATGACCTTTGGGTTTCCATTAGCTGTAAGCCATAATCATCAACATTAACAGAAATAAACACATGAAATAGATCACTCTGTAATGACTGTATATAATATATGCCTGGCTAATTCCTGTATTCCATGTGTGTGGACCTATTCCTAAAATTACATTTTAATCTTTATATGACTTCATATTAATATTAATGACCATTATAGTCAGTTTCTCTTTTTTTCAGCCTGTAGGTGAGTATAATAAAAGATCGTTGTTATGCAAATTGTCTTGCGGACATATATACAACATCCTCAGCAAGAGCCAAGCAGGGTTCATGCCAAACCACCGCACCACTGACCTCATCTATACCCTGCACAGCCTCATTCAGAGACACGTCCACAATGCAAAGAACGGGAAGATATACACCTGTTTCGTGGACTTTAATAAGGCCTTTCATGCAGTGTGGCACCCGGGCTTATTCCTGAAACTGCTGGAGAGCGGAATAGGAGGAAAGACCTACGATGTCATCAAAAGCTCCTACACCGAGAACCTCTGCAGCGTGAATGTGAACGGTAGAAGAACGACTCATTTACAGCAGAGCCGTGGAGTCAGACAAGGCTGCAGCCTAATGGCCACTTTACACACACCAACTTATCTGTCCAACTTCTGACCAACTTGCTGGTTGCAGTGAAATCATGGACACATTGCTCCATTGTACACAGTCACAAAATGGAGCAATGTGTCCATGATTTCACTGCAACCAGCAAGTTGGTCAGAAGTTGGACAGATAAGTTGGTGTGTGTAAAGTGGCCATAAGTCCAACGCTCCTCAACATTTACATCAACGAACGGCTACCGCTCTGGAATCCTCCACCGCACCAGGTATCACCCTCCTTGATGCCCGGGTGAAAGTCTTGCTGCACGCAGATGAACTGCTGTTGCTGCTGTCACCAACTGAGAAAGGCCTCCAATACAACCTGAAAATCTTAGAGAAATTCAGCTCCACCTGGGCACTACCGGTCAATCTAAAGAAAGCCAACATCATGGTGCTACAGAGGAGAAAGAGAAGATCAGATAGCGCCCCTCATTTGTCCTCAACAACTGCGCCCTTACAGGAACGGACAAATATGCCTACCTGGACCTGGAGATTCACCGGTCAGAGAGTTTCAAACAAGCCATAGAGACCCTGAAGGACAAGGCCTGCAAAACTTTCTATGCCATCCTAAGGAAACCATCATCTGAAGTCACCAGTGAGGGTCTGGTTAAAAATCTTCGACTCTATCATCACCCCAATCCTCCTGTATGGCAGTGAAGTCTGGGGTCCTCACACCTACCCAGATTGGTCAAGGTGGGATTCCAGCCCAACAGAAATATTCCACCTGGAATTCTGTAAGCCCCTTCTCCAGGTCCACCGGAGACCTCCAACAGTGCTTGTCGGGCCGAGCTAGGCAGATTCCCTCTACGCCTAACGGTTCTAAAGAGGGCGCTGTCATTCCAGGCTCACCTACATAGGAGCAATCCAAGCTCCCATCACCATAAAGCCATAATACAAGTAGGTGAAACAGAAAAACCAGGACCCACGGAGCAGCCCAGCCAAACCCAACACAACCAGAACACCAATCACAGCCTGACAAAAGCCGGAATCCAGAAGATTGCAGACAAAGGCCAGGAGAGGTATGTCAGTGACTGGAAGAACGATATCTTCAGCTCACAGAAACTGACCATGTACCGGAGTCTACAGAGAGACTACAGGCTGGCCCCATATGTGGAGAAACTCCCGGACCCCAGAGACTAGAGACTGGCCCCATATCTGGAGAAACTCCCGGACCCCAGAGACTAGAGACTGGCCCCATATCTGGAGAAACTCCCGGACCTCAGAGACTACAGACTGGCCCCATATCTGGAGAAACTCCCGGACCCCAGAGACTACAGACTGGCCCCATATCTGGGGAAACTCCCGGACCCCAGAGACTACAGACTGGCCCCATATCTGGGGAAACTCCTGGACCCCAGAGACTACAGACTGGCCCCATATCTGGAGAAACTCCCAGACCTCAGATACTACAGACTGGCTCCATATCTGGGGAAACTCCCGGACCCCAGAGACTACAGACTGGCCCCATATCTGGAGAAACTCCCAGACCTCAGATACTACAGACTGGCCCCATATCTGGAGAAACTCCCGGACCCCAGAGACTACAGACTGGCCCCGTATCTGGAGAAACTCCCGGACCCCAGAGACTACAGACTGGCCTCATATCTGGAGAAACTCCCGGACCCCAGAGACTACAGACTGGCCCCATATCTGGAGAAACTCCCGGACCCCAGAGACAACAGACTGGCCCCATATCTGGAGAAACTCCCGGACCCCAGAGACTACAGACTGGCCCCATATCTGGAGAAACTCCCGGACCCCAGAAACCACAAGATCCTCAGCCGATATAGACTCAGTGCCCACAGTCTGGCCATCGAATCTGGCCAACACAGGCAGAGATACAAGCCCAGGGAGGAAAGACTGTGCCAACACTGTGACCAGGAGGCCATAGAGGACGGGAACCACCTCCTGCTACACTGCTCTAAATAGTCGCAAGGGAGGGACACTCACTTCAGGAGACTCTCACATCTCTTCCCAGATTTCATCAACATGAAGGAAGAAGAGAAAATATATATTCTGCTGGGAGAACAAGAGAGAGCAGTGGAGATAGCAGCGCGGTGTGTGAGCGAATATCATAGACTGCAAGAAAGAGAACTATGATGTGCCATGGACTTTATAGCCCCCACCCTGGATCTGCACCCATCTACCCTCCCTATGCCATGGACTTTATAGCCCCCACCCTGGATCTGCCCCCATCCACCTTCCCTATAGCCCCTACCCAACATCCCCACAGTCCCCATCCCTATTCCCTTTTGTACACTTGCTTTGGCAAAACTAATGTGTATTTAGTCCTGCCAATAAAGCTTTTTTGACTCTTGAATCTACAGCATTATAGAATACTACATATAAAGGTATACGGGTGGTGGCTATAATTTATCTGAGGAAAATCTGGTGACCGGTTCCCTTCCATTTTACAGGTTGTAACTATGTGTAGAATCGATCATTAAGATTTAAGAGCGAGACCCTGATCCAATGGTCACCAATAGTCTATTGCTGTGGGGCCAAAATCCTGTGAACCTCCTCCTATCTGCCGACATTCCCAGATCTTCTGATTAGTCGTCCACACGTAACGTCATAATTGCGATGTGACGTTACACCGGGGCATACTAATCAGAAGACCTGTGATACTCACAGGTAGGGCAGAGGCACACTATGCGAGATGCATGCAAGTATCTCACATGCATCTCGCATGGCTCACCAGTCCTGGCGCCGTCCTCTGAACGAGACCATGTCAGCTTCATAGAAGACAATCAGCTGATGCGTTACTGTCCAGAGAGGCAGGGACCGTTCTGGGTGAGTCATGTAAGATACTCGCATGCATCTTGCATAAGGCTGTGCCTGCACGTAGGAGGAGGTTTGCAGGACTTTGGCCCCACAGCAACAGACGAAAGATTTGACTTCTGGACCAAGGTCTCACAAATCATTCTGATCATCTTAGTTGTAATGATTGATACTATACAGTGCATATATGTTTACAAACATGGTGACTGTGTGTGCTGTCCAGCTGAAGTCATTAACCCCTAAGCTTCAGCTTATTGTAAAGCACCACACCCTACATAGACCTTCAGCTGCAAACTGCCAGATATATCTTTAGGTTTCCCTGCTAGTCTCCTGTCTTGTGTTTTCCTGTTTCACCTCGGCCTGTTTTTGGACGCTTCTCCTGCCTCATGATTTTGTACCTTGCTGCCATCTCGGTTTTGACCCGGCTCTGACTATGCTATCGGATCCTGACTTTGTCCTTTTCCTGATCTCATTGCTTTGACTCTGCTTGACGACTTTCCTATTTCTGTACTCAACCCATCCATAGGCTGCAATCTCCTAGACCCTGTTGTAAATCCAGATCCCTGTATAGGGGTTAGAGGGTGTCAGGGATTCTCAGGGCTCTGCCTAACGGAGAGGCTTGTGCCTTGCCTGTTCAAAATAACCCTTTCGTGCCTGTAGCCTCGGACGAACGTCACAATTTCACTGCATTTTGAATTGCGGTTTCCTGCAGGAGTCATATGGTTGGAGCCGCTGTGCAGGGAAACAGTGAAGGGGACGCAGCGGTGATCAGAGCCGCGACTCTCAGGATTAGTGGAGGATCCAGACCTCAGATCCCCGTTGATCACTAAGGCTGGTGTCACACTGCGGTCAGATCAGGTCAGGTTTTGTGTTTCAAAACCAGGAGAGGAACTTGCAGAGAAAAAGTATAATTGAAAGATTGACACCTCTGTTCTAGGTTTTGGAGTCACTCCTGGTTTTGGGTTTTGGCACACAAACCTGACCTGATCTGACCTGATCTGACTGCAGTGTGAAACCAGCCTAAGAGACAGCATGTCCCAGCGATATCCCATCCCCTTATTATCACCAGTAATTGTATTATTATATAGTGATATCCCATCCCCTTATTATCCCAGTAATTGTATTATTATATAGCGATATCCCATCCCCTTATTATCCCCAGTAATTGTATTATTATATAGTGATATCCCATCCCCTTATTATCCCAGTAATTGTATTATTATATAGTGATATCCCATCCCCTTATTACCCCAGTAATTGTATTATTATATAGTGATATCCCATCCCCTTATTATCCCCAGTAATTGTATTATTATATAGTGATATCCCATCCCCTTATTATCCCCAGTAATTGTATTATTATATAGTGATATCCCATCCCCTTATTATCCCAGTAATTGTATTATTATATAGTGATATCCCATCCCCTTATTATCCCCAGTAATTGTATTATTATATAGTGATATCCCGTCCCCTTATTATCCCCAGTAATTGTATTATTATATAGTGATATCCCATCCCCTTATTATCCCCAGTAATTGTATTATTATATAGTGATATCCCATCCCCTTATTATCCCAGTAATTGTATTATTATATAGAGATATCCCATCCCCTTATTATCCCCAGTAATTGTATTATTATATAGTAATATCCCATCCCCTTATTATCCCCAGTAATTGTATTATTATATAGTGATATCCCATCCCCTTATTATCCCAGTAATTGTATTATTATATAGTGATATCCCATCCCCTTATTATCCCAGTAATTGTATTATTATATAGTGATATCCCATCCCCTTATTATCCCAGTAATTGTATTATTATATAGTGATATCCCATCCCCTTATTATCCCAGTAATTGTATTATTATATAGTGATATCCCATCCCCTTATTATCCCAGTAATTGTATTATTATATAGTGATATCCCATCCCCTTATTATCCCCAGTAATTGTATTATTATATAGCGATATCCCATCCCCTTATTATCCCAGTAATTGTATTATTATATAGCGATATCCCATCCCCTTATTATCCCAGTAATTGTATTATTATATAGTGATATCCCATCCCCTTATTATCCCCAGTAATTGTATTATTATATAGTGATATCCCATCCCCTTATTATCCCCAGTAATTGTATTATTATATAGTGATATCCCATCCCCTTATTATCCCCAGTAATTGTATTATTATATAGTGATATCCCATCCCCTTATTATCCCAGTAATTGTATTATTATATAGCGATATCCCATCCCCTTATTATCCCAGTAATTGTATTATTATATAGTGATATCCCATCCCCTTATTATCCCAGTAATTGTATTATTATATAGTGATATCTCATCCCCTTATTATCCCAGTAATTGTATTATTATATAGTGATATCCCATCCCCTTATTATCCCAGTAATTGTATTATTATATAGCGATATCCCATCCCCTTATTATCCCAGTAATTGTATTATTATATAGTGATATCCCATCCCCTTATTATCCCAGTAATTGTATTATTATATAGTGATATCCCATCCCTTATTATCCCAGTAATTGTATTATTATATAGTGATATCCCATCCCCTTATTATCCCAGTAATTGTATTATTATATAGTGACTAGATGGTGGCCCGATTCTAAAGAATCGGGTAGTCTAGAATCCATATATAGTTTATTTACTAATAGTTACGGGAGTGCGGTGAAATGAATTGTGTGTATACAGGCGGCTCTGTGGGTAGCACAGTATACGGTGGCTCAGTGGTTAGCAGTGAGTGTGGTGGCTGAGTGGTTAGCAGAGTATACGGTGGCTCAGTGGTTAGCAGTGAGTGCGGTGGCTCAGTGGTTAGCAGAGTATACGGTGGCTCAGTGGTTAGCAGTGAGTGCGGTGGCTCAGTGGTTAGCAGAGTATACGGTGGCTCAGTGGTTAGCAGAGTATACGGTGGCTCAGTGGTTAGCAGTGAGTGCGGTGGCTCAGTGGTTAGCAGTGAGTGCGGTGGCTCAGTGGTTAGCAGTGAGTGCGGTGGCTCAGTGGTTAGCAGTGAGTGCGGTGGCTCAGTGGTTAGCAGTGAGTGCGGTGAGATTGGTCAGCGCAGCGGCGTGGGCAGAGTGGTCAGCGGGCAGAGGCGGCTGGGCAGAGGACAGGGGGCAGAGGCGGCTGGGCAGAGGACAGGGGGCAGAGGCGGCTGGGCAGAGGACAGGGGGCAGAGGACAGGGGGCAGAGGACAGGGGGCAGAGGACAGGGGGCAGAGGACATGGGGCAGAGGCGGCTGGGCAGAGGACAGGGGGCAGAGTCGGCTGGGCAGAGGACAGGGGGCAGAGGACAGGGGGCAGAGGCGGCTGGGCAGAGGACACAGGGGCAGAGGACACAGGGGGCAGAGGACACAGGGGGCAGAGGACACAGGGGGCAGAGGACGCAGGGGGCAGAGGACAGGGGGCAGAGGACGCAGAGGACAGGGGGCAGAGGACGCAGAGGACAGGGGGCAGAGGACGCAGAGGACGGGGCAGAGGACGCAGAGGACAGGGGGCAGAGGACACAGAGGGGACAGAGGAGGCAGAGGACACAGAGGGGGCAGAGGACAGGGGGCAGAGGACACAGAGGGGGCAGAGGACACAGAGGGGGCAGAGGACACAGAGGGGGCAGAGGACACAGAGGGGGCAGAGGACACAGAGGACGCAGAGGACAGGGGGCAGAGGACGCAGAGGACAGGGGGCAGAGGACGCAGAGGACAGGGGGCAGAGGACGCAGAGGACAGGGGGCAGAGGACGCAGAGGACAGGGGGCAGAGGACACAGAGGGGGCAGGGGGCAGAGGACGCAGAGGACAGGGGGCAGAGGACACAGAGGGGGCAGAGGACAGGGGGCAGAGGACAGGGGGCAGAGGACAGGAGGCAGAGGACAGGGGGCAGAGGACAGGGGGCAGAGGACGCAGAGGACAGGGGGCAGAGGACGCAGAGGGACACAGAGGGGGCAGAGGACACAGAGGGGGCAGAGGACACAGAGGGGGCAGAGGACACAGAGGGGGCAGAGGACACAGAGGGGGCAGAGGACACAGAGGGGGCAGAGGACACAGAGGGGGCAGAGGACACAGAGGGGGCAGAGGACACAGAGGGGGCAGAGGACACAGAGGGGGCAGAGGACAGGGGGCAGAGGACAGGGGGCAGAGGACAGGAGGGCAGAGGACAGGGGGCAGAGGACAGGGGGGCAGAGGACATAGAGGGGGCAGAGGACGCAGAGGGGGCAGAGGACGCAGAGGACACAGAGGACGCAGAGGACACAGAGGGGGCAGAGGACACAAAGGGGGCAGAGGACACAAAGGGGGCAGAGGACACAGAGGGGGCAGAAGACAGGGGGCAGAGGACACAAAGGGGGCAGGGGGCAGAGGACGCAGAGGACAGGGGGCAGAGGACACAAAGGGGACAGGGGGCAGAGGACACAAAGGGGGCAGGGGGCAGAGGACGCAGAGGACAGGGGGCAGAGGGCACAGAGGACGCAGAGTACAGGGGGCAGAGGACAGGGGGCAGAGGACGCAGAGGACAGGGGGCAGAGGACACAGAGGGGCAGAGGACAGGGGTCAGAGGACACAGAGAGGGCAGAGAACACAGAGGGGGCAGAGGACACAGAGGGGGCAGAGGACACAGAGGGGCCAGAGGACGCAGAGGGGCCAGAGGACGCAGAGGACGCAGAGGACAGGGGGCAGAGGACGCAGAGGACAGGGGGCAGAGGACGCAGAGGACAGGGGGCAGAGGACGCAGAGGACAGGGGGCAGAGGACGCAGAGGACAGGGGGCAGAGGACGCAGAGGACAGGGGGCAGAGGACGCAATAGGACAGGGGGCAGAGGACGCAGAGGACAGGGGGCAGAGGACGCAGAGGACAGGGGGCAGAGGACGCAGAGGACAGGGGGCAGAGGACACAGAGGACAGGGGGCAGAGGACACAGAGGGGGCAGAGGAGGCAGAGGACACAGAGGGGGCAGAGGACAGGGGGCAGAGGACACAGAGGGGCAGAGGACGCAAAGGACAGGGGGCAGAGGACACAGATTGGGCAGAGGACGCAGAGGACAGGGGGCAGAGGACGCAGAGGGGGCAGGGGGCAGAGGACAGGGGGCAGAGGACAGGGGGCAGAGGACAGGGGGCAGAGGACGCAGAGGGGGCAGAGGACAGGGGGCAGAGGACAGGGGGCAGAGGACAGGGGGCAGAGGACGCAGAGGACAGGGGGCAGAGGACACAGAGGGGGCAGAGGACAGGGGTCAGAGGACACAGAGGGGGCAGAGGACACAGAGGGGGCAGAGGACACAGAGGGGGCAGAGGACACAGAGGGGGAAGAGGACACAGAGGGGGCAGAGGACGCAGAGGGCAGGGGGCAGAGGACGCAGAGGACGCAGAGGACACAGAGGACGCAGAGGACAGGGGGCAGAGGACACAGAGGGGGCAGAGGACACAGAGGGGGCAGAGGACACAGAGGGGGCAGAGGACACAGAGGGGGCAGAGGACACAGAGGGGGCAGAGGACACAGAGGGGGCAGAGGACGCGGGGCAGAGGACACAGAGGGGGCAGAGGACGCGGGGCAGAGGACACAGAGGGGGCAGAGGACGCAGAGGACACGGGGCAGAGGACAGGGGGCAGAGGACACAGAGGGGGCAGAGGACGCAGAGGACACAGAGGGGGCAGAGGACGCAGAGGACACAGAGGACAGGGGGCAGAGGACACAGAGGACAGGGGGCAGAGGAGGCAGGAGCGACCGCGGGCAGAGGAGGCAGGAGGGGGCGCAGGCACAGGAGTATGGAGCGGCGGCGGGCACAGGAGTGTGGAGCGGCGGCGGGCACAGGAGTGTGGAGCGGCGGCGGGCACAGGAGTGTGGAGCGGCGGCGGGCACAGGAGGCGCCGGTGCATGTAGCCGGGCGCCGTCCGGCTACAGTGCACTGGTGACGTCACCAGCCCTGGGCGAAGACCATCACGGAAGTGGGCGTGGTCTTCCCCGGAAGTGGGCTTCGGGTTTTATATAGTAGATATCCCATCCCCTTGTTATCCCCAGTAATTGTATTATTATATAGTGATATCCCATCCCCTTATTATCCCCAGTAATTGTATTATTATATAGTGATATCCCATCCCCTTATTATCCCAGTAATTGTATTATTATATAGTGATATCCCATCCCTTATTATCCCAGTAATTGTATTATTATATAGTGATATCCCATCCCCTTATTATCCCAGTAATTGTATTATTATATAGTGATATCCCATCCCCTTATTATCCCCAGTAATTGTATTATTATATAGGGATATCCCATCCCCTTATTATCCCCAGTAATTGTATTATTATATAGTGATATCCCATCCCTTATTATCCCCAGTAATTGTATTATTATATAGTGATATCCCATCCCCTTATTATCCCAGTAATTGTATTATTATATAGTGATATCCCATCCCCTTATTATCCCCAGTAATTGTATTATTATATAGTGATATCCCATCCCCTTATTATCCCAGTAATTGTATTATTATATAGTGATATCCCTTCCCCTTATTATCCCCAGTAATTGTATTATTATATAGTGATATCCCATCCCCTTATTATCCCCAGTAATTGTATTATTATATAGTGATATCCCATCCCCTTATTATCCCCAGTAATTGTATTATTATATAGTGATATCCCATCCCCTTATTATCCCCAGTAATTGTATTATTATATAGTGATATCCCATCCCCTTATTATCCCCAGTAATTGTATTATTATATAGTGATATCCCATCCCCTTATTATCTCCAGTAATTGTATTATTATATAGTGATATCCCATCCCCTTATTATCTCCAGTAATTGTATTATTATATAGTGATATCCCATCCCCTTATTATCCCCAGTAATTGTATTATTATATAGTGATATCCCATCCCCTTATTATCCCCAGTAATTGTATTATTATATAGTGATATCCCATCCCCTTATTATCCCCAGTAATTGTATTATTATATAGTGATATCCCATCCCCTTATTATCCCCAGTAATTGTATTATTATATAGTGATATCCCATCCCCTTATTATCCCCAGTAATTGTATTATTATATAGTGATATCCCATCCCCTTATTATCTCCAGTAATTGTATTATTATATAGTGATATCCCATCCCCTTATTATCCCAGTAATTGTATTATTATATAGTGATATCCCATCCCCTTATTATCCCAGTAATTGTATTATTATATAGTGATATCCCATCCCCTTATTATCCCCAGTAATTGTATTATTATATAGTGATATCCCGTCCCCTTATTATCCCCAGTAATTGTATTATTATATAGTGATATCCCGTCCCCTTATTATCCCCAGTAATTGTATTATTATATAGCGATATCCCATCCCCTTATTATCCCAGTAATTGTATTATTATATAGCGATATCCCATCCCCTTATTATCCCCAGTAATTGTATTATTATATAGTGATATCCCATCCCCTTATTATCCCAGTAATTGTATTATTATATAGTGATATCCCATCCCCTTATTATCCCCAGTAAATGTATTATTATATAGTGATATCCCATCCCCTTATTATCCCAGTAATTGTATTATTATATAGGATTCTTTAGGATCTTACATGGGATCACCTTCTTGTGATTCAGGTCTCTACA
This sequence comes from Allobates femoralis, assembly GCA_033576535.1. Lineage (NCBI taxonomy): Eukaryota > Metazoa > Chordata > Amphibia > Anura > Aromobatidae > Allobates > Allobates femoralis. Next base: position 19,796,833 of record JARQOC010000006.1, read on the forward strand.
ATATCGGATCCTCTCGGCTGATATCTTCTATATAAGAGAATTCTCCTGATTCACCTGTGAAGGATGGATAGATCCAGAGATGGAGAGATGGTGGAGAGTATACTGAATATCACCCTAGAGATCCTCTTCCGGATTACTGGAGAGGTGATGTGACCTCATCACAATCTCTGACATCATTCTCCTCTATTGTAATAACATGTCTGTAGTGATATCTATTACTGTGTCTCCATACTCAGGATTACACAGTGGTGAAGAAGATCCCTACTGATCGCTGTCAGGACCCAGTATCTGATGGATGGGGAGGACCCCTGAGCCCAATCCCGGGGTCTCCACCGCACCCGCGGATACATGAGGACATCAATGAGCAGAAGATCCTAGAACTCACCTACAAGATGATTGAGCTGCTGACTGGAGAGGTGACAGTGCTGGGAATGCTGGGACATTATACAGTAACGCTATGAAGGGATCGGGGGATGACAATGGGATCATTGTATGTGTCAGGTTCCTATAAGGTGTCAGGATGTCGCCGTCTATTTCTCCATGGAGGAGTGGGAGTATCTAGAAGGACACAAGGATCGGTACAAGGACGTCATGATGGAGGATCACCAGCCCCGCACATCACCAGGTAATAGACACCACTAAATACACACATCTGTTATAGGGGGAGGGGGGGGGGGGGGCTGCTATAGGAAAATCTTGTAAAGTTGACAAGACGCTAAAAATTTGAAAAATACAAAATAAATAAGATTCCCCTTCCTGAGCCCCCACTGCTCGCTCCATGGTCATGTGATTCTGGCCATCAAACACTAGAACAGCAGCGGTGATGTGTTTGTTGGTCACGGCTGCGGCCGATGATGAGACGTCTCTGCTTCCTCCATTGTAGCACACAGCACCGGCACTTGTGTCCTGGATGCAGAGTGTCTGATCACAGGCTCCTCCATATTAATGACGGGAGCGGTGTGTGATCAGAGGATACGGCTGTCGTAAGAAGGAGCCAAAACAGCAGAACGTCTGATAAATCTTATTACTACAATTGTTACAATCATTGCATTTCTTAAGGAGTTTCCCAAAGTGGCCAAACACTAAATCACTTCTATATAAAGAATGGATTAATTTCCTTATGTGTTTCCTACAGTAAGAACCAGTAAGAGGACGACACCAGAGAGACATCCGGACCTCAGGACTGCTCACCGGATCATCAGGTCGGTGGATTTATATGGAAGATGTGCAGCTATTTGCTGTAATGTGATTTTGGTCGTCCTGCTGATTAAAGGGATATTCCCAAAACTACAAGATATTCTGACCACTGGGATCTCCATCGATCCTAAGATTGGGGCTCTGTAACCCCGAGAATGTGGCTCTGCAGCCCAGTCTACAAAGAGCAAATGTGCACATGCTCAACCTCCGCTTTATTCATTGTCAATGTGACTGTGAAGTGCAGCGCTCGACTATTTACATCAGTCCCATAGACAATGAATGGAGCAGAAGCCGAGCATGAGCACCTTCCCTTTCTCAGTATGGGGCTGCAGAGCCGCATTCTCAGGATCTCTGGATCAGCTGGGGGTCCCAGCAGTCGCCCCCGCCAATCTACAATGGATAGGGGATAACTTGCTTTTGGGGGGAAATAACCCTTTAATGATCTTTTCTGCTCATCTCTTCATTCCATGTGACTTGTCCAAGTATCTGGTCACATTTATCCTATTTGTTTCACAGCTTGTGAATGGGGATGAAGTTCTGAACCATTGTAACACTCCAGACATAATGGTAAAAGAAGAGAAATATGTGAGCGGTGATGAGCAGAGGAACGAGGAGATTCCTACAGATAACGGCTCGGGTGAGGAGGAAATGCTGATTATGGTTTTGACTTCTTCATTTCATACAACAGTTTTATATTGAATTTGGTAAAGTGGATCTCTTACCAGATTTCACTGTCACCAGATAATCCACCTACCTTATTAAATAGATCTCTGAGATCAGTAGAGGGGGGTGTACTTTATATTTTAAACTGATATTCGGAATGACTGTAAAATTCTGATATTACATTGATCATTTTGAGCTCCAGCTGGACTCATGATCTGCTCATGTGAAATCCATTGTGATCTGGAATGTCACAGTAAGTTCACCAGCCTCATCAGGTCTCAGGTGAGCTCTAGGCTGCCACAATAAAAGGCCGCTCTACAATGTGCAGTTTTATCACACAGCACAATGCACAGATGTGGCAGGTATGAGGGAGCGTGCAGTTGGCAGCTGACTGCAGGAATGTCACCTGTTGCTCTTGAATTGAATGATTATTTCTCTACCATAAGTCGTCTCCAAAGACATTTCTGAGAATTTGGCAGAACATCCAACCGGCCTCACAATCACAGACCACATGTAACCACACCAGCCCAGGACCTCCACATCCAGCAGCTTCACCTCCAAGATCATCTGAGACCGACCACCCGGGCAGCGGCTGCAACAATCGGTGCATAACCAAAGAATTTCTGCACAAACTGTCAGAGGCGTCTCAGGGAAGCTCATCTGCAGCTCGTGGTCCTCATCGAAGTCTCCACCTGACTGCAGCTTGTCGTCCATATTGGCGTCTCCACCTGACTGTAGTTTGTTGTCATAACTAATTTAACTGGGCAAATTCTCAGTCTATGTCATTTTGCACATTGGAGAGGTTTTCATGTTGCAGCATGATAATGCTCGGCCCCAGGCTCCAATTCCTGGAAGCTGAAAACATCCCAGTTTTTGCATGGTCAGTGTGGCGCCCTGTGGTCTGGCTGCCACAATGATATTTAAAGTAATCGGTAATAATGCCATGTCTGGGGAGAATTTCGGTACCCTCTTCTGGACTCCTGAAGCATCCACACACCACCTGAACTCTAACCAGAGGGCTGGGCTCAAGAGGCCTGTTTGGGGCTGTGACAGACTCTGGCTGGATGGAGGGGCAAGCTGTAATGGGTAGTAGAGAGGGGTAGGCAAGGGAGACATAATTCTGCAGCCGGCTGTGAGGCTGGGCAGAAGAACAAGCTGCAAGCAGGACATCAGGTCCTAAGTGGCCAAGTGTTCCATATCCTGGCCAGAGAAACTGGAGGCAGCTGAGTTTCATGCTCAGTGGTCACACTACATGGGACTATCGGAGGCACGGAAATAAAGAGGACTAGAAAGCTGGTGGGTACAGCTGCATACTGAGTCCGCATTGCCTGCCTGGCTGGAGGTCATCCACAGGGAAGCTACAGGGGGAACAGGAAAGCTTCAGGCACCTACAACCTCATCCTAAAGAGAAGTCATGTGGTAGCCCATATACCTGTCTGGCAGAGCGGTTCCTAGTTCTTCTCAGACTGGCCAGACAGTATAGAAAACAAATAGGCGGCACTCACCGTGTGTTTGTAGGTGCTTTCTTTATTGAAGAGGTGCGGGGAGGGGGTGCATGAAGGTACAGACGACAGGTCCTGTTGTGCGGTTTGCCCGCTTCTAGACCTGTAGAAGCGGGCAAACCGCGAAACAGGACCTGTCGTCTGTACCTTCATGCACCCCCTCCCCGTACCTCTTCAATAAAGAAAGCACCTACAAACACATGGTGAGTGCCGCCTATTTGTTTTCTATACTTGGACTGTAAATGCTTGACTGGCTGATGCAGGCGTAGCACCACCAGGTGGCTGGGGATAAGGCAGCGGTCTGTCTTTATGGAGGAATAAGAAAGACCAATAGCCCTGAAGGTGCCCGGTGCCCCTACCTTTCTATACTACATTAAAAGGTAAAGAACTAAAGAGACTGTCTCCATGCCATCTTCCTACCGCACCCCTGCTTACATTGCTTCCCAACTACCATCACCATCATCACCTCAATTCTCAATGGCCAGTCCCGTGTTAGAGGGGGTTATACCATCACACTGCCACGACATCTGTCTGCGTGCTGCTCCGGCCACCTAGTGCCTGGATACCTTCAGTTGGTCTCACAAACTCTTTTGTTTTTATTTTCTTGTTCTCCATTTTTCCTTCATCTCTTTTGATGTGGCCAGGGCTACAGCACAGGATTAGCTACCGTCATTCTACTGACTGACCGGACCCTGATGCTGAGTACCCCGGCCCTGCTGACTCCACATCAGCATACTCACAGACATGTCACCCATTGAGCATGTTTGGAATGCTCTGGATACGACTAGCGATGGACAAACCCAAACTGTAAAGTTCGTGGTCCGTACCGAACACCTAGTGTGCGGACATAGACCCTGAACACGGACTTCCCTGAGAAGTCTGTGTTACTGTTCGGGTTCAACTATGAGAGCTGGAAAAATAAGAAAAATAGTGATTAAAACAGCAGCTTTATACTTACCGAGAACCGCACGCTTGCACTTCTGGGCCGCTCATTACCTTCCTGATTATTCACTGCACTCTGCCTCCAACAGCCAATCACAGACACCCACTCTCTGTGACAGACCAGATGGACTGCTGGGAGCTAGCGGGGGGGAGCGCTAGTGGTTTGCGCTGGTGGTGGGCAGCATTAGGATCCATATTCCTACACCCATGAGGGTGTATGGGGCGGAAGTGACCTAGGCGGACATCCAGACGGAAGGAGACAACTTGCAATTATATATATTAGATAAAGTCTATGACTGGACTGGCACCCCGGGTCCTAAGCGTACTCCTAAATCAATATTGAAAATACGCCGTTAAAATAAGGGTAACACTACTCCTCACCACTTTGTGAGAAACCTCACTGTAAAAAACACTTCTTTATTGATGACAAAGGTGCCACAGATCCTCCAGACACAGCGGTGTTCACTAACCCATATAGGTCCTTGGATTTTTCATCACAATGTGCTATTCTTTGCTTGGAAGATCCGGATGGAGAACAATCACAAAGTAGAAAAGTGAGCAACCTGTCCAATAGAATCCGGTCCACAATGTATGGACACATTTCACTCAGTCATTGTACTTGACTTGAAATCACTTTAAAGATTCTAGGTCTGGGGAACTCGCTATCTACCTTTATAGAGAGGAGTTTGCCTGCAGCCACAAGGAGACACATAAGTTGATAAGGAGACTTAAAGCCGTATCCCTCCTCTGGGAAATATGCAAATTGTCACTTCAATGAAGGAGTGGATGAACTCTAGCGCCACCTTTAGGTAACTCCTCAAAGTCATAATGGATCCTTTAACAAGCCTTTTAATATGATCAAGGATTTGTGCCAGATCAGAACCCCAAACTACAGATGCTGTGTTTCGGGTTGACTGCCCCTCATTAGTGCAGTGTGTGGGATATTCTGATCTGACTGTGTGAGAGGCTGAGACGAGGTCTGGGGAATTGGCTATCTACCTTATAGATAGATAGCTGGTTCCTCAGACCTTGTCTCAGCCTCTCATGCAGTCAGATCAGACTCGACTATGACTTTGAGGATTGCTACGTAAAAGATTCTATTAATTCTAAAGATTAAAAAAAAACAATCTTTCTACAAAATAGCGACAATCTCTGCTTGAATTAAAAAAACTGCAGGATGTGGTGTCCCGCTTGTGGGATAAAGGTGGCGTCGTGGTAATTATGAATGCAGATGATTACTGTTTATTCCAAGCTGGACGCTAATCCTACCAAAAGGATTTTGGAACAGACTTAGTCTATTTTAGCAAAAGGTGTTTCCTCTGTTTTTTTACAAAAAGCCATCCGGCTATCTCACTATTATTTATCCTGTTGTCCCAATTATGCACGGTTTACCAAAAATACATAAAAATATATTTCCTCCACCTATAAGACCGATCATCTCTGGAATAGGTTCTGTAACCGAGCATTTAGGCGAGTGGCTCGATCATTTACTCCAGAAGACATCCTAGAGGAGCTTTCTAATACAAACCTGGAGTGATCACTGTGTATAGATCAGCAGTGATGTAATCTCATTATATACGTCTATTCCTATTGACGTTGCTCTTTCTGTTCTGAATTTCCATCTGTCTAAATATAGTGATTATAATGTCGAGCTGCAGCTTTTTATTGTTGATACTATTTTGTTCCTGATGAATAACAACTTCTTCCTATTCAATTTCTCCTACGATACAGGTGATTCCTGTGGGTGAATTTACCCGCTCCTTCAGAAATTGCAGCAATGCAGCTTCATATCAGAATGTAATCAAAGATAATGTATCATCGTTTAAGTGACAGAGGTTATCCAGCCTGTTTACTTTAAAAAAGCTCACAACATGGTCGGTGTAAAAAAAACGTAGTGATCTATTACAGCAGTATCGCATTGACCAGCTCAGTATAAAGCCAGATAAAAGACAATAAGGGTTCTGATCACAAACTCGTACTATCTGTTCAGTACAATCCGTATTTCAGGGAAATCTCTGGTATTAATTCTGAAGAATTTATTCATCTTGCATGAGGATCCGGTGCTCACCACTATTTTTTCTGCAGGTTGTAATGTTGCTAAAAACACACCATCCATAGAGAATATTCTTTCTCCTAGTTTCTTCACTCTGAAAAAAAACTCCCCAAGCTAGTTAAGGCCGGCTTCACATCATGGCTAAATCCGATCCGGGGCTGTCAGGGGTGACAGCCCTGGACCAGATCTGGACACAGAACTGGAGGGCCAAATATGCCCTCCGGTCCGGTGTCCAGCCGGATGCCTCAATTGCAGCTGCTGATAATTCAAGATCGCGGGGTGCGAGCTACGGTCCTGAACTGTCAGCAGGGGACAGCTCTGTGGTGCTGAAGTTCAGCGCCGAGCAGCGCTGAGCTTCAGCACCCATCTTCCGGATGCGGCTTCGGTGCGATCCGGCGCCATAGACCCCCGTGTTGGAGGGCGCTGGATCACACCGGGGGAGGATCTGGGAGCATCCAGGAGGATCAGCTTTTTTCCCCAGGACACACAAATGCTGCATGCAGCATTTTTGTGTCTTTGTGAAAAATCCAAATCCTCCCAGATTCTCCCGGACAGATGGTAACCGGATGGCAGATAGCTGCCATCCGGCTCCATCCAGCCCCAAAGCATACTATGAGGCTGAAATCCGGTCTGGGCTGTCAGGTTCACAACGGACAGCCCCAGATCGGATTTAACCATGGTGTGAAACCAGCCTAACACACAAAGGCTTTTTGCATATCGCTGCCACACTTGTACTTTGATGATCAGATGTACTTCTTTTTAGGATGTCTCCCACTCCCATTCATTCCCAATTTGCAGCTTTAGTAACTGCAATACTAAAAATGTAGTCTATTGTATCGGATGGACCTCATGTGACCTCAGTTACATTGGATGCACAACCCGCAAACTAAAAATCCATATTAATGAACATGTTCAAGACATAATTAATTACAATCCTACACTAAATACGGCAGCTGCCTCTAAAGATTTTGTTTCCCAACATAATTCCGGCATTGCCACTATGCCAATTTTTGGTTTGGAGAAATGAACCCCTCCTGTTCGGGGTGGAGATACCAAGCGCCGATTACTAACCAGAGAAACGTACTGGATTTTTGTGTTTGGTACCAGATACCCTGACGGCTTAAATTGAAGACGTGACGTCATGTTTCATTACTAATGTTGTTGTTATTAATAAATCACTGATTTCTACTATCCTAATAGATTATATTATCAGAAAAAAATTCTGACAACAAAAGTATATGATTATTATCATCTAATTACACAAACTCCATATATAATTTATGATATATGCTTTATTTCATTTTTATCATGTTCTATGTTAATCTTATGGCTCTGTTGCACCTTTTTTGTATTGAATGCATTTGCTATTAATGTATGAGGTCTGCACTGAGGTAGTGCTTTACTAGGCAACTTAATTATCACACCTGCATAAATGATTAACAGATTTCCTCCCATTATGTCTAGCCTATATAGCACTTGCCTTTATTCACACCTTCAGGCTTGACAAAGGATTCTGTCTGAAACGTGTTGCCTTGCGCAACGGCTTCCTGCCATGTTATTCACATGCTGCCTGTGTCTTCACTGTGCTGTAATTGGAAGTTGGAAGAATAATTGAATACAACTCCAATTTCTGATGGAAGCTGGTCCACTTTTCCTCTTATTTAACTACTCCACAGCCCAGATTCCGCCCCCACCCATTGTGCTGGCGTCTGTAATTGGTTGCCATTTGCAATGAACCTTCCGACATAAGAGTATAAAAATAAGAAAAAAAAAATTGCGTAACTGTCCCCTGTATTTTTGATTCTCTCATGCAGATCAAGCAGCCAGCTAAGGCTGCCTTCACACTGCGGTCAGGTCCGAACTGGGGCTGTCAGGAGTGACCGCCCCGGACCGAATTTTGGCCCCATAGTATTCCTATGGGAGCAGATGGAGCTGGATGGCAGCTATCTGCCATCCAGCTTCCATCTCTCCGGAAGAATCCAGGAGAATTCGGATCTTTCTCCCGGACACAAAAACGTTGCTTGCAATCTCCCCAAAATTTGCATCTCCCGGATTCCCCCGGATCCTTCCGGGGCAATCCGGCGCTCCCTTAACATGGGAGCCTATGGGGCCGGATAGCCCCGAACCGGGAGGATCTGGGAACCGGACACCTGCGGCTGCACGCCGCTGTTATTTCTGGATTGCGGCTAGCTCCCTGCGAGCTGTGGTCCTGAATCATCAGCAGCGGCAGCTGCATCTGGCTGCACACCGGACCAGAGGGCATATCGGACCTGATTGCAGTGTGAAGGCAGCCTATAGGTTGCCACCCAGAGATACCTGGCTTTACCTTAGCTGGCAATCAAAAATACAGGGCCTCCATTATCTTTTATGGGCTTTGTCCTTTTTTAATTGCCAACCAAGGTAATAGCTAGGCTCTTCCCCATGCCCTGGTGTGGTGGCATCAGGATGATAGTGGGATTAAATGACAGCTGAGTATTGACATCTGTCATTTGTATAAATCAATGTTTATTAACTTTTGGGTGATAACAATGTCCAAAACGAATGGTACACAAAAAACCATTAGCATGTTGTATACAAATAACACAATAAACTAGGAAACTATCCATGTGGCATACTGCAGACTCATACATTTGACCAATACGGGCCACACGGGATATGACCCTAGATGAGGCCATTCATCTCCTTGACATATGATCATGTTAATACAATGAACGTGTATTGAGTCGTATGAGCAGCATTGTTTAAAGAATCTCATGTACAGTAGAGTACTCTAAGCATATAACATATTTAGTAAGTAAGTAGAAAGGATAGAAAGGAAAGTAAAGAAGGAGAAAGAATAATTTTGGAGAGTGGGAGAGAGAGGGAGTAAAAGAGATTGGGGTCAAAGGAACTGGAAGGGTCAGTAATCTCATATACAAGTAGTCGGTGTCATGGGTTTTAGGTGTCTATTTAGCTATGTTGTGTCAACCAAGACTTTAAGGATTCAGATTCTTGTACCAGTAACCATGGTGCCCACAAGTCACAGTGTCTCGTGATACTACCTTCATCCGGCATACTATGAGCAATCAATTCCTCTAATCTACAGGAGTTATTCAGTTCATGGACTAAATCTCCCCTAGTCGGGCGTTCTGGCTTCAACCACAATCTGGATATAAGGAGTCTCGCTGCCGTGAGAAAATAACGGAGGAGGGATTTTTTGAATTTAGCAATGGACATACTCGAGCACGATAGTAAAGCCAGCTGTGCATCAATTTTTATATGAGTGTGGGTTGTCTCACCAAACAGGTCCTCCACATCGCTCCAGAAGGTACGCAGGCGGTCGCACCCCCACCATATATGGAGATAAGTGCCTCTTTGGCCACACTGTCTCCAACAATCAGCCGATTTGGAAGGAAACAGTCTGTTGATCTCCGCTGGGCATCTGTACCATCGTGCCGCTATCCTGTAGTTGCGGTCTTGTGAATCGACAGACATAGAGGATTTGCGGATAAAGAGAAAAATTTTTCCCATTCCAATGTAGTGAAAGTCCTATTAAGATCATGCTCCCATCTAGTGGTGAAGGTGGGCATAGTGTCTGTGGAACCTCCCGCCAAATCTTGGAATAATTTGTATAAGGTAGAAACTGTACGGTCCAGAGGACAGCCGTCTGTGCACCACTTCTCAAATTGGGTTAGTGGTCGAAAGACATTAGATCTGGGTAGAGACCGGACGTAGTGTTTCAGTCTGGCCATGTGAAACCAGGCGTCCGGGGGTGGGACCAAGCCAGGAAACAGGCACCCAATGTCACTGACCATATCGTCTTTGATGAAGCAAGCTAAGGTCGGGTGGGAGGATCTGTCCAGATGTAGAAACCCCGTTCGTTTTGACTCATTCTAAACTGAGGATTACCGAAAATTGGTGTCATGGGTCCTGGGATCGTCGTTAGTCGTAAAGTCTTGTTGTATCTTTGAATAAATAGTTTCAGTTGTTTAGTAATGAAACCACCTGATATCCCTGGTAACATCCCTCCAGACCAGATCTCTGATAGAGGGTGAGAGGTAGACAAACATCTCTCGCTATGGGTCCATTTTTTGGGTTTTTCCAATTGAAACAGGTCTATGATGCATTTACCCATGGAGGCAAGATGGTACAACTGAAAATCTGGGAGACCCACCCCCCTCTCTCAACCCTTCGGGTCAGAAGACGGTACGCTAGTCTGGCTCGTTTATGGGACCATATAAATTTGATGACCATGGTCTTCAGCCTAGAGAAGAAAGAGGCGGGAAGAAGGTATGGGATGGTCTGGAAATAATACAATAATCTAGGAAGAAGGTCCATCCGGACTGCATTGACCCGCCCCATCCATGATAATGAGAGTTTATGCCATTTGCTAAGATCTGTCTCCACTTGTTTTAGTAGAGGCTGATAGTTCAGGGAGAAACAGGGTAGCCGGATCATTTGTCAGGTGGATGCCGAGGTATTTAAGGGCGTCTTGCTTCCACCTGAACCCATAATCAGACTTTAACAGACGAACCACCACCTCTGGGAGGGATACGTTCAGCATGTCTGATTTTGACATATTGATTTTAAAGTTGCTCAACTGCCCATACCTACGTATTTCGGCAAGACAGTTCGGGAGGCTGATCAATGGGTTGGACAAATATAGAAGCAAGTCGTCCGCAAATAGGGCTAATTTGTGTTCCCCCCCATTCATTGGGACCCCACTTATGGAAGTATTGCCCCTAAGAGAGGAGGCCAGGGATTCCATACACAGGACATAAACCAGAGGGGAGAGCGGACAACCCTGTCTTGTGCCATTGGATATGTTGAACGGCACAGAGAGGGATCCGTTAATGCTAATACGTGCAGTAGGACCCGCGTACAGCGCCCCGATATATCTCAACGCACTGCCCGACAGGCCCAGATGACGTAGGGTCTCAAATAAAAACATCCAGTGCATCCTGTCGAACGCTTTTTCTGCGTCTAGGGACAGGATGCATACTGGGATTCCCCTCCTTCTGGCCCCATCGATAAGCGAGACCGAGCGTATCGTGTTGTCCCTGGCCTCCCGACCCGGGACAAATCCAACCTGGTCCATGTTAATGACCTCCGGCAAGCCCTCCTTCAACCTGTTGGCTATAATCTTTGCATAAACTTTAATATCTAGGTTGATCAATGAGATAGGGCGATAGTTGCTGCAGACCGAGGGATCCCTCCCTGGTTTGGGCAGCATCACAATATGGGCCATAAGAGCTTGTTTAGGAAATGCCGAGCCTCCGGCTATCGAGTTGCATACCTCAAGGAATAAAGGTCCCAGTCCATCTGAAAACATTTTAAAAAAGGCAGCGGTATATCCATCTGGCCCCGGGGCCTTGCCAGCCTTTAAACCAGCAAAGCCTTCTGTAATTTCTTCTAACGTGAAGGCCTCTGACAAGGCTTCAGTAATGGACTGTGGAAGGGGTGGAATCCCACTACGTTTTAAATAGTCCTGTATTTTCTGTTTTAACTGGGAATGTTCCAAGTCCCGGAAGTGCCCCCCCAGATTATATAGGGAGTTATAATAGTCCCGAAAGACTGTCAGTATGTCGCTCGTTTTATGGTACTTGGAGCCGTTAGATGTCTGAATAAATGGTATAGTGTTGTGGAGTGCTCTAGGATGGAGTTGTCTAGCCAGTAATTTGCCACTTTTATTCCCTAGATGGTAGAAACATGCGCGTATCCTATCTCTAAAGCTGCGATCCTTCTGGTCTAGTATCTTAAGTAGTTGGTGCCGCTTCTCGGATAGTTGAGCAAATGCAAGAGAGGAAGGATCTCGCTTATGGGCGTCCTCTAATTTAGATATTTCTTGTAGGAGTGTTGCCATTTCCCGCGTCCTGAGTTTTTTCAAACGAGCCCCATGTGAGATAAATATGCCTCGTAACACGCTTTTAAGTGCCTCCCATCGTATAGGTGGTGTGGTTTGGTCATCTCGATGGTCACGAACAAAATCAGTAATAGCTGCTGTGATGGCATTTCGGCAAGTCGTGTCATGTAGCAAATTGTCATTTAACCTCCATGTGTATTCCCTTGGACCTCCCTCCATCAGGCAAAGAGAGATGTAGATGGGAGCATGATCTGACTGCAATATATGTCCAATTGAGGCCCTTACCTTCCGCTCTAGCAGAGGTTGGGAGATATAAAATCTGTCAATTCGGCTATACACAGAATGTACATGGGAGTAGTAAGTGTAGTCCCTGGTGGTTGGGTGAAGGGCCCGCCAAACATCCACCAGGGCCACCCCCTCCCATTGTCTATCAAGACGGCGAACAGATGACACAGATTGAGATGACTTACCAGCGGAGACGTCGACAGAAGGGTCCGACGGGTAGTTAAAGTCTCCCCCCAGGACGACGGGGCAAGAACCCGCGAACTCCTCCAATTTTGTTCTAAGGCTAGTTGCAAAACGATGTGGGGACCTGCTGGGAAAGTACACATTAGCCAAAACCAAAGTGTGGGAAGCCCAAGAGATTTGGAGGAAGAGATATCTGCCCATCGGGTCCACCAACTGTTTGAGAACAGTGGGATGGAATGTCTTATGGAAGGCTATAGAGACCCCCTTGGATTTCGCCAAGGGGTTTGAACTGTGGAACCAAGTCGTATAGTACCCAGAGACACATTGAGGCACGGAATCGGTCCTGAAATGTGTCTCCTGTAACATCAGGACGTGGACCTTATTTTTATGTGCCGAGTATAAGACTTGGCGGCGTTTTTCTGGTATATTCAGGCCATTAACATTGTATGAGCAACAGGTCCAATCAACCATGATCTAAGATAGGTGGTTTAGGGCATTTAAAGATAACATTACCTGTTCCAGACCCTAAGGGAGGGAAGGGGGGGAGGGAGAGAGGAAAAAATAGCATAAAGAGAAAAAGGAAAAAGAAAAAGACATAGTAAATATTGAAATATTGAACTTTCAAACTGAAATGACAAATTAACAGCATAACCACAGACTGGACAAATATGTCCTCGTGTCTGTTTCACTATTCAGGGGACGTGGAAGCCAACAGGGCTACCGCTCCGTCCACCGCTGGCACCCAGGGACTCTCGTGTATGTTATATATCCCGGAAGCTAGCATATTGGTGACCTTCTATGTGATAGTGGTGGTGGGGAAAAGGGGTCAGGAAAGGGGAAGGGAAGGGTGGAGAAGAAAGGTGTGTGGGAAAGGGGAAATCGGGAGGGAGGGGAACATAGGGGAGGGAAATGGGGATGGGGAGGTAAGACAAGGGAAGGAGGGATCGTTATAGTAATGGTCAATCAAAAATAATAGCATCTATCCAACATGTATTTCGTATGGTCCAAAATGGTCAAAGGTCATAACATAACATAAGTGACCATTTCTTATAGCTGAAAGAATGTTTTCCAGCTTCTTCATTCACCCTACAGGGGCGACATAAAGTTTCTCTCCAGGCGGCCGTCTAGCGACCTCGTGATCAGGGGTCCCGGGGAGAGATATCATTCAAGTGGGGGACCTACTGGATGCACCTCTTCGGCCAACCTCCCTCCATCTTGGAAGGGGAGGTGGGAGACCCGAGGCCGCAGGCCAGTCCGGGAGGTCAATATCAGGCAGCCGAAGTGCACGTAAGAAACCTGGTAGATCTCCTTTCTTGCGGAAGGTAGCAGATTGGCCATCTTTGGTGGCAATGAGTTGAAAGGGGAAGCCCCATCGGTAGGTGATGTTGTTGTCCTTAAGTGCCGACAATAGGGGTCTTAATCCTCTCCTCTGCTGTAGTGTACGACGTGCCAGATCTGGATATAGGGAGATGTTAGTGTTCATGAAAGAAATGCGTCCCTGTGCCCTGGCAGCCTGCATAATGGCATCTTTCACAGTAAAAAAGTGCACCCTACATATGACGTCTCGGACTCTGGACTCATCTGTGGATCTCGGAGCAAGTGCCCTGTGCACCCTATCCATCTCTATGGCGGGTCCCTCAGGTTCTCCCAGCACTTGATTGAAGAGCTGTTGCACCACACTTCTCAGCTCACCGGAGGGAACAGACTCAGGAAGACCGCGGACACGGATGTTGTTCCTCCGGTTGCGGTTCTCCACGTCCTCCTGGCCTGAGAGTAGCTCCTCTATTAAGTTAGAATGGGACTCAATCAGAGCTCTGTGGGCTTGCAGTTCATCTAACATGGCCTCCTGAGCCTGCTCCACCACTTCTACCCGGGCTGTGAATTCCCCCTTCAGGGCCTGGATCTCCTGCCTATAGGTGCCCTCCAGGCGTGAGGCCAGCCTATCCAGGTCATCTTTAGTGGGTAAGTGTTTGATTAGATTACTTAGCTCAGACTCCGGATGATGATCATATGGAGCTGTGTGGCGGGCTTCCTCCTCTTCTCCTCCTTGTAATGCTGCATATCTGTTACTCCTCTCCCGCCTCTCTCTGGCCGCAGCTCCCGCGCTGTGAGGGGCCGCCGCCATCTTGGGTGTTACTGTAGCTGAGCGCGGCAAAGTGGAGGAGCGGAGATATTTGTCTAGGCTCGTCTCCGGTCCCTGCGCTGCGGGTCCACCGTGTCCCTGGTTCTTCCCGGTCCGGCCCATGTAGTTGAGGGCTCCGGGGATGGCGGGAATGTAAGCCTTCTGGGTGCCTGTGTAGCGGAGCGGCAAGAAGCGTGTCCTAGCTCTCCATCAGCAAGCCACGCCCCTCGACATCTGTCATTTAACCCTAGATTAATAATGTTCAGGCTTGTATGAGACCTGGCCATTATCATTCCTGTGAGTAAATAGTTAAAAAAGAAAAAAAACAGAGAAAAGTGGATAAATCAGGGTTGTCTGTGTGTTTTTATTTATTTAAAATAAAGGATTTTTCTCTGTTTCTTTATTTACTCACAGGATTGATAATGGGCAGGTCTCATAGAAGCCTGAACATTATCAATCAAGGATTATTAACAGCTCTCATTAATCCTTGATTAACCCTTTCTGTGACTCTAATGCCACCACACCAGGGCATCGGAAAGAGACAGGTAAAACACCAGGAATTGTCGCTTCTATTGAATGCGCTAATTTCTGGGGCAGCTGCAGGCTGCTCATCTTTCCCTGGTGGGAGGGGGGTCGATAACTATGTGTCTCCCTAGGGTGAGAATACCAGCCCCCAGCTGCCTGGTTTTTACTTTGGCTGGCAACGGAAAATAGGGTGAAGCCCACACTTTTTTTTAATTATTTAAATAATTAAAAAAAAAAAATGGATTCCACTGTATTTTTCATTGCCAGCCAAGGTAAATCCACGCAGCTGGGGGTGACAATCTTTGGCACAGTACCCGACTCATCCAGGGCCCTGGACAATTTTGGTGCAATCTTCTGACACCTCAGTGTGTAATTGCATAAGGTGCGCAATTGTAACTGGGAAAACACTGGGATCACCCGTGGACATCTCAGGTGGCATGAGCTGTCCTCGGGTGACCGGAGTTACACCCCTTTACTATGCCGCAGTGCTTCAAGCTCTCCTTCAGGGGCCAAAGGGATAGAAACTTTGCACAGACATGAGGGTCGAGAGGTTAATAAAGATGCAGTCCCTAAATGTACTTGTGTTTTTGTTTTTTTGTTTTTTTAATGAACTATTGAAAAAAAATTTGATGTGGGCTTCGCCATATTTGTATATGTCATCCAGGTGTAGCAGGCAGGTATGGGCTGCCCCCAACCCCCTGCTGCCTAGTTGTACTTGGCTGGAAACAAAAATTTAGGGAAGCCCTTTTTTTTAATTATTTCATGAAATCATTTTAAAAAATTGACATTGGCTTCGCCCTATTTTTGGGTCCAGCCAGATACAACAAGGTAGCTGGGGGCTGGAATCCGCAGCGCATGGTGGAGCGCATGGTGGCTCAAGCTTTCTGTCCCGGCCCCCACCTGCTGCGAATTACAGTCCACAGCCACCCCAGAAATTGGCGCATTCATAGAAGCGCCATCTTCTGGCTCTGTACCCAACTCATCCAGGGCCCTGGTGCGGTGGCTCACTGGGTAATAATGGGGTTAGGGCCAGCTTTGTATTATCAGCTGGCCCTAAGCCCGAAATTCATGGGGTCATGCCAATATTAGACATGACCACCATGAATTTATAGTAAAGTGTTACAATATTTTTCTGTGTTGTGTTTTTTTTTATTAGAAATAAAACAAAAAAACATTCATGGACTCCATCTTTATTATAAAAAACAATCTTCAGTCCGACGTTGTCCAAACGAGAGCAATGTCAGCTCTGCTACATCGCTCTACATAGACAAACGTCTATGCAGAGCGAGAACAGGCTGAGACTGTCAGTGACAGTCAGAGTTCACCCGAGTTCATAACTCGGGCCATGACCGCGGGTGAACCCTGACGTCACCACGCGAACAAGGCCGGAAAAAGCCAAAGACTGCTGAGGCTGAGCGCCCGCAGTGTAGTGAATACCGACAGAAGTTAATGAGCGGTCCCGGAAGCAGTAGCAGCCGCGAAAGCCAGACGAGAGGACGCGACGCTTGAAAGGTAAGTATAATTATGTTTTTTATTTAATTTTACAGGCCCCTGGACTCGAACTGTAACACGGGTTTCCCATGAAAACCTGTGTTCGGGACCTTGTGACCAAATGTATTCGGTACGAGCCAAGAACTTTACAGTTCGGGTTCGCCCATCCCTGCTCACTAACACAGATTTAGGGTGGAAACACACTGGCGTGAAAAAAAACAGTCAGCTTCTCATCCAGGAGGGTTGGACGAGTGACATCCATTTGTTGGTCAGTGTGGCTTCCGTGTGCAATCCGTTTTTTTTTCTCAGCAGCTATTTACTGTATAATCATTTACAGGAACATTTGACAGTTGTCTGAGTTACAGAATTATAGTGTATCAGTGAAAAAAATTGATGCCACTAGAATGGTCCGTGTGCTGTCCGTGATTTTGTCGGACCCATTGACTTACATTGGTGAGTCTCGGCCGTGACTCTCATACTTTCGCAGCATGTTGCAACTTTTTTCTTATCCAGAATCTGGATGAGAAAAAAGCGTCCGACACACAGTAATCTGTTCTGAGTCATTGATTAACATTGGTCCGACTGCGTTTTTCACGCCAGTGTGTCCGCACCCTTAGTCAAATTTGGGAACCATTTATGACCGAAAAAGACCTTTTGTGTTCATAGAAAAAGTCTTCGATCTTTGACTTCAGCTCATGAAAAATGGGAACAAAAACACAAGTGTTGGGTTTATATTATTGTTCAATGTATATTTCATGCCGGCCCGAGTACAGACACAAAAATTAATATGAGATATAGAATTATTTATCTGTTGTAATCATGGTGCAGCTTATTAATACTAATATCATCACTCCTCATTATATAAGGGGCAATATAATCCCAATATTAGACTGGGAGATAACACTGAGGACCCAGGCAGATCCTCTCCCATCCCACGAGTTGGGAATTCTTGGTCAAGGATAAGGACATTTTTAGAATCATTTTTCTTTCAATATTAATATCATGTATTCACATTTTTTCCTTTAATAATGACCTTACCCAGTGGTGTACAATATATATGACCATAAATACAGGAGGGGGTATTCACACTGCCATGTTTATAAAGAGCTGAATATCTTCCTCCCTCTCCGGCTATGTCAGCCCCGGCTCTGGGAATATCACATGTATATATGAGAAATGATTGCACCACAGACACTTATTTATTCCAAGTAGACAAAGAGCTGGAAAATCTGCATTCTCAACCCAAATTATTCCAAATAAATGACATATTACTCTTCTCATTCTATATTCTACAATATCCTCATTAACCCTTTACTTAACTTCTTCACGCCACAACCCATTTTGATATTTTTGCTCTTTTGTTATTTTCTCCTCTTCTTTCAGGAGCCAGAACTTCTATATTTCTGGTGACATAACTATATGAGTCCCTGTTTATTTCTTTTGTTGGACAAATTGTAGTTTTAAATAAAAAGTTACTATAAATTGGATTGGAAAGGGAGGTGGCGAAGAATTGATAATTTCTATTTTTTTTTTAATGGTAAATGATGAGGTTGAACTATGACTGCAGGTCAGTACAATCACAGACATACCAAGTTAATAGAAAATTTCAGAAATTCGGAAGAGATAAAATGTTTAATTTTTCTGTGTGAGGCTGTTTTTTGTGTGACGGACTGATGTTAGTACAATTGCAACATGCCTTTAACGTTTTATTCCTAAATAATCAAATTAGATTCAATTTTTGTCAGATAACTGTAATAGGAGCGTGGAGGGACGTCTGACATCAGATTTTAAGGCAGAAAATCCTGATATCTCACAAGCTACACATGAAGAACATGCCATTGTCCCAGATATACCCTCATCTTCTGAATCATCACAGACTGAAGAGCAAAGTAACATTCACAGAAGGGGAATGAAATATCCAGCAGCTATTAAGGGATGTAAGCAGCCATTTTCATGTTCAGAATGTAATAAATGTTTTAACAAGAAAGAAAACTTTGTTATACATCAGAGAACACACACAGGAGAGAAGCCGTATTCATGCCCCGAATGTGAAAAATGTTTTCAAACGAGAACACATCTTGTTGTACATCAGATAAGTCACACAGGTGAGAAGCCGTATGGATGTTCAGAATGTGGGAAATGTTTTTCACATAAATCAAATCTTATTATACATGAGAGAAGTCACACAGGTGAGAGGCTGTATAAATGTTCAGAATGTGGGAAATGTTTTACACGTAAATCTCATCTTATTACACATGAGAGAATTCACACAGGTGAGAAGCCATATAGATGTTCAGAATGTAGGAAATCTTTTACACATCAATCACACCTTGTTAGACATCAGAAAAGTCACACAGGTGAGAAGCCGTATAACTGTTCAGAATGTGGGAAATGTTTTACAAATAAATCAAATCTTAGTATACATGAGAGAAGTCACACAGGTGAGAAGCCGTATGGATGTTCAGAATGTGGGAGATGTTTTAAAAGTCAATCATATCTTGTTATACATGAGAAAAGTCACACAGGTGAGAAGCCGTATGAATGTACACAATGTGGGAAATGTTTTACAAATAAATCAAATCTTAGTACACATCAGAGAAGTCACACAGGTGAGAAGCCGTATGGATGTTTAGAATGTGGGAAAAGTTTTACAAGTAAATCATATCTTATTGTACATAAGAGAAATCACACAGGTGAGAAGCCGTATGGATGTTCAGAATGTGGGAAAGGGTTTACACGGAATGCATATCTTGTTAGTCATCAGAAAAGTCACGCAGGTGAGAAGCCATAGTCCTGCTCATAGTGTAGTAAACCTTTTACAAATAAATCATATTATGTTGTACATGTGAGATATCACACCCAGAGAAATATGTTCAACATGTGGGAAATATTTTAAAGAGAAATCACACCGAGGAGAAGCCGTATTCATGCCCAGAATGCAGGAAATGTTTTAGGGTACCTTCACACGCTGCAATCTCGCCCTGAAAGTAAGGCGATGTGTCGCTCCGGAAATCGCCTCACCTACTGCGGAAACAATCTTGCCTCATTCCATCGCCGCTTCACACGCCGCAATTCCAAAGGCAATGTGGGCGTACATGTTCTGCGCGGCGAGGAGATGGGCGTGCCACAGTGGTTTACACCGCACCCCATACGCGCTCACTGAACAACGCAACAGCGTTACGGTTGGTCAGCCTGCTCTGGGAGGCTGGCTAATACATGACGCCATTGAAGATGTGTGTTGCTGAATAGACAGCTCTTCTAATATGGTGCCCTGTCAACTGACAGCCAATGGGAACACAGTAGCCAACACCAATCATCGCAGACGGGGCATAGACTACAATTTCACGGTGATTGCTCCGGGGCGACATATCGCCTTTATGATCTCCAGACGAGATTGCGATGTGTGAAGGTACCTTTACACGTTCATCAGATCTTTATCATCATGAGAGGAGTCACCCAGGAGAGAAACTATATTCATGTTCATAATCTGGGAAAGATTTCACCCAGAAATCAGATCTTGGTAATAATCAGACAATTCATATAGAGGAGAATCCATATCTGTTATTAATATGGGAAATGTTTTATCTGCAAATCAGATCTTTGTGAAATCAAAAATTTGTATGTAATTTATGAAAGGTTTACAATTACCAATAAACATCTTTAAAGCCAAAAGAATCCTGATAATGTATTATTACCTTATTATAGTATGGTAGAATCCTGATAATACACAGATATTTAGTGTTAACACTTTATGTAATTTTCTTGGGCATTTTCTGGTTTTGATAACTATCTTTTCATAGGAAATATTTTTTTAATCATGTTTTTGTTGTCCCTTTTCACACGAAACATGGTAACATGAATTGCTCCTCTACTAGTCTCGTGTTGGGGGAAATATAGAAGACAATTTCCAAAAAGCAAAGCAATTGATGTACGTAATTGTAGCTTGTCTGGGAATATTCTTACCGCTTTCCCTCTGATCCTGATCTAAACATTATAGAAGTCTTTCAAGATTATCTTTTATTTCCATCAGTTTGGAAGAGTGGAGTTTCCCAATGATCAGCCCTCTTGACCTCTCACATATCCATTATATAAGTAGGCCTGTATTTGGGGTTCTTGCTGCCCTAGGCACTTTCAGTGGTTGCACCTTCCCCCACCTCCCACTGATCAGTCAGACTAAGTGCATTTTTCAGGCAGATCCGCTCAGTATTCTGCCTGAAAAAGCAACTAAAAATGCTAAAAGGAATGAACTCCTGCACGGCAATGTGAAAACGGATTGCTGTTCATATGTTCAGGTTTTTGAGGTTTTTCTTTTTAGCTGTGTGTCCTGAAGCATCGTTTGGTTGAATCCCAGCGCTCAGGGCGTTTACAGATGTCAGTGCCAGTAGCCTTCAGATAGTAGTTAAGACTATGTGATGGGCCCACCGGCTGTGTCTGGAAGGACAGGTACAGAGCTTTTTTTGTAAAAAATATTTCCTGGTACGCCTCTCGGAGCCGAGGGGTGGGGTGGGGCGGGGTTGGAGGCGGGCTGCCGTCAGGGGCCGGGCAAGATTAATATATTTAATATATTAATATGTTTGCTCGGAACGTTGCACGCGGTCTTATTTTCAGGGGGGAAGCATACACACACAGGGGCATACACTCACAGTATGGTGGCTCAGTGGTTAGCACTGTATATGGTGGCTCAGTGGTTAGCACTGTATATGGTGGCTCAGTGGTTAGCACTGTATACGGTGGCTCAGTGGCTAACATTGTATATGGTGGCTCAGTGGTTAGCACTGTGTATGGTGGCTCAGTGGTGAGCACTGTATATGGTGGCTCAGTGGTTAGCACTGTGTATGGTGGCTCAGTGGTTAGCACTGTATGGTGGCTCAGTGGTTGGCACTGTATATGGTGACTCAGTGGTTAGCACTGTATACGGTGGCTCAGTGGTTAGCACTGTATATGATGGCTCAGTGGTTAGCACTGTATATGGTGGCTCAGTGGTTAGTACTGTATACGGTGTCTCAGTGGTTAGCACTGTATACGGTGGCTCAGTGGTTAGCACTGTATATGGTGGCTGTGGCTAGCACTATATGGTGGCTCAGTGGTTGGCACTGTATATGGTGGCTCAGTGGTTAGCACCGTATGGTGGCTCAGTGGTTAGCACTGTATACGGTGGCTCAGTGGTTAACATTGTATATGGTGGCTCAGTGGTTAGCACTGTATACGGTGGCTCAGTGGTTAGCACTGTATGGTGGCTCAGTGGTTAGCACTGTGTATGGTGGCTCAGTGGTTAGCACTGTATATGGTGGCTCAGTGGTTAGCACTGTATGGTGGCTCAGTAGTTAGCACTGTATGGTGGCTCAGTGATGAGCACTGTATGGTGGCTCAGTGGTTAGCACTGTATATGGTGGCTCAGTGGTTAGCACTGTATACGGTGGCTCAGTGGTTAGCACTGTATATGGTGGCTCAGTGGTTAGCACTGTATACGGTGGCTCAGTGGTGAGCACTGTATACGGTGGCTCAGTGGTTAGCACTGTATATGGTGGCTCAGTGGTTAGCACTGTATATGGTGGCTCAGTGGTGAGCACTGTATACGGTGGCTCAGTGGTGAGCACTGTATGGTGGCTCAGTGGTTAGCACTGTATACGGTGGCTCAGTGGTTAGCACTGTATACGGTGGCTCAGTGGTGAGCACTGTATACGGTGGCTCAGTGGTTAGCACTGTATACGGTGGCTCAGTGGTTAGCACTGTATACGATGGCTCAGTGGTTAGCACTGTACGGTGGCTCAGTGGTTAGCACAGTACGGTGGCTCAGTGGTTAGTACTGTATACGGTGGCTCAGTGGTTAGCACTGTATATGGTTGCTCAGTGGTTAGCACTGTATATGGTGGTTCAGTGGTTAGCACTGTATACGGTGTCTCAGTGGTTAGCATTGTACGGTGGCTCAGTGGTTAGCACTGTACGGTGGCTCAGTGGTTAGCACAGTACGGTGGCTCAGTGGTTAGTACTGTATACGGTGGCTCAGTGGTTAGCACTGTATATGGTGGCTCAGTGGTTAGCACTGT
The DNA here is from genome assembly GCA_033576535.1 of Allobates femoralis. Classification (NCBI taxonomy): domain Eukaryota; kingdom Metazoa; phylum Chordata; class Amphibia; order Anura; family Aromobatidae; genus Allobates; species Allobates femoralis. The sequence goes on from JARQOC010000006.1 coordinate 19,819,685, forward strand.
ATATGGTGGTTCAGTGGTTAGCACTGTATACGGTGTCTCAGTGGTTAGCACTGTATATGGTGGCTCAGTGGTTAGCATTGTACGGTGTCTCAGTGGTTAGCATTGTACGGTGGCTCAGTGGTTAGCATTTTCGCTGCCGTGCTATGGAGTTCATAGTGTAATATAAGTGCAAAAAAACTTTATTCTTAATATTATGTCACAATACCGGGATCCGAGGATCTTCTATATTGAGGTCAGGGGCTCTCTGATGCCATGTTGCTGTCTGTCTCGCTGTCGTCCTCTTTTGACACTGCAGTGCGGTGGACAAGAGAGCATTAACTGGTTAATAACAAGAAGTATGGAGTGTACTAACTGAGCCATAAACCCTCCTCATACCATGAAGTATGGAGTGTGTACTAACTGAGTCATAAATCCTCCCCATACCATGAAGTATGGAGTATGTACTAACTGAGTCATAAATCCTCCCCATACCATGAAGTATGGAGTGTGTACTAACTGAGCCATAAACCCTCCCCATACCATGAAGTATGGAGTGTGTACTAACTGAGCTATAAACCCTCCCCATACCATGAAGTATGGAGTGTGTACTAACTGAGCCATAAATCCTCCCCATACCAGTAGGATTACTATATGGATTTTAGTATTAGGGTACGGACACACTGGTGTGAAACCCCTATGAGTGCAATGTGTGATTTTCTCACATTGCAATCAATCTCTGATGGTACCTTTACACGCCGCCACGGCAGGCTGGATACATCCCGCTACAGGCTACAAATGTAGCTTGTAGCGCCAATGTAGCCCGTCGTAGCGGCGTCTGAAGACGTGACGCTACAGCCGGCAACAGATACATCTGTTTCCTAGCTCTGCTCGAAAACTGATGGCTACATCGCCGATGGTGGCGAGCTGTATCGGCGTGTAAAGAGGCAACGGAAGGGAACTCTGGACACCCGGGGCTGTAGCTGCAATGTAGCTAAGGCGTGACCTCGGCTCCATGTTACCGCGCCCCATGTGCGATCATTGGTGGAAGCTGCTGCATGACGATTGGTAGTCGCTGCATAGGGAGGCATATTTAAGGAGCTGACGAGTCACACTACACAATCGCTCGAGCGTGCTGTATTACTCAGCCTCCTGCGATGCCTGCCCAATCAGGATGTTATTGCTTCGTCCTATCAGCGTACGGACGGCTCGTAATCCACAATTGTAGCACGCCTATGTGCTGTCCCTGCTGCACCAGGTCCGCCCATAGTAGCTGGTTGTAGCGGTGTGTAATTGAGCAACAGCTGGCTACTTGAGACACCCGGCGATGTAGCTAGCTATAGATGTAGCGTGGCGTAGCGCACCTTGTGGCGGCGTGTAAAGAGGGTGCGTTGACCGTTTGTAACCGTTTGAGCGTGCTCGTGCACGTGAAGTAGCAGGATGTATCCAGCCTGCCGTGGCGGCGTGTAAAGGTACCTTGAGAGCACAATGACGAGTGTCGGACGCTTTTTTTCTCATCCAGATTCAGGATGAGAAAAAAGTTGTAACATGCTGCGACAGTCTGTGATTCCCGCGTGAGACTCACCAATGCAAGTCTATGTGTCTGACAAAATCACGGACCGCACACTGACATCACACAGACCATCAGAGAGGCATCAGCTTTTTTCACGGATACATTATCATTCTGCAACTGAGACAACTGTAAAATGTTCCTGTAACTGATTATACAGTAAATAGCTGCTGAGGAAAAACACGGATTGATTGCACACGGATGTGATCTGAGAATCTGAGAGAAATGTCGGACACTCGCACAGCAGTTGGATGCCAAATGGACAAAATAACAGATGTCACTTGTCCGACTCTCCTGGATGAGAAACAGAACGATTTTATGGCGGCGGGAAACAGTGTTCCACCAAGTCCTCAGCTTCGTGCTGTGCACAGTGTACCACCATGTCCTCAGCTCCGTGCACAGACAGTGCACCACCATGTCCTCTGCACACCCTCCCTCCATGTCCTCTGCACACCCTCCCTCCATGTCCTCTGCACACCCTCCCTCCATGTCCTCTGCACACCCTCCCTCCATGTCCTCTGCACACCCTCCCTCCATGTCCTCTGCACACCCTCCCTCCATGTCCTCTGCACACCCTCCCTCCATGTCCTCTGCACACCCTCCCTCCATGTCCTCTGCACACCCTCCCTCCATGTCCTCTGCACACCCTCCCTCCATGTCCTCTGCACACCCTCCCTCCATGTCCTCTGCACACACTCCCTCCATGTCCTCTGCACACCCTCCCTCCATGTCCTCTGCACACCCTCCATCCATGTCCTCTGCACACCCTCCCTCCATGTCCTCTGCACACCCTCCCTCCATGTCCTCTGCACACCCTCCCTCCATGTCCTCTGCACACCCTCCCTCCATGTCCTCTGCACACCCTCCACCACGTCCTCTGCACCCCCCTCCATGTCCTCTGCACACCCTCCCTCCATGTCCTCTGCACACCCTCCCTCCATGTCCTCTGCACACCCTCCCTCCATGTCCACTGCACACCCTCCCTCCATGTCCTCTGCACACACTCCACCACGTCCTCTGCACCCCCCTCCATGTCTTCTGCACACCCTCCCTCCATGTTCTCTGCAAACCCTCCCTCCATGTCCTCTGCACACCCTCCACCACGTCCTCTGCACCCCCCTCCATGTCCTCTACACACCCTCCACCATGTCCTCTGCACCCCCCTCCATGTCCTCTGCACACCCTCCCTCCATGTCCTCTGCACACCCTCCCTCCATGTCCTCTGCACACCCTCCACCACGTCCTCTGCACACACTCCACCACGTCCTCTGCACCCCCTCCATGTCCTCTGCACACACTCCACCACGTCCTCTGCACACCCCCTCCACGTCCTCTGCACACACCCCCTCCATGTCCTCTGCACACCCCCCATGTCTTCTGCATACCCCCTCCATGTCCTCTGCACACCCCTCCACGTCCTCTGCACACCCCCATGTCCTCTGCACACCCCTCCATGTCCTCTGCACACCCTCCATGATCTCTGCACACCCCCATGTCCTCTGCACACCCCCCATGTCCTCTGCACACCCCCGATACCATGTCCTCTGCACCCCCACTCCACGTCCTCTGCACATACCCCATGTCCTCTGCACCCCCCACGTCCTCTGCACCCCCCCCACGTCCTCTGCACACCCCCCTCGTCCTCTGCACACCCCCCTCGTCCTCTGCACACACCCCTCGTCCTCTGCACACCCCGTAGTCCTCTGCACCCCCCTCCATGTCCTCTGCACACCCCCCTCGTCCTCTGCACACACCCCACGTCCTCTGCATACCCCCCTCGTCCTCTGCACACCCCTCCATGTCCTCTGCACATCCCCCACATCCTCTGCACACCCCCCTCGTCCTCTGCACAGCCCCCCTCATCCTCTGCACACCCCCCACGTCCTTTGCACACCCCCCTCATCCTCTGCACACCCCCCTCGTCCTCTGCACACATCCCCATGTACCTTGTAAAGTCAGTCCCAGTTCCTCCTAATCCGGCAATTCTTCTTCCCGGGCAAAATGTAGCTCCGCCCACCTGAGTCACATGTGCGTGACGTCATGGCAGGTCCTGTTCCACCTGGCTTCTGTCCCCGCCAGCGGTGCTATGATCCTGCCGCTCATCGACCTCAGCCAGCGTCATGCACCAGCAGTGCAGCACCACTACTAGTGAGGTGAGGCGGGAGGGCGCGATGACCGCGAGGGGGGGGGGAGCGTCAGGCAGCAGATATTCCGGTATGCTGTACCGGACAGCACCAGGTTTTCCCGAATTTTTCGGTACGGCGTACCGGCCCGTTCCGGCGTGCCGGCCCGTTCCGGTACAAAAAAAAGCCCTGGACAGGTATGTGTCGAACAGACAGAGGTCTGCAGCGATCTTATCCCAGGTTGACTGCTGAGACTTGTTGTCCAACACCTTTCTATAATGTGATGTGGGCTGGAGGTAAAGGTTAACCAGAAGCAATGGGTGGGTCTGGGTAACTACATACCTCCCAGGGGAGGGTGTGTTGCTGTTTGGGAAGCACATGGGAAGGCCCAGGTAAGGAGCTTGGAGCAGCTCCTGGTACAATGGACTGTCAGGACACAGTATGAGAGAAGCCGGTTATGATTGCTGGACAAGGTAACCTCATGAGAAGGGACCTGTGTACTGACAGAGGGCAGTGAATGAACTGTGCAGACCAACCCCATGTGTGAAGTGATGGACTGTGTATAATAATTATATAAAGTGGTTTATGTGGCTAAATAAATCATCTGGATTTCAGTGAACTAGAAACCATTGCTGTCTGCTTGAATTACGCTGTCAAGTGAGTGTACCCCGACCCTGGCCGTGAACGCTATACCACAGTTGCAAGGTCCTCTCTCCTCTACTTGAACCGTAGGGAAGGAATCTGGGCACTACAGGGCTTTTGGTGTTTTTCCTAGGCTTGTATGTGCTGCCAGCAATATGGTGTTGCACAGGTCTGCACAGGGTCCACTCACAAAAATGTCCAAAGATTTAGAAGAAACAGACGGCACTCACCATTAGATGAAGGTTCTTTTAATCCAAGTGCTCCGTTAGGAGGTGCGGGTTACAAACATCATGTGGCGGGAGAGAGAGGTGCGGGGAGGACGACGGGCGCACGTTTCGCCTGATTAGGCTTCCTAACACATACAGCAGAGTGTGTGTCCTGTATATAGAGGAATATTGTATACAGCAGAGTGTGTGTGTGTCCTGTATATAGAGGTATATTGTATACAGCAGAGTGTGTGTGTCCTGTATATAGAGGTATATTGTATACAGCAGAGTGTGTGTGTGTCCTGTATATAGAGGTATATTGTATACAGCAGAGTGTGTGTGTGTCCTGTATATAGAGGTATATTGTATACAGCAGAGTGTGTGTGTGTCCTGTATATAGAGGTATATTGTATACAGCAGAGTGTGTGTGTGTCCTGTATATAGAGGTATATTGTATACAGCAGAGTGTGTGTCCTGTATATAGAGATATATTGTATACAGCAGTGTGTGTGTGTCCTGTATATAGAGATATATTGTATACAGCAGTGTGTGTGTGTCCTGTATATAGAGGTATATTGTATACAGCAAAGTGTGTGTGTGTCCTGTATATAGAGGAATATTGTATACAGCAGAGTGTGTGTGTGTCCTGTATATAGAGGTATATTGTATACAGCAGAGTGTGTGTGTCCTGTATATAGAGGTATATTGTATACAGCAGAGTGTGTGTGTGTCCTGTATATAGAGGTATATTGTATACAGCAGAGTGTGTGTGTGTCCTGTATATAGAGGTATATTGTATACAGCAGAGTGTGTGTGTGTCCTGTATATAGAGGTATATTGTATACAGCAGAGTGTGTGTGTCCTGTATATAGAGGTATATTGTATACAGCAGAGTGTGTGTGGTGTCCTTGTATATAGAGGTATATTGTATACAGCAGTGTGTGTGTGTCCTGTATATAGAGGTATATTGTATACAGCAGAGTGTGTGTGTCCTGTATATAGAGGTATATTGTATACAGCAGAGTGTGTGTGTGTCCTGTATATAGAGGTATATTGTATACAGCAGAGTGTGTGTGTCCTGTATATAGAGGTATATTGTATACAGCAGTGTGTGTGTGTGTCCTGTATATAGAGATATATTGTATACAGCAGAGTGTGTGTGTGTCCTGTATATAGAGGTATATTGTATACAGCAGAGTGTGTGTGTGTGTCCTGTATATAGAGATATATTGTATACAGCAGAGTGTGTGTGTGTCCTGTATATAGAGATATATTGTATACAGCAGAGTGTGTGTGTGTCCTGTATATAGAGGTATATTGTATACAGCAGAGTGTATGTGTGTCCTGTATATAGAGATATATTGTATACAGCAGAGTGTGTGTGTGTCCTGTATATAGAGGTATATTGTATACAGCAGAGTGTGTGTCCTGTATATAGAGATATATTGTATACAGCAGAATGTGTGTCCTGTATATAGAGATATATTGTATACAGCAGAGTGTGTGTGTGTGTCCTGTATATAGAGATATATTGTATACAGCAGAGTGTGTGTGTGTCCTGTATATAGAGATATATTGTATACAGCAGAGTGTGTGTGTGTCCTGTATATAGAGATATATTGTATACAGTAGAGTGTGTGTGTCCTGTATATAGAGGTATATTGTATACAGCAGAGTGTGTGTGTCCTGTATATAGAGGTATATTGTATACAGCAGAGTGTGTGTGTGTCCTGTATATAGAGGTATATTGTATACAGCAGAGTGTGTGTGTGTCCTGTATATAGAGGTATATTGTATACAGCAGAGTGTGTGTGTGTCCTGTATATAGGGGTATATTATATACAGCAGAGTGTGTGTGTGTCCTGTATATAGAGATATATTGTATACAGCAGAGTGTGTGTGTGTTGTCCTGTATATAGAGATATATTGTATACAGCAGAGTGTGTGTCCTGTATATAGAGATATATTGTATACAGTAGAGTGTGTGTGTCCTGTATAAAGAGGTATATTGTATACAGCAGAGTGTGTGTGTGTCCTGTATATAGAGGTATATTGTATACAGCAGAGTGTGTGTGTCCTGTATATAGAGGTATATTGTATACAGCAGAGTGTGTGTGTGTCCTGTATATAGAGGTATATTGTATACAGCAGAGTGTGTGTGTCCTGTATATAGAGGTATATTGTATACAGCAGAGTGTGTGTGTGTCCTGTATATAGAGATATATTGTATACAGCAGAGTGTGTGTGTGTCCTGTATATAGAGATATATTGTATACAGCAGAGTGTGTGTGTGTCCTGTATATAGAGGTATATTGTATACAGCAGAGTGTGTGTGTCCTGTATATAGAGGTATATTGTATACAGCAGAGTGTGTGTGTGTCCTGTATATAGAGGTATATTGTATACAGCAGAGTGTGTGTGTCCTGTATATAGAGGTATATTGTATACAGCAGAGTGTGTGTGTCCTGTATATAGAGGTATATTGTATACAGCAGAGTGTGTGTGTCCTGTATATAGAGGTATATTGTATACAGCAGAGTGTGTGTGTGTCCTGTATATAGAGGTATATTGTATACAGCAGAGTGTGTGTGTCCTGTATATAGAGGTATATTGTATACAGCAGAGTGTGTGTGTCCTGTATATAGAGGTATATTGTATACAGCAGAGTGTGTGTGTGTCCTGTATATAGAGGTATATTGTATACAGCAGAGTGTGTGTGTGTCCTGTATATAGCGGTATATTGTATACAGCAGAGTGTGTGTGTGTGTCCTGTATATAGAGATATATTGTATACAGCAGAGTGTGTGTGTCCTGTATATAGAGATATATTGTATACAGCAGAGTGTGTGTGTGTCCTGTATATAGAGGTATATTGTATACAGCAGAGTGTGTGTGTGTCCTGTATATAGAGATATATTGTATACAGCAGAGTGTGTGTGTGTCCTGTATATAGAGGTATATTGTATATAGCAGAGTGTGTGTGTCCTGTATATAGAGGTATATTGTATACAGCAGAGTGTGTGTGTGTCCTGTATATAGAGATATATTGTATACAGCAGAGTGTGTGTGTGTCCTGTATATAGAGGTATATTGTATACAGCAGAGTGTGTGTGTGTCCTGTATATAGAGATATATTGTATACAGCAGAGTGTGTGTGTCCTGTATATAGAGGTATATTGTATACAGCAGAGTGTGTGTGTGTCCTGTATATAGAGATATATTGTATACAGTAGAGTGTGTGTGTCCTGTATATAGAGGTATATTGTATACAGCAGAGTGTGTGTGTCCTGTATATAGAGATATATTGTATACAGTAGAGTGTGTGTGTCCTGTATATAGAGGTATATTGTATACAGCAGAGTGTGTGTGTCCTGTATATAGAGGTATATTGTATACAGCAGAGTGTGTGTGTGTCCTGTATATAGAGGTATATTGTATATAGCAGAGTGTGTGTGTCCTGTATATAGAGGTATATTGTATATAGCAGAGTGTGTGTGTCCTGTATATAGAGGTATATTGTATACAGCAGAGTGTGTGTGTGTCCTGTATATAGAGATATATTGTATACAGCAGAGTGTGTGTGTGTCCTATATATAGAGGTATATTGTATACAGCAGTGTGTGTGTGTGTCCTGTATATAGAGGTATATTGTATACAGCAGAGTGTGTGTGTGTCCTGTATATAGAGGTATATTGTATACAGCAGAGTGTGTGTGTGTCCTGTATATAGAGGTATATTGTATACAGCAGAGTGTGTGTGTCCTGTATATAGAGGTATATTGTATACAGCAGAGTGTGTGTGTCCTGTATATAGAGGTATATTGTATACAGCAGAGTGTGTGTGTGGTCCTGTATATAGAGGTATATTGTATATAGCAGAGTGTGTGTGTGTCCTGTATATAGAGGTATATTGTATACAGCAGAGTGTGTGTGTGTCCTGTATATAGAGGTATATTGTATATAGCAGAGTGTGTGTGTGTCCTGTATATAGAGATATATTGTATACAGCAGAGTGTGTGTGTGTGTCCTGTATATAGAGATATACTGTATACAGCAGTGTGTGTGTGTGTCCTGTATATAGAGGTATATTGTATATAGCAGAGTGTGTGTGTGTGTCCTGTATATAGAGGTATATTGTATACAGCAGAGTGTGTGTGTGTCCTGTATATAGAGATATATTGTATACAGCAGAGTGTGTGTGTCCTGTATATAGAGGTATATTGTATACAGCAGAGTGTGTGTGTGTCCTGTATATAGAGGTATATTGTATACAGCAGAGTGTGTGTGTGTGTCCTGTATATAGAGGTATATTGTATACAGCAGAGTGTGTGTGTGTCCTGTATATAGAGATATATTGTATACAGCAGAGTGTGTGTGTGTCCTGTATATAGAGGTATATTGTATACAGCAGAGTGTGTGTGACCCTGACTCCTCCCACACATGATCACATGACTGTGACATCAGCACAGGTCCTGTAAGCACAGAGCAGCCATATATCCAGTGTGGTGGCGGGAAGTGGAGATTATTAACCCCTTCCCCCCCGGCCATTTCTTGGTATTTCTGGGGTTTCTCCTTGGTGTTGGAGGACTCGGCTCTTTCTTCTTGTCTCTGGTGTTCTCTGTATAAGGGCCGGTGTTGTTCTATCAGGAGGGGCTGCAGTGTTGGGTGACGACATATTTATCGCCTATTGTGAGGGGAATTGGTAAGAATCTTCAATCCTTGGATTGTTCTTATTTGTTATAAATTGAGGCCTATCTTTTTATTATTATTATTAATTTATATAGCGCCATTATACTCCATGGCGCTTTACGTGCTAAAAGGGGCAGACTAGGACAAGTAACATAGTAACAATACAAGTAACAATAAATGTGGACAATTCGGTCGTACAGATACAAGAGGGAGAAATCCTGTCCGCGAGGGCTCACAGTCTACAAGGGGCGGGTGGGGATACAGTAGGAGGGGAAGTTCCAGTCATGAGGCGGTGTGGTGGATCGGGTCTTATTGCAGGTGGTAGGCTTGGCGGAACATGTGGGTCTTCAGGCTTCTTTTGAAGGTTCCCAGGGTAGGAGAATGTCTGATGTGTTGGGGCAGTGAGTTCCAGAGTCTGGGTGAAGCACGGGAGAAATCCTGTATGCGGTTGTGTGAAGAGGAGATGAGGGGGGAGTAGAGGAGGAGCTCGTGGGAGGATCGCAGGTTGTGTGAGAGTAGGTATCGGGAGACCATGTCAGAGATGTATGGAGGGGACAGGTTGTGAATGGCTTTGTATGTCATGGTTAATGTTTTAAACCGGGATCTCTGGGAAGTAGGGAGCCAGTGAAGGCCTTGGCAGAGGGGGGAAACGGGAGTAGCGGGGAGACAGATGGATTAGGCGGGCAGCGGAGTTCAAGATAGATTGGAGAGGTACAAGGGAGGTATTGGGGAGGCCGGTGAGCAGGAGGTTGCAGTAATCGAGGCGGGAGATGATGAGAGCGTGAATAAGGGTTTTAGCAGTGTCGTGGTCAAGGAAAGTGCGAATCCTATAGATATTTTTGAGCTGGAGTCGGCAGGAGGTGGCGAGGGCCTGGATGTGGGGCTTGAAGGAGAGGGAAGAGTCAAGGATAACCCTGAGGCACTTGGCATGGGGGACTGGAGAGAGAGAGTAGTCATTGACAACGATGGATAGGTCAGGTAGTGAGGGGAGTGTCTTGGGGGGAAGACTATGAACTCAGTTTTATAAAATAAGGAAGAACAGCGCCTCACAAGCTGGTAGCTTATATCTTCAAATTTATTCCATCCACCACAGCACCACGTTTCGGTTAATAACCTTTTTCAAGTGCAAGATTTGGGTGTCGTCGGCGTAGAGGTGATATTGGAGGCCATGGGACTCAATGAGTTGCCCTAGGCCGAGAGTGTAGATTGAGAACAGTAATGGTCCTAGCACCGAGCCCTGGGGGACCCCGACAGATAGGGGGTAGGGCGAGGAGGATGTGTGGGAGTGGGTGACGCTGAAGGTGCGGTCCGTTAAGTATGAGGAGATCTAAGAGAGGGCAAGGTCTGTGATGCCAAGAGATTCCAGGATCTGTAGTAGAAGGGAGTGTCGAAGGCGGCGGACAGGTCGAGGAGGAGGAGAACAGAGTAGTGGCCTTGCTTTTGGCAGTCAGTAGGTCATTTGTGACTTTGGTCAGGGCTGTTTCAGTGGAGTGGAGGGGTTGGAAGCGAGATTGCAGGTGGTCAAAGAGGGAGCAGGAGGAGAGGTGAGAGGACAGCTCAGAGTGGACGTGCTGTTGAAGTAGTTTAGAGGCGAAATGGAGTAGAGATATAGGGCGGTAGTTGGAGACAGTTGTGGGATCGAGGGAGGGTTTTTTGAGGATGGGTGTGATCAAGGCATGTTTGAAGGCTGAGGGGAAGGTGCCAGTGGTAAGTGATAGGTTGAAAAGATGAGTTAGGGCTGGGATGATAACGGAGTTGAGGTTGGGAATGAGGTGGGATGGGAGCGGGTCGTGGGCACTGGTGGTGAGGTGTGATTTTGACAGGAGGGAGGAGAGTTGGTCTTCAGTTATAGGGGGGAAGCAGTTGATGGAAGTAGAGGGCAGTATAGGTGAAAGGGGAGGCTGTGGGGACAGTGGATCAAAGCTGTCTCTGATTCTGTCAATCTTTTCTTTGAAGAAGGAGGCAAAGTCTTCTGCAGAGATGAGGGGAGAGGGAGGGGGAGCAGGCGGGCGGAGTAAGGAATTGAAGGTTTTGAAAAGTTGCTTGGGATTGTTGGACAGGGAGGTTATTAGGGATAAGAAGAAGGTTTGTTTGGCGGTGGCAAGTGCAGTCTTGAAGGCGATGAGGGACTGTTTGAACAGCGCAAAATGTTCAGTGGAACGTGATTTTTTCCATCGCCTCTCGGCGACCCTGGATGCCCGTCTCAGGTCTTTAGTGAGGGTGGTGTGCCAGGGTTGCCTATTAGTGTGTGGAGCGTGATATGTGAGGGGGGCTGCTAGGTCGAGGACCTTGGTTAATGTGGTGTTGTAGAGGGTGGTAGCAGTGTCTGTGTCACGTATAGATGTTATGTTGGCGAGAGGGAGGAGGGATTCTGAGAGTGAGTGTAGATCAATGTGTTTTAGGTTTCTGCGGGGATGATCAAGTTTGCGGAGAGGAGGTGGTGTAGTAGGGGAGGTTAGGGAGGAGAATGTCAGCAGATTGTTGTCAGACAGGGAGAGGGTTGAGTTTGTGAGGTTAGTAAGGGAGCAAAGACGGGTAAAGATGAGATCCAGCGTGTGGCCATCTTTGTGGGTAGCAGAGGAGGACCATTTTGAGAGCCCGAAGGAGGAGGTCAGGGAAAGAGGTTGAGAGGCGGTTTGGTGGGCAGTGTCAATGGGGATATTGAAATCGCCCATAATGATGGTGGGGATGTCAGTAGAGAGGAAATGAAGTAGCCAGGTGGTGAAGTGGTCGAGGAAGGTGGGGATGGATCCAGGGGGGCAGTAGATGACGGCTAGCTGGAGGTTACAGGGGGAGAAGATGCGGACAGAGTGGGCTTCGAAAGATGGGAGAGTAGCAGAGGTGGGTAATGAAATAGGGCGAAGGAGAAGGTGTCGGATAGGAGTATGCCGACACCTCCGCCATGTTTGTCAGAGGGGCGGGGGTGTGGGGAAAAATTGAATCCGCCGTAGGATAGTGCAGCAGGGGAGGCCGTGTCAGAGGGGGTGAGCCAGGTCTCTGTGATGCCAAGGAATGAGAGTTTATTAGAAATAAAGAGTTCATGGATGTCTGTGAGCTTATTACAGACTGAGCGGGCGTTCCAGAGTGCACCTGGCAGGGAGATTAGAGGAGCAGGGGCTGGGGGGATGGGTCTAAGGTTGGTCAGGTTGCGAGGGTGGGTGATGGTGGGGTTATGAGAGTTAGTGATGGGACATGGGGGTGGAGTGTAGGTGACTGTGGGGATGTGGCGGGAGGGGGGCGGGATTAGGGGAAATGTCGATGGAGATGGAGGATTGAAAGTGAAGGAATAGTTCAGAGGAGTGGGTGAGGTGGTTAGGTAGGATGGAGGTTGAGAGAAGTACTTTGTTGCTGGGTGGAGGGATGAGCGGGGGTAGCAGGAAGTGGAGAAGGATGGGAGTGAGAATGCAAAGGAGGGGAAACATTGTGGATGGTGAGCGGGGGATGGGAGTAGCGTGGGTCAGATGCAGCGGGAAGGAGAGCTGTAGTGATATCCCATCCCCTTATTATCCCCAGTAATTGTATTATTATATAGTGATATCCCGTCCCCTTATTATCCCCAGTAATTGTATTATTATATAGTGATATCCCATCCCCTTATTATCCCCAGTAATTGTATTATTATATAGTGATATCCCATCCCCTTATTATCCCAGTAATTGTATTATTATATAGTGATATCTCATCCCCTTATTATCCCAGTAATTGTATTATTATATAGTGATATCCCATCCCCTTATTATCCCCAGTAATTATATTATTATATAGTGATATCCCATCCCCTTATTATCCCAGTAATTGTATTATTATATAGTGATATCCCATCCCCTTATTATCCCCAGTAATTGTATTATTATATAGTGATATCCCATCCCCTTATTATCCCCAGTAATTGTATTATTATATAGTGATATCCCATCCCCTTATTATCCCCAGTAATTGTATTATTATATAGTGATATCCCATCCCCTTATTATCCCAGTAATTGTATTATTATATAGTGATATCCCATCCCCTTATTATCCCCAGTAATTGTATTATTATATAGTGATATCCCATCCCCTTATTATCCCAGTAATTGTATTATTATATAGTGATATCCCATCCCCTTATTATCCCCAGTAATTGTATTATTATATAGTGATATCCCATCCCCTTATTATCCCCAGTAATTGTATTATTATATAGTGATATCCCATCCCCTTATTATCCCCAGTAATTGTATTATTATATAGTGATATCCCATCCCCTTATTATCCCCAGTAATTGTATTATTATATAGTGATATCCCATCCCCTTATTATCCCCAGTAATTGTATTATTATATAGTGATATCCCATCCCCTTATTATCCCCAGTAATTGTATTATTATATAGTGATATCCCATCCCCTTATTATCCCCAGTAATTGTATTATTATATAGTGATATCCCATCCCCTTATTATCCCCAGTAATTGTATTATTATATAGCGATATCCCATCCCCTTATTATCCCAGTAATTGTATTATTATATAGTGATATCCCATCCCCTTATTATCCCCAGTAATTGTATTATTATATAGTGATATCCCATCCCCTTATTATCCCCAGTAATTGTATTATTATATAGTGATAACCCATCCCCTTATTATCCCCAGTAATTGTATTATTATATAGTGATATCCCATCCCCTTATTATCCCCAGTAATTGTATTATTATATAGTGATATCCCATCCCCTTATTATCCCAGTAATTGTATTATTATATAGTGATATCCCATCCCCTTATTATCCCCAGTAATTGTATTATTCTATAGTGATATCCCATCCCCTTATTATCCCCAGTAATTGTATTATTATATAGTGATATCCCATCCCCTTATTATCCCCAGTAATTGTATTATTATATAGTGATATCCCATCCCCTTATTATCCCCAGTAATTGTATTATTATATAGGATTCTTTAGGATCTTACATGGGATCACCTTCTTGTGATTCAGGTCTCTACAATATCGGATCCTCTCGGCTGATATCTTCTATATAAGAGAATTCTCCTGATTCACCTGTCAGGGATGGATAGATCCAGAGATGGAGAGATGGTGGAGAGTATACTGAATATCACCCTAGAGATCCTCTTCCGGATTACTGGAGAGGTGATGTGACCTCATCACAATCTCTGACATCATTCTCCTCTATTGTAATAACATGTCTGTAGTGATATCTATTACTGTGTCTCCATACTCAGGATTACACAGTGGTGAAGAAGACCCTACTGATCGCTGTCAGGACCCAGTATCTGATGGATGGGGAGGACCCCTGAGCCCAATCCCGGGGTCTCCACCGCACCCGCGGATACATGAGGACATCAATGACCAGAAGATCCTAGAACTCACCTACAAGATGATTGAGCTGCTGACTGGAGAGGTGACAGTGCTGGGAATGCTGGGACATTATACAGTAACGCTATGAAGGGATCGGGGGATGACAATGGGATCATTGTATGTGTCAGGTTCCTATAAGGTGTCAGGATGTCGCCGTCTATTTCTCCATGGAGGAGTGGGAGTATCTAGAAGGACACAAGGATCGGTACAAGGACGTCATGATGGAGGATCACCAGCCCCGCACATCACCAGGTAATAGACACCACTGAATACACACATCTGTTATAGGGGGGGGAGGGGGGGCTGCTTTAGAAGAAATTAGAAATTAAAATGTTCCTAAGGATATAAAATGAGTGCGATTCCCCTTCCTGAGCCCCCACTGCTCGCTCCATGGTCATTTGATTCTGGCCATCAAACACTAGAACAGCAGCGGTGATGTGTTTGTTGGTCACGGCTGCGGCCGATGATGAGACGTCTCTGCTTCCTCCATTGTAGCACACAGCACCGGCGCTTGTGTCCTGGATGCAGGGTGTCTGATCACAGGCTCCTCCATATTAATGACGGGAGCGGTGTGTGATCAGAGGATACGGCTGTCGTAAGAAGGAGCCAAAACAGCAGAACGTCTGATAAATCTTATTACTACAATTGTTACAATCATTGCATTTCTTAAGGAGTTTCCCAAAGTGGCCAAACACTAAATCACTTCTATATAAAGAATGGATTCATTTCCTTATGTGTTTCCTACAGTAAGAACCAGTAAGAGGACGACACCAGAGAGACATCCCGGACCTCAGGACTGCTCACCGGATCATCAGGTCGGTGGATTTATATGGAAGATGTGCAGCTATTTGCTGTAATGTGATTTTTGCTCGTCCTGCTGATTAAAGGGATATTCCCAAAACAACAAGATATTCTGACCACTGGGATCTCCATCGATCCTAAGATTGGGGCTCTGTAACCCCGAGAATGTGGCTCTGCAGCCCAGTCTACAAAGAGCAAATGTGCACATGCTCAACCTCCGCTTTATTCATTGTCAATGTGACTGTGAAGTGCAGCGCTCGGCTATTTACATCAGTCCCATAGACAATGAATGGAGCAGAGGCCGAGCATGAGCACCTTCCCTTTCTCAGTATGGGGCTGTAGAGCTGCATTTTCAGGATCTCTGGATCAGCTGGGGGTCCCAGCAGTCGCCCCCGCCAATCTACAATGGATAGGGGATAACTTGCTTTTGGGGGGAAATAACCCTTTAATAATCTTTTCTGCTCATCTCTTCATTCCATGTGACTTGTCCAAGTATCTGGTCACATTTATCCTATTTGTTTCACAGCTTGTGAATGGGGATGAAGTTCTGAACCATTGTAACACTCCAGACATAATGGTAAAAGAAGAGAAATATGTGAGCGGTGATGAGCAGAGGAACGAGGAGATTCCTACAGATAACGGCTCGGGTGAGGAGGAAATGCTGATTGTGTTTTCGACTTCTCCATTGGATGTAACAGTTTTATATTGAATTTGGTAAAGTGGATCTCTTACCAGATTTCACTTTCACCAGATAAACGGCATAACTTATTAAATAGATCTCTTAGATCAGTAGAGGGGGGTGTACTTTATTTTTTAAACCAATAATCAGAATGACTGTAACATTCTGATATTACATTGATCATTTTGAGCTCCAGCTGGACTCATGATCTGCTCATGTGAAATCCATTGTGATCTGGAATCTCACAGTAAGTTCACCAGCCTCATCAGGTCTCAGGTGAGCTCTAGGCTGCACAATAAAAGGCCGCTCTACAATGTGCAGTTTTATCACACAGCACAATGCATTGATGTGGCAGGTATGAGGGAGCGTGCAGTTGGCAGCTGACTGCAGGAATGTCACCTGTTACCGTGAAGTGAATGATCATTTCTCTACTATAATCTATATAAAAAGGCTTTCAGGGAATTTGGCAGAACATCCAACCGACCTCTCAACCTCAGACCACATGTAACCACACCAGCTCAGGACCTCCACATCCAGCATCTTCACCTCCAATATCGTGTGAGACCGACCACCCGGGCAGTGACTGCAATATTCGGTGCATAACCAAAGAATTTTTGCACAAACTGTCAGATGCGTCTCAGGGAAGCTCATCTGCAGCTCGTCATCCCAATCTGAGTCTCCACCTGACTGCAGCTCGTCATCCCAATCTGAGTCTCCACCTGACTGCAGTTGATTGTTGTAGCCTACTTCACTGAGCAAATGCTCATGGTGGGGTTACACGTCCCGATATCGCGGCGATATCGGAGACAACGCCGCGGGAGCGCGCATTTTTTCAGCTCTTTTCCCGATATCGCATCGCCGGTTTACACGCTGCGATATCGGGAAACAACGTCCCTCCGATGTGTACGCCCACCAACCCAGTAACGACCATTTAACATGGGAGTTAATGGGTGAGGTGCGAGTACAGATCGGAGTTGGGCTGTCACACGCTGCGATGCTGCTACAACGGCCATGCGATATCGGGGAGTTGAATAGCTCTGCTATTCAACTCCGATATCCTTTTGGCATCGTTCCAGCATCGCGTTGTACGCTCAAACCGTACAACGCGCACACGATATCGGCTCCAACTCGCGACCCACGTGACTTTTTGTCGGAGTTGGGTCGGAGTTGGACGCCGATATCGCGGCGTGTAAACCCACCATCACATTTGATGGCATTTCGCTCGTTATACAAGTGTTCTCTTCATGGATGAATCCCTGTTTTCACGGTAGAGGATGAATAGCAGACTGCATGTATGACGTCATGTGGGTGATGCGTTTGCATCGTGAATCGAGTGGCCTATAGTGGCGGTGGGGTTACTGTGTGGGCAGTCATATGTAATGGACATTGAAAACAGATGCATTTTATTGATAACATTTAGACATTGTGATGAGATCCTGAGGCCATTGTAGTTCCATTCATCCACGACCATCCCCTCATGTTGCAGCATGATAATGCACGGCCCCAGGTTACAAGGATCTGCACCGTTTTTGGAGTCGGCAGACAAATCCCCACTTCTCCAGGATACATTCGGCGAGATAGCAGCCGGATGGCAGATAATTGCCATCCAGCTCCGTGCAGCCCGATAGTATCCTATGGAGGAAAACTCCGGTCCCGGGCTGTCACCCCTGACAGCCCCGGACCGGACGCCGCCGCAATGTGAAGCCAGCCTAACGCAGATATAGACACATTTGTGACCAATTTATGAGAGAAAAAGGCCTTTTGTGTTCGTAGAAAAAGTCTTAGATCTTTGACTTCAGATCATGAAAAATGGGAACAAAAACACAAGTGTTGAGTTTATATTTTTGTTCACAGCCAAAAACAATTAATTCATGATATACACAGAAGAATTATTTATCTGTCTTAATCATGGTGCTACTTATTAATACTAATATCATCACTCCTCAGTATATAAGGGACAATATAATCCCAATATTAGACTGGGAGATAACATTGAGGACCCAGGCAGATCCTCTCCCATCCCACGAGTTGGGAATTCTTGATCAAGGATAAGAACATTTTTATAATCATTCTTCTTTCAATAGTAATAATAAAAGTTAAATATTAATATCATGTATTCATATTCTTTATCCGCTCCTTTCCTTTAATAATTACCTTACCCAGTGGTGTACACTATATATGACCATAAATACAGGAGGGGGTATTCACACTGCCATGTTTATAAAGAGCTGAATATCTTCCTCCCTCTCCGGCTATGTCAGCCCCGGCTCTGGGAATATCACATGTATATACAGTAGTCTTCAACCCCCTGCAGATTTAGGTGGTTTGATAAGATGCCAATAAGTTAGAGCCTTCAAACTGCAAACGAGAGTAGGATTTATTAACAGAAGCATAAATCTTACAAACCAAAAACTTATTTTGCTCAGTTGAATTTTAATAAATTTTAAACATAAAAGTGTGGGTCAACCCCTAGGTTTAATATTTTGTGGAACAACCCTTGTTTGCAATTACAGCTAATAATCGTCTTTTATAAGACCTGATCAGGCCGGCACAGGTCTCTGGAGTTATCTTGGCCCACTCCTCCATGCAGATCTTCTCCAAGTTATCTAGGTTCTTTGGGTGTCTCATGTGGACTTTAATCTTGAGCTCCTTCCACAAGTTTTCAATTGGGTTAAGGTCAGGAGACTGACTAGGCCACTCCATCACCTTGATTTTTTCCCTCTTGAACCAGGCCTTGGTTTTCTTGGCTGTGTGCTTTGGGTCGTTGTCTTGTTGGAAGATGAAATTACGACCCATCTTAAGATCCTTGATGGAGGAGCGGAGGTTCTTGGCCAAAATCTCCAGGTAGGCCGTGCTATCCATCTTCCCATGGATGCGGACCAGATGGCCAGGCCCCTTGGCTGAGAAACAGCCCCACAGCATGAAGCTGCCACCACCATGCTTGACTTTAGGGATGGTATTCTTGGGTCGTATGCAGTGCCATCCAGTCTCCAAACGTCACGTGTGTGGTTGGCACCAAAGATCTCGATCTTGGTCTCATCAGACCATAGAACCTTGAACCAGTCTGTCTCAGAGTCCTCCAAGTGATCATGAGCAAACTGTAGACGAGCCTTGACATGACGCTTTGAAAGTAAAGGTACCTTACGGGCTCGTCTGGAACGGAGACCATTGTGGTGGAGTACGTTACTTATGGTATTGACTGAAACCAATGTCCCCACTGCCATGAGATCTTCCCGGAGCTCCTTTCTTGTTGTCCTTGGGTTAGCCTTGACTCTTCGGACAAGCCTGGCCTCGGCACGGGAGGAAACTTTCAAAGGCTGTCCAGGCCGTGGAAGGCTAACAGTAGTTCCATAAGCCTTCCACTTCCGGATGATGCTCCCAACAGTGGAGACAGGTAGGCCCAACTCCTTGGAAAGGGTTTTGTACCCCTTGCCAGCCTTGTGACCCTCCACGATCTTGTCTCTGATGGCCTTGGAATGCTCCTTTGTCTTTCCCATGTTGACCATGTATGAGTGCTGTTCACAAGTTTGGGGAGGGTCTTAAATAGTCAGAAAAGGCTGGCAAAAGAGATAATTAACCCACACATGTGAAGCTCATTGTTATTTGTGCCTGAACTACTTCTTAATACTTTAGGGGGACCAAACAGAATTCTGGTGGTTTGAGGGGTTGAATAATGAATGACCCTCTGAATTAACTTTTAACGCTTTAAAAAAAAAAAAAATTTAAACAAACTTTTTGGCTGCAGAGCATTTCCCACTTCCAGGCTGATCTACAGTCCAAATGTCACAATGCCAAGTTAATTCCGCATGTGTCAACCAGCTAAATCTGCAGGGGGTTGAATACTACTTGTAGGCACTGTATGAGAAATGATTGTCTACTTGGAATAAATAAGTGTCTGTGGTGCAAAGAGCTGGAAAATCTTAATTCTCAACCCTATCCCTATAGTTTTTTGTGTGACGGACTGATGTTAGTAAAATTGCAACATGCTTTAAAGTTTCATTCCTAAATAATCAAATTAAATTCATTTTTCGTCAGGTGAAAGTAACAGGAGCGTGGAGGGACGTCTGACGTCAGATATTAAGGCAGAAAATGCTGATATCTCACAAGCTACACATGAAGAACATGCCATTGTCCCACATATACCCTCATCTTCTGAATCATCACAGACTGAAGAGCAAAGTAACATTCACAGCAGGGGAATGAAATATCCAGCAGCTCTCAAAGGAAAGAAGACATTTTCATGTTCAGTA
Source organism: Allobates femoralis (assembly GCA_033576535.1). Classification (NCBI taxonomy): domain Eukaryota; kingdom Metazoa; phylum Chordata; class Amphibia; order Anura; family Aromobatidae; genus Allobates; species Allobates femoralis. Next base: position 19,839,979 of record JARQOC010000006.1, read on the forward strand.
TGTAAAAAATGTTTTACCTGTAAAGCATCTCTTGTTATACATCAGAGAAATCACACAGGGGAAAAGCCATATTCATGCCCAGTATGTGGGAAATGTTTTAAAACGAGGACACACCTTGCTATACATCAGAGAACACACACAGGGGAGAAGCCGTATTCATGTTCAGAATGTGGGAAATGTTTTAAAACGAGGACACACCTTGCTATACATCAGAGAACTCACACAGGGGAGAAGCCGCATTCATGTTCCGAATGTGGGAAACATTTTGCAGACCAATCAAGTCTTCTTAGACATCAGAGAACTCACACAGGGGAGAAGCCATATTCATGCCCAGAATGTGGGAAACGTTTTGCAGACCAATCAAGTCTTGTTAGACATCAGAGAACACACACAGGGGAGAAGCCATATTCATGCCCAGAATGTGGGAAATGTTTTAGCCAAAAATCTATTTTTGTTACGCATCAGGGAAGTCACACAGGGGTAAAGCCGTATTCATGTTCAGAATGTGGGAAATATTTCAGTCAGAGAAGATATCTTATTAATCATCAGAGAATTCACACAGGGGAAAGAACATATTCATGCCCAAAATGTGGGAAATGTTTGACAAGTAAATCAAATCTTTCTATACATGAGAGAAGTCACACAGGTGAGAAGTCGTATGAATGTACAGAATGTGGGAAATGTTTTACACATAAATCAGATCTTGTTAGTCATCAGAAAAGTCACACAGGTGAGCAGCCATATGTATGTTTAGAATGTGGGAAATGTTTTACACGTAAATCACATCTTATTATACATGAGAGAAGTCACACAGGTGAGAAGCCGTATGGATGTTCAGAATGTGGGAAATGTTTTGCACGTAAATCACATCTTGTTAGACATCAGAAAAGTCACACAGGTGAGAAGACATATTCCTGCTCATAGTGTGGTAAACGTTTTACAAATAAATCATATTATGTTGTACATGTGAGATATCACACCCAGAAGAAAATATGTTCATGTTCAGAGTGTGGGAAATATTTTAACCAGAAATCCAATCTTCTTAGACATCAGAGAAATCACACAGGGGAGAAGCCGTATTCATGCCCAGAATACAGGAAAATGTTTTACACGTTCATCAGGTCTTTATCAACATGAGAGGAGTCACACAGGAGAGAAACTATATTCATGTTCATAATCTGGGAAAGATTTCACCCAGAAATCAGATCTTGGTAATAATCAGACAATTCATATAGAGGAGAATCCATATGTGTTATGAATGTGGGAAATGTTTTATCCGCAAATCAGATCTTTTTGAACATCTAAAATGTGTATGTAATGTATGAAATGTTTACAATTACCAATAAATATATTTTAAGCCAAAAGAATCCTGATGATAAATATTACCGTATAGCAGTATAGGTAGAATCCTGATAACCAGGGGCGGACCCTGAACCCAGGGGCCCTGGTGCAGCTGAACCAGCTGCACCACGGTAGGTCCGCACCTGTAATACACCGATATATAGCATAGGGAATAATTTTTTAAATCATGTTTCGTGGACCCTCCGCACATGAACCATAGTAAAAACCATGAATTGCTCTTCTACCAGGCTCATGATGGGGAAAAAATCAGTCTAGAAGAGAAGACATATATAGGTATATGGGAGGGCGAAATCTTTTCCAGATGGGGGGTGACCATGGCGGCCATTTTGAAGTCGGCCATTTTGGATCCAACTTTATTTTTTTCGATGGGAAGTGGGTCATGTGACAATTTCAAAAGAAAAACAATGGTGTGCTTGGTTTTAACATAACTTTATTATTTCATTAGTTATTTCAAGTTGATATCACCATTCATTCCCATCTTATTTAGGTGTATCCCTATAAATGGCCCAATTACCCAGGTGGGCCATTTTGTATGGATACACCTAAATAAAGATTGTTGCAGACAGAGGTGGATTAAGGGTAGCCAGGACCCGGGGCTGTTCAGACTCTGTGCCCCCCCCCCCCGGTCATGTGACGGGGTCATCATATACCTGAAATAAATTTGTTCCAGAAAAATAGTTGCGGAGTGAAACTGTAACCTGTCAAACATCCATTGATCTGGTCAATTTACCCTTCAGTTAGGAAAAAAAAAACACTTTAAAGGGATCCTGTCACCCCCAAAACGCCTCATAAGCTATTGAAACATGTCCCTACAGCATATTATCACTTATCCTACACTCCTTTTTGCTCAGAGATGCATGTAGTGAAAATGTAGAAAAACGTTATTAAACTCATTTATTATCCATGTTAATGAGAGGTGGCTATATTCATAGTCACCCAGGCGGGCTCTCCTCCTCATAATATCACGCCTTCTCAGCAACCCTTTCATTGTAGCGACCACGTCCATACCCCGTGCCGTACAGACGACTATGTACGTCGGCTCAGCAGAGCGGAGTGGCGAGCTCGTGAGCGGGCTAACATGGAAGCCCGTGCCGAGGCTCGTCGTCAACCCCCGTTGCCTGAGGAACTCCGTAAAGAAGGTAGAGTGATATCGTTCAACCTATCTAAAGGGTGGGGTTTCGCCAGGGAGGAGGGTGTGTATGAAGAGGTGTTTGTGGGGCGTCACGATGTCGAACCGCATTTACCGAAGGGACATCCTGATCGCGATTTGTATAGAGGGGATATTATCACGTACGAGCGACATGCTTGCTACGATGGTTGGTTCGCCATACGAGTGCGCAATCGTTCCCTTCATAAGTAACTTTGTGTGAACTTTGAAAGTGACTCTACCCCATTTAACCGCCAGAAGCGCGGCCCGGCGGCCTCAGTCCTGGACTTGCATTAAGGACAGTCGACCGCCCGCCGGGTCCGCAATGGTTAACCCGTTCATACCGGTTTTGGTTTATATGCATACCTGTTATTAATAAAAGTGTTTCTTTTATTACCTGTTAAAAAAATATTAAAATCCTCTGTAATGTTGGGTATTGTGACACTTGGGGACAAGCGTAATTCACCAAGGGGGAGTGTGGCGCCCAGCAACGAGTGCGTCACAAGAGGGTATTACATCCCAGACAGCAGATGTAATATTCTCTGACTAAGCACTGACATACATGGTTAACTCAGATTTCCATATCTTACATGCATCACCAGCATAGAGGGCCAATAAGGTCCTGGTGGGCGGAGTGTAGGGTAGTGTGTTAGTGGAGTAGAGACACAGCAGGAGAGTCTGGAGAAAGTCTGTGAAAGAGGAACGTAGCAGCGGGGGCTCTGCACAGTTCCGTGCAGCCCCCGGACCACCTCCGGTTGGCGCCAATGCCTGGCGCCCTGAAACCGGACCCTGGGCGACTACTGTCGGGTCAACAATCACACCCGCGCCCATCTACAACCGAATTACTGGTTCTGAAGCTAGCAGTTGTTCAGCACTGCTATGCAAACCAGGAGTGGAGGGACCGCTCTCCAGGAGCACTCCACCACCGTCGCACACAGAGTCGTCTTGCCAGCGGAGTACCCACCAAAAGGACCCAAGGTTCCCCTCACACCCGGTCAGAATTCGCCGGTAGGGAAATTGAAGCAGCCTCCTTGTACCCGATCTGGCACCCCAAGGCAACAACGGCAACCACAATAGCTTAGAATGGAGGAACACCGCGGAGCTCTGAGACAATACCGGTCATTGCTAAGTCCACCTGGTCCGTTACCCGTTAACTGTATGCCATGTATCACCTGGTGGTTACAGTAAAGTACCCGTTACAGAGACTAACAGTGTCCGTGTTTATTGAGAACTGTCCCATCTCCATGCGCAGAGAGAGAAACTGCAGCTGCCTCACAACATCTTGAGCAGCTCCTGGCTCCGGGGACTCCCGCTCGCTCTGCAGGGAGTGTTCCATCTGGCTGCATCCCATCCCCCGGAGGCCTCAGCAGCGCCGGTAAGATCACCGGATTTCCCGCAGGTGGCATCACGAAACAATTTAACCCCTTAAACTGTTCAGCCAACAGCGGTTCCGTGACAGGAGGAAGATAGAACGCCTGCCCTGTGAAGATCCCGGCTAATGATGAGTCACCAGCAACCTCTGTAATACCAATGGTTCTGGAGGAACCCAAGGAAAAAGTGTGCCCTCAAATGAATTGTACTTTAATAAATGTTTTGAAGTGTTGTACCTGCAGTATCAATGTATTGGAAGCACAGTGTGTAACGATTAGTAAAGACTGTTGAAAAAGAACTTAGTCTGTGTCGGTGACTCCCCTGCGGACGGATCCTGGTCTGTTAAGACGACCTGAAACAAGGTATGACTTGCACTTTGGAAAACCACACACCCACTCAGGACCACCGCAACCCCCCCCTTCCTTGTTCTGTGGGGATGGCAGGGGTGCAGACAAGTGGGAGAAGCCCCTCAACTGTGACTACCGCCTCGGGTCACCTTCACAAGATGGCATTGCTGCAGTAATGTCAGACCAGGGGAAGCTGTAGCTGTATTGCAAAAATGGGTGTACATGCGGCTTACCTTCACAAGTAACTTGTGCAAATCTGGGTCGGTTTTCAGACACCACTGAACCACTAAGTTGAGCACGTGGGACAGACATAGCTTGTGTGCGAACGTGCCAAAAAATGACTGTTCTTTTACCACCTGGACTTTCCTGAAAAACGTGCCAGACTGGAGAACACCTAACCCTTGTCCTTGAGATCTGCCGTGTGTGGGTGCTATAGGGAATAGTTACCCGCCTTCTCTCTCTGACCACCCCGCTGCCTCTTCCTTGTTGCAGCGCTGTGGATCCCTCCCCCTCTGTGCTGCTGTTCTCGCACTACATGGCACCTTTCCAGGTTTGGTCTGTGACTTCATCGTCCACCATCTCATCTTCCACTTCCATGCTCTGCTCCTCCTGACTTGTTGGACACTGTGTCTCATCATCATCTACCTCTTGAGACACTAATTGAGGTCCCCACCGTTGTCTTCTGACCTTGGCTGCAGAAATAATTGCACATCACCACACACGATCTCCTGATGACCCCCTTGAAATGTGCAGGGCGAGAGGCCAGAATCAATAAATGGAAATGTAAAGAGCTCCTCAGTGTCCGAGTGTGGGATCACTTGTCTCCTGGGACGCTCCATGGTGGGAGGAAGGAGGGTCCGGGTGAGAATTATGTGGTCCAGACTCATCGTTAGTGACACTGGACTATGTGGTAGATAGGTTGGTGTTGGGAAACTGGATACTGGCAGCATTATCTGCCATCTAACCAACCACCTGTTTGCACTGTTCTGGCTTCAAGAGTGATGTTCCCCCTGCAATGTGGGACAGGAAGGTAGATCTCGTGGATGAGCGGTTGTTGAGCTCCTGTTGCAAGCACAATTTTACCAGGTCCACGGCCTCTGTGTGCACCATCAGCATGTCCACTTCCCTGTCCCTTACCGCAAGCCTTGCATATTTTAAAATAAATATGTAATATATGCCTGCAAACGTTCCAATATTAATAGGAAAAAATATATATATATAAGCCTAAAAAAGACTTTTGGTTTTACGTAACAGCAGCAGTACCCTATAGAAGGACAGTAGAGGTATGTGTATATGTGGACATGTTAATTTCTGCATCTCTCGGCAGGAAAAGCACAGTGGTAAAAATGCATGTTTTTTCCGCATGTCTAGTGGTTTTGAACATATGATATATTATGCTATATCATTCATTGGTGTCCAAAAATGCTAGAAAAATGCAGTTGAAAACTACATGTAAAATGTGTCAATATTCACCTTTTTGCTGCTGCAGTTTTCCTGCCAAGAAATGCAGAAATGGTGCAAAAATGTCTTCAATCAAATACTCATTGTGTGCACATACAAAAAGGATTGACAAGCTGCAAAATGATAGTCTAGCAGGGACCAAAAAGACTGAAGGGGGATCAGAAATACTGAAGGGGAGCTGAGAGACATAAGGGGGACTAGAAACACTGAAGGGGGGCAGAGAGATGAAGGGGAGGGCAGAGAGATAAATGGGGGAACATAGAGACAAAAGGGGGGCAGCAGAGAGGGAAGGGGGGCTGAGACATGAAGGGGGGGGGGGACCAGAAAGACTGAAGGGGGAGCAGAGAGAGGGAAGGGGGAGAAGAGAGACGAAAAAAGGCAGCAGAGAGAGGAAAGGGGGCGGAGAGGGGGACCATAAAGACTGAAGGGTTGCAGAGAGACGAGGGGGGGGGGGGGGAGAGCAGAGAACAGAAAGATTGAAGGAGGGTAGAGAAACAAGGAGGGACCAGAAAACTGAAGGGGGGCAGAGAGACTGAAGGGGGGGCAGTGAGATGAGGTGACCAGAATGACTGAAGGGGGGCAGAAAGAGGTAAGGGGAGAGAAGAAAGGGGGGAGCAAAGAGTGGGAAGGAGGGGCATAGAAACTGAAGGGGAAGCAGAACCAGGGAAGGGGGCAGAGACATGAAAAGAGGGAGCAAAGAGTGGGAAGGGGGGGTCACAGGAACAGAAGGGGGAGCAGAGCAAGGAAAGGGGGGTAGTGAGACAAAAGGGGAGAGCAGAGTAAGGGATGGTGGGCAGAGAGACGAAAGGAGGAGCAGAGAAAGGGAAGGTGGGCAGAGAGACGAAAGGAGGGAGCAAAGAGAGGGAAAGGGGGACAGAGACATGGAGAAGAAGAGAGACAGAAGAGAAGGCAGAGACGGGGGAGAAGAGAGCGGGAAGGGGGGTCAGAGACACAAGGCGGAGCAGAGGGGCAAAAAGAGAGCAGAGGGGCAAAAAGAGCGCAGAGTGGCAGTGACGCCCTACCGATGCGATAGCATTGGGCCTATTCTAGTCTAAAGTAAACATTGGTCGCTGTCTCTGTATTACACTAGAAAAGACACAGTACAGATTTTCAAACAAAGATAAAATGGAGTTTACATGTAAGGCCTTTTTCAAACATCCATGTCTCCGGCTCGTATCCGGTCTGTGCCGACACACACCGGAAGCACGGACATATGGGGACACATGATCCCCTATGGCCAGTTTTACACATGTATTCATCACAGATCGTGTCGCCGTGTGGAGCAGATGCATGTCCATGTGCTCCACATGGCGACATGTCCACTTTTTTGTGGAAGCACAGACCGCTTTTGCTTCAAAATGTCCTGAACACGGATGTTCACCATGTTACATCCATGTGCACGGACCATGGACAAAAGCTAAAAGTGTCAAAATAAAGAATTTTATACTCCCCTCGCTCCTCTCACTTCCGGTGCCGCTCATTAGGCTCATGAATATTCACTTCACTGAGCCTAAACAGTGGACCGGAAGTGAGAGGAGCAGCGGCATTGGAGGGAGGTGAGTATACACTGACAGGCTGTCCATGTTCTATCCACGGATAGCACACGGACAGCACATGTGTCACACGATCACACATGATACAAGCCATGCCCACAAATGGCCTTGTCTCACACGTCTGTGGTTTCACGGATGTGTGAAACAGGCCTACCACAAAGAATTTGTCGCACCTTGGGGCCGTCGGGGGATTTACTCGAGGCCGGGCCTGCTGTCTACTGCAGGCGCGGGGGAAGTCACAGGTGGCCGAAGCCCGGTCTCGTGGCCCTGGGGGCAGGTTTTAAAAGTGAGCAATCTCTGACTGGGTAGTTTGCGGGTGAGTTTATCGTGATGCCACCCAGGACCCCTGAGGAGGATGTGATGGCAGCTGTGATGGGTTCACTCCTTACGGGTGGAGCAGATCCCCAGGGCAACCGTTAAGAGTCTATGGCGGTGGTAGGTCGTTGGGGGTGCAGGACTTATGGCCACTTTACGCGTCCCGATATCGTCCAACTCAGACAAAAAGTCACGTGGTTCGTGCGTTGGCCCCGATATCGTTCGTGCGTTGTGTGGTGTAAATGTACAGAGCGAGGGTGCCAGAACACAAGGCACAGTCCACAAGTGGTGCTAAGAGTCCGAGGCCTGGAAGCAAGTTGGGGTTCTCCACACCAGGCAAGTTCTGAGGCCTCCCTTTTGCGCTGCTCTTGGTGGGTTCTGGCAGCCTGTTGCTACGCTGCCGACGCTCTCCTCTCCTGTGTGCTGTCTCTGGCCCATATGACAGGCGGCTTGAGGTTTTTCTGGGTTACTCTCCTCTGCTGCTCTCCCTGAGCTCTCTGGTGCTGTTGTGTCTCCTGTGCCTCGTGGTAGATGAGCGACCTAGAATCTCTCGCCCTCCAGTGTTGGCTGCTGGGCCTAGAGTCCCTCACAACCTCGGACTCCGGTGTCCGCTCCTGACCTCTGTACTGGGGTGAGCCCAGCACTGGCTTCACTGCCCAGACCTACTGGCTCCACTTCCTATGGGTCCCTCACGCTGGCTAGTCTCTGTCCCGGGACAAGCCTTACTCTGCACCACTCCACGGGACCTCTTCACAGCTCTCCTAGGAACTGCACTGCCTAGCCCCGCCCCATGACCAGAATTTTTAGTAGGGGACCTCCCCTTAGGTCGGGTGTCAATGGTCACCCTTCTGGCCTGGCTTTGGGAAGGTGTTGTGTGTGTGTGTGTGTGGTATACCTGGTGTGGGAACCTTCCCTTGCTTCCAAGCACAGCATGGTCCCCTGGGGAAGACAACGCTATTGTGGCAACAGGACCCTGGGGTGTCATATTCCCCCTTGGTTAAATTCAGTACTCCTGGACTGAGGAATCACTTTTGTACACACCAAGACATAAAATGGCAATGAAAGTAAATAATGAGCAAAGTCTCAAAAAGGAAAAATTACAAAAAACTATAAAGATCTAAAAAGCAGTCTCCACGGCGCTTAGTCCTTCTATCGATGGCTGAAGAAAAGTATTTTAACGAAGTGTCTTTACCACAACCAGTCCTGTGGTTGTTGGTTCATATTTAATTAAAAGTTCATGAATGTGTAAAAGTTCATACAGAAAGTCCTGTAGGCACGGTACGCTTGGTGGTTGCATTGTTACTTAGTTACTTGGAAAACACACATATTCACACAGTTGCATAAGAGAAAACAAAACATATTTACATTGTAAACCTGATTACACTTGTCCACTTTTCTGGCTAGCTATTCCTATAGCAGGCTGGAGCCTGACCTATGTTACTACGTGTGGACCTACGCAGCACTGGTGTTTCTGATTGGTATTCTGGTCTGTAGTGTCTACTACTGGTGGGGTGTGTGCATTACTTGCTGGTCTGGGTGTGGATCTCTGAGGTTCTGGTATGGCAGCTGTCTGACTCTGACTCACCATGGGATTGACACTCACCAACAGCAAGAGGCTGCTTTTCTGGTCCCGGGGCTGGTTCTTTAGTTCTCGGTGGTATCTGTACAGGTGGTTCGGCTGCCACTTGGGGAAGGTAAGTATGGGGACCACAATGGCTCCTATAATCTGTCTTAATCTGCCTTAATCCCCATGCCTTGGGGAAGTCTCCCAGCACCGTGCGTATCATCTCTTCCTCCTCTGTCTGGGGCTGATGCATGGCCAGGGGTTTTCTCGGCTTTTCAGCTGCTCGGGACATCGCTTTAGGTGGTCTCTGGAAATTGTTGCAGAGGTCTCTCCTCCGTCCCTGCTGATTAGGCAGACTTTTGTGGGGTCAATATGAGAAGGCATTACGGTGTAAGGTTCTGCCTCTCACTGGTCATCTAGCTTGTGGACCCGCCGTTTCCTCTTCAGAACTTGCTCGCCTGCTTCTAGAGGGTCTGCGGGTGCTTTCTGGTTGTACGCCTTTTCTTCCCTCTCTCTGGCTTGAGTCAGATTCCTTTCAACACATTTTTGCACCTTTTACTTCTGCTGGCACTCTGCATTGTTGTCTGTCTCTGGTAGGTTGCCTTCAGGCATCAGTACCCCCATCTCCAAGTCAATAGGCAGCTTGCTGGGTCTTGCGTGCATCAGGTAGGCAGGGCTGAAGTTGGTGGAGTTCACTGGAATGTGATTGTACAGGTCCACCAGGTCTGGCAACTTTTCTGGCCACATGTTCCTCTCTTGTAGTGGGAGCGTTTTCAATAGGTCCATCACTACTTGGTTCACCTTCTCACACATGCCGTTTGTCTGGGGATGATACGGTGTTGTTCTGATCTTCTTGCTCCCGTAGAGGCTGCAGAACACCTAGAATACTTCAGCCTCAAAGGCTGGACCCTGGTCTGTCAGCACCCGTTCCGGGAAGCCGTGGTGTCTGCAGAAGTGCGTCTGGAAGGCTCATGCTGCGGTCCTTGCTGTCAGGTCTTTCACGGGCAACCCCACCAGGAAGCGGGAGTAGTGGTGTACTATGGTGAGAGCGTACACATAGCCGGACTGGCTTGGGTCAACTTCATGTGGTCCAGTGCCACCAGCTCCGGGGGGCTGCTTGGTGATAATGGGTGCAGCGGGGCCGGCTGGCTGTCACTGTCCTTTCTGCTGAGGCTGCAGGAGCTGCAGTTCCTGCACCAAGCTTCATTGGAGGTCCTCATGCCAACCCAGTAGAACCTCTGACGCAGTAGTACCACCAGCTTCTTCTATCCAACGTACACGGCCCCGTTGTGGTAGGCCTCCAGGATCATCTGGGCGTCTTTCTATCTGCCACACTAGCTCGTGGGTTCTACAGTTGATGTGCTGCCTGCACGGTTTGCCCACATAGCTGAACAGTCTGACCTTTTCCTTCCACAGCTGCTGCTCCTCTGCCGGGACATCTGGGCCTAGGTGCGCGTGCCTATTGCAACAGTTCCTTGACCAAGCTGATGGCGGGGTCAATGTCTTGCGTCCCCGCCCAGCTGTGGTGGGGAAATGTGTCAAAGGTGGCTTCCCGTACTCCACACAGCTTGTCTCTCACTTCATGGCAACACTGGGACACGTTCTTGCGGTGGAAAGCCGGTAGCTCTACTTCCTCCAGCTCCTCCGGGTCTCTTCCTGCGTCTGGCAGATGGGGCATTCTGGATAAGGCGTCAGCATTCTTGTGCACTACCCGGTATTTGATGGTAAAGTTGTAGTTGGAAAGCCGGGCCATCCAGTGCTGTTCCAGTGCGCCCAGCTTTGCAGTCACCAGGTGGGTCAGGGGGTTGCGCTCTGTCACCGCCCAGACCACTGCTAGGAACTCCAACTTGAAGGAGCTGTAGTTGTCGAGGTTCCTTTCTGTATGCCGGAGCTTCCTGCTGGCTTAGGCAATCACTCTCCTTACCTCTCTGCACTTGGGACAACACAGCTCCCACTCCCACATTGCTGACATCGGTGTACAGTACAAACAGATGGTTGTAAACAGGGTAGGCCAGGATCTCCTCCCCCATCAGGGCCCTCTTCAGCTGCTTGAAGGAGTCTTCCTCTCTGGCCTCCCATTATAGTAAGGGGCTCAGGCCCTTTTTTTTTTTTTTTATTGGGCTGGCCTACTAGGAGGTCTTGCAGGGGAGCGAACATCTTGGTGAAGCCTTTGATGAACCTCCAGTAGTAGCCCACCAGTCCCAGGAACTGCTGAACTTCCTTGACTGTGTTGGGCCTTGGCCAGTCTTGGATTGCAGTGACCTTGTTGGGATCCGGGGTTACGCCTTCTGAGCTTACCACATGATCGTGGTACTGCACCTTGGGTTTGAGGAGGTGGCACTTGGACGGCTTCACTTTCATGCCGAATTTGGACAGTGCCTTGAAGACGTCTGCCAGATGTTTTAGGTGATCTTCATATGTGTTGGAGTAGACTATGATGTCATCTAGGTACAGCAGCACAGTTTCAAAGTTCCTGTGCCCAGGCAGCACTCTATCAGCCTCTGGAACATCCCTGGTGCATTACAGAGCCCGAATGGCATACAATTGAACTTGCAGAGGCCCATTGGGGTCGTGAAGGCGGTCTTCTCCCTGTCGGCCTCTGCCACGGGGACCTGCTGGTGAGATCTAGGGTGGAGAAATAGTTAGCAGTTCTCAGGGCAGCTAATGACTCTTCTATCCTGGTTAATGGATAAGCATCTTTATTTGTAATGCGATTAATCTGCCTGTAGTCACCACACATTCTCATTGTACCATCTTTCTTCTTCACCCAGACTAGTGGAGCTGCCCAGGGATTACAACTATCTCTGATCACCCCAGCCTCCTTCATTTCCCATAACATCTCTTTGGCACATTGGTAGTGGGCTGGTGGTATAGGTCTGTACGTCTCTTTGATGGGTGAATGGTCACCTGTGGGTATGTTATGCTGCACCCCTTGCTGAAAGTCTAAAGGGTGTTTGCTAAAGACCTGCTCATACTCTTGGACCACTGGGTATACTCCATGCTTTTGGTGTGAAGGGGTGGAGCTGGTGCCTACATGCAGCTTCTGCCGCCAGTCCTCCAGCTTCCCCTCTGAGTCATTGTCCTCCACCTGTTCTGACGGGTCCAAGGGCTCTGCAGCTGTGGTAGAATTGTTACTGACTGTATACAGCTTGGCAATGGTAGCATACCGTGGCAATTTGGCCTCTTCCCCACCACAATTTAGGATATGTAAAGGTATCCTCCCCCTGTGGACATCAACTACACCTCTGGCTGTCAGGATGGTGGGCCTACTATCTGAATACACGGGCTCCACCAGCACCTGGTAATCCTGCCCTCTGAGGCCTATGGCCGCCCTACACCAGATCAACATTTCACTCCACAGGGGTATTACAATGGGGGTTGAGTCACTTACTCTTATGCTGTCAACTTCTCCAGACCGCTCCACTTGCTTTCTCTGCATCAGGGCCTTTATCTCTTTCTGCAGGGCCCTCTGCTGCCCGAAGTTGGCGGTCTCAGCAACCTGTTGCAACAACACAATAATCTCGCCCAAACAATTTTCAATATCATTTGTACCTAGTGTTGGCATTGGATTACTTGCTCGCCAGCCAACATCAACAACCACCATACTCTGTGCACTCAGTTGTACCCCTCCACTTTAATAGCCACTTCTTTAAATCCCACTTGTGGCATCAGTTGTCCGTTGCTATCAAATATGGTAAAACTGTCATCTGGGCGGTAAACAATGTCAGAGTCTGCCCAATAGCGCTTGTAAAGGATATAGGGTATCGTTGTCACCTGGGAATCGGTGTCCAACAAATCATTCATGGGGATCCCATCCAGCATGACAGGCAGGACCGGCTGTCCTCCCATGTACCTGTCGCGCCAGTGCGGTGGGCCGGACGGGTTTACTCCTGGGGTTGGCCCTTGGCCCCAGGGGTTTCTCCTTTTAAAGTGCAGGATCTTGCTAGGTGACCTGCCTCATTGCAGCGGCGGCAAGTGGGTTGTTCTGCAGCATTGTAGTGGTCGGTGTGTCATTGTCATCAGCTGGCGGGGTACCTCCTCTGGCGTATCCATGGGACATCATTTGGGCTGGAGGCTAGGCGAATTCCCTCTGGCGGTCTGGATCCTTATATGGCCTGCATGACCTTGGCCAGGTTGGCAATCCCTTTGGTCAGCTGCTACAGCTGGAGTTGCATGGCCTCGGGGATAAGTGCCACTAAAGTCTGTGCGCTGGCCCCCATAGAGGTCAGGGGAGAGGGCTCTGCCTCTGTATGGTGGGTTAGGGTCAGCCGTTGGGAGGGAGCAGGGCCGCTGACGGTGGTGGCCTTTAGCATTCGGAGGACCTGATCTTTAAACTCTGTGAAGTTCATCTCAGGTTGTTGCATGGCCAGGGCCCTCAGCTGGACTCGGTGAGTCGGACACCAAAGGCCCTCGATAAATTGGTCAGTTAGCAGCTTGTTCTCTTCCCAGGTACTGTCCGGGTCAGCCTGCTTTATGGCCCTTAGCACCTCTTGCAGGTTAAAGGCATAGCCACGCACACTGTCCTGAGCCTCTTGCTTGCACCTGAAGAACCAGACTTTTAGCTCTGAGGCCGTCCGTGTGTCCATTTGTTTCACAGTCTGTCAGTGGCTAGCCAGGACCTTGCCTCGCGGTGGGCCTCACCAGCCAGTTGTCCCATCAACATGGTCACCCGTTGTTCTGCCGTCATGGGGTACACTCCGAACATGCTTCTCATCCGCTCTCGGAAGTCACTGAGGGTGTCATTCTCCCCTGAGTATTGCGGGAACCACGCCACTCCTGGGAGGTATGCTATAGTGAACGGCAAGATGGCAGCGGCAGGGGATGCATGCAGGAAAACCTGTCAACTCCGACTTGAACAACTATCGTTGTTGAATCGTGCTTTTACATGCTACGACGCACCAACAATGTCGTTTTAACATCGTTCCTGACGTCACTTTTGAACGTTGTTGGGAACGATGTTGAAAGGTGTAACGGGGCCTTAAGGTTGGTTTCACACCACAATTTTTTACCTGATCAGGTTTGTGTGTCAAAACCAGGAGAGGAACCAGGATTGTCTCCAAATCTCGGAACAGGGGTCAATCTTTCAATTATAGTTTTTTCTCTGCAGGTTCCTCTCTTGGTTTTGACACACAAACCTGATCGAACCTGATCAGGGAAAATACTGTGGTGTGAAACCAGCCTAATGGTACCGTCACACGCAAGGATATCGTTAGCAATATTGTTTAAACGTCACGGATTTGATATCGTTTAAACGATATCATTAGTGCGTCCTTGCGTGTAAATGAACAATATAGGATGAAAAATTCGTTGGATCGTTCGTCCAAGATTTGAGATCAAATCTATCGGTCACCGTTCAATTAACGTTCTGGGAAGCTGCAACATCGTTCAGTGTGACACCTTTATACAGCGTTCAGTGTGACGCCTTTATACATCGCTCAGTGTGACGCCTTTATACATCGTTCAGTGTGACACCTTTATACATCGCTCAGTGTGACGCCTTTATACATCGTTCAGTGTGATGCCTTTATACATCGTTCAGTGTGACGCCTTTATACATCGTTCAGTGTGACGCCTTTATACATCGTTCAGTGTGACGCCTTTATACATCGTTCAGTGTGACGCCTTTATACATCGTTCAGTGTGACGCCTTTATACATGGTTCAGTGTGACGCCTTTATACATGGTTCAGTGTGACACCTTTATACATCGTTCAGTGTGACGCCCTTATACATCGTTCAGTGTGACGTCTTTATACATCGTTCAGTGTGACGCCTTTATACATCGTTCAGTGTGACGCCTTTATACATCGTTCAGTGTGACGCCTTTATACATCGTTCAGTGTGACGCCTTTATACAATGTTCAGTGTGACGCCTTTATACATCGTTCAGTGTGACGCCTTTATACATCGTTCAGTGTGACGCCTTTATACATCGTTCAGTGTGACGCCTTTATACATCGTTCAGTGTGACGCCTTTATACATCGTTCAGTGTGACGCCTTTATACATCGTTCAGTGTGACGCCTTTATACATCGTTCAGTGTGACGCCTTTATACATCGTTCAGTGTGACGCCTTTATACATCGTTCAGTGTGACGCCTTTATACATCGTTCAGTGTGACGCCTTTATACATCGTTCAGTGTGACACCTTTATACATCGTTCAGTATGACGCCTTTATACATCGTTCAGTGTGACGCCTTTATACATCGTTCAGTGTGACGCTTTTTTGAATGATGTCGTTCAAAAATCTCCTATTCCTGCTGCTTTAAAACATCGTTCTGTCCTCGCTCTCCTATTTAAATGGTGCGTTGCCAAATGGGATATTGTTAATGATATCCTTGTGTGTGACAACGCACTAACGATGTCGGAATGATCACTGTCACGTGACCGCACTAAGGATAGCATCAACGCTATCCTAGCGTGTAACGGCACCATTAGTCTAAGGCCGGTTTCACATTGCGGGTCAGATCTGATCCGAGGCTGTCAGGATGAACCTGACAGCCCCGGACCGGATCAGCATACAGAACTGGAGGGCTAATATGCCCTCCGGTCCGGTGTGCTGCCGCACACAGCTGGCGCCACTGATGAATCAGGACCGCTGCTGGCAGGGAGCTAGCCCCGGTCCTGAAACAACTGCGGCATGTAGCCGCAGGAGTCCGGTTCCCGGATCCTCCCAGACTGGTGCAATCCAGC